>CM071934.1:81490948-82090948 GCA_016081115.2 Rehmannia glutinosa
AAATAGTTTATTGTGCACATAAACGATGAGATTAATAATAATTGAGGTCTCCCGATCCATCACAATTATTGTTATCTCCCAAAATATCTTTGAATTGAAGTACTCCCCACAAATAGAAGTAGTCTCTCGATACATTACTCTATTTATGTCTGAATTCGATTTTCGTCTTACTAGAACTCACCTCCCGGATTATGGACTAGAAGTATGATATGCAAAATATTGATCAGATAAAAAGCAATTATAAATAAGCACTCGAATTTATAAAATAAAAAGCATGAATTAATTAAGAAAAATAAATAATCATATTTAACATAAAAATAGTTTCGATTATGCCCCTAAGATTCGAAAGATATGCCAAACATTGATTACAAACTCATAGACAAATTTGAATCAACATTAAGATAACGTTTAAGCACAGACAATATTTCTTAGACATAGAAAGAAAACCCCTTCTTGTCAGGATGGATTCCCCTTCCAATCCCTCGAAGCTCTTGTGCACTGTCAATCTTATCCGGGCATTCCAACTAATATTTCTTCATTTTAAGCTCAGTTTCCTGTAAGAATTACAAGAATACGTAGTATCATGCCTTTTTAAGGTAACCAAGTAAAAACATAGTAAATATGCGTGCACGAGATGCCTTTTCGCATTATCTCTACGCGATAAGGCTAAGGGCTGGTTATGCTCTTTAATACCACCAACCGCAAATTGGGCAGAACTTAGTCAGCGGTTTCTAGCCAATTACTTGACCCCAGTAAGACACTGCAATTGAAATCTGAGAACGCCCAATTTAGGCAATTAGATGCTAAGCTACTATATGAAGCATGGGATAGATTCAGGGAATTGCTAAGGAAGTGCCCTCAACACGAATATCCTGACTACCAACAAGTACAATACTTCGATAATGGTTTGAGTGTTAACACAAGAACAATTATAGATGTTGCATCTGGAGGTGCACTACTAGGAAAATATCCTGAGGGGGCACTAGAATTATTAGAGGAGATGGCGAACAATAGTTACCAATGGCCATCCGAAAGGTCTACTGTCCGCCGAGTGGCAGAAGTTCAGGATGAGAAGGCCGCCATGCTAACAGAACAAGTATCCGTGCTGAATATGAAACTAGACGCGATGCAGCAAGTGACTCCAAGAGATCCTGCTATTGTTGAAGAGGAAGCAAACTTTGTGGGCCGAGAAGTTAGGAGGCGAAGGTGAGACCTTGAAAGAACAATAGAATAAGGTTAACGAGGCTCAGACGGTTTCGACTGACTCAACTGAAACTTCAGCTGCCATGCGGGCCAATGAAGCTGCTGATGCAGCTAAGGCAAATGATGGGATTGAGGCCACAGGAGTTGAGACTCTTGCCCATAAAAGTGCAATCTAAGGAGTTGAGACTCCAATGGATGCGACCAAAGACCCCAAAGTTGCTCTGTCTGCTAAAGGGTTTTCTATCAAAGACCCTGTTGTTGTTAAGACTGCAAAACGGATAACAGAAGGCCCATCAATGGTTGAGACTGTTGAGGGTAATGAAGGCCTGGAGGAGGTTGAGACTTCTCTAGGTAAAAAGGTCGTTGAACAAGTGTCAGCCCCTCAGGAAGAAATCATTGAAGAAGAGGAAATAATTGCTCTTCATGATTCCTAAGAGAATGTTGATGTCGAATTCTTGGGAACTAATGACGAAGTTGAGTCTAATCCAATTGAAAAATCATCTGAGGACAAAGCTACTGATGAGACACTAGCAAAGAGGAGGCAAGCCAGTGAAAAGGTTGCTCCTTTGTAAATTTCACTTTGGTTGATGGCCCACCTCCCATGGTGCCATAACCTTCCAATGATGATGATGAGTCAGCCGAGGATAAGACTACTCAAAAGGAAGATACCACTGATGTCGTTGATGTTAAGATAACTGAGGATGAGTCAGCTAAGCAGGCTAACACAACTGCATAAGATGCCGATGACGCTGAGACAATTGAGGCACATAGAGCTGAAGAAATTTTGAAGGAAAAAGGAAAGGCTCCACAAGTTGAGGATGTGGAAATTCCTATTTTTCCAGTGGATCTTTTTGTCGACTACTTTCCTTTCGAGGCACATGTACCGGGAAGCAGTCGATTCTTTGAAATTGGGAGATACACTATCCAAGTCCCAGATAAAGCACTTGGAACTCCTGCGGATACAACAATGGTGCCGATTGAGTTTGATTTCGATGATGTGTAGCCAGAAGAGTAGTTCGCTGATGCAGCCGACTTTCGTAAAGCCTTCAAGGCCATTTGTGCATAAATTGAAAACATGGAACATGGGTTCGCATCACTCAACCAATGGCTTGACAATCGCAATGCAAACATCACAGAAGATATCCGAGGAACTATTTTTAGAATAAGGGAATGGATTGGGCAAACTAAAGTACTAAGGCGTGAGCATGTCACATACTTTAAATCCCTATTTGCAAAAATGGTGATCTGGAGCTCAGACAATGCCAAGTTCCAACAGCGTCAAAGGGACCACATGTTCAGGATGGATCAATCTCACAAGAGCGATATAGAGTTGCTCAAAGCTCAACATAAGGCATAACTTCAGAAAATGGAGGCCAACATGCATAAGGAGATCTTGGTGTTCCAAACTAAAATGAAGTTGATGGCGGCGAACACAAAGGCACTGCTATCCGAATTTCGAGCAGCGTACTCCAAGAGTCATGACAAGCAGGACATGACCAATAAAAATATTGATCTACTCCTTGGTGGAGTGTTCCCTCAATTGGCTCTACCCCTTGGTGATGATGCCAAAAAGGGGGAAGATAAAAGTAAACAACAAAGGAGTTATAAGGATGGAAGTAAGGGGGAATCAAGCAGCAAGGGGGAAGGCAGTGATGTGAAGAAGCCACCCTTGAATATTATGCTTTCTAAGACCCTCAACAAGGTGAGGTGATAGCCTCCATTCTCAGCCAACTACCTAAAGAACTGTCTATTGAAGAAAAAGTTGATATGGTGTACAAAACGTTAAGACAAGACATTGAAGCTGAATTTGAGAAGGTAGCTGAGAAACACTCTAGAAGGGTTGAAAATTTGAAAGCAAGGTATGAAAGCCCCCCAACTGGACTATCAAAGGACTCCCCAGCTGTGAGAACCCCTCATGAAATCACATTGCCGGATGCAGGATTTGAGCCAAGATCCCTAGAGGAGTTTCAAACTCTAACTGCAGAAGGATATTTCAAGAACATGACTCTACCCCAACATGGAATCTGTATTGGGAGAAAGGACTCGATTTATGTAAATCAACTGATAGCCAGCAGAGTTCGAGAAGTCAGCCGACTGGCAAAAGTGTACAGTACACTCCTAAAGGAGGAGCTGAGTTGCAGCGAGGAAGAGGAAGGTTTGGCAGTGGTGGATGTAACACCCTAGTTTTTGAAATGTGATTTTTAGCGTTACAAAAAAACATAAATCTACATTTTATTATATCACTATTTTTTTTTTAAAAATACTTAACTACTACAGCGGAAGCATAAATTAAAATGGGTTGTTCGTAAACTAGAAATCCGAAAATTTTATCGTATTGAATAATGGAAAATGCAACATTTATCATTTCATAAAAATCAGAATAACTAGGTTGCTAATAGGAAATAATAATAACGTAAAACTAGTTTTCTCCCAAACATGCGAATACTAATAGATAGAAAAATTTTCATTGGCTTCCCCTCCATCGGCTCCGCACCCATCCTAAAATCAAAAATTAGTAATAGGGGCGAGAAGTAACACATACTCGAGGGATCCTAATTGTCCAAATTAAATATATACAAGCATAATTTCACAAATTTAAGCACATATACTTTGACATTTGGCCGAAGCCATCACCCACACATATACTTTGCCATTGGCCGAAGCCGCACATATACTTTGCCATTGGCCGAATGTAACGACCCGCCTTCCAGATCGACGATTATCCCCACAAACCAACACAAGTCTTTCAGTAGGCTTTGCCCTCACTCACGCCCACTCGGGGCGAGCTTCCGAGGGGTCACCCATCATATAATTGCTCCGGGCCAAGCACGCTTAACTTCGAGTTTTTATATGATGAGCACCGAAAAAATAAGATGCATCTTGTTTATATGAGTAGTACTATCAAATCTTTTAAGCTCTCTCAATCAGTATAGACCCATACCTACGCCTCGAGAATCTCCTCTTTCTTCGGGTGTGGGATCGGTTCATTCATGCCCCCTCGGCCTAGAAGCTGCCCGCCAGAGCGCTCTTTGTCCGTGCCTTCTTGCACTGCGATCACTCCCCACCCTCTCTTCAGCCCCGGGCGTCACAAGCCCACTCAGCTTCCGCTTGGTTCGCCCGAACCACACCTTAATAGGAGAGGTCCCTCGATACCATCTCGTAACGACCGCTTCCCACATCGACGATTTGTCCCCCCACAAACCAACACAAGTCTTTCAAGACGCTTTGTCTCACTCACGCGCACACTCGGAAGAGCGGCTTCCCGGTCACCCATCATATAATTGCTCGGGCCAAGCACGCTTAACTTGAGTTTTTATATGATGAGCACCGAGAAAAGAAGATGCATCTTGTTTATATGAGTAGTAGCTATCAAATCTTTTAAGCTTTCTCAATCAGTATAGACCCATACCTACTGCCTCAGAATCTCCTCTTCTTCGGGTGTGGGATCGGTTCATTCATGTCCCCCTCCGCCTAGAAGCTTGCGGAGCGCTCCTTGTCAGTGCCTTCTTGCACGTGATCACTCCCGCCTCTTCTCTTGGCCCCACCGTCTGCAAAGCCATATACTTTGCCATTGGCCAAGCCTCTTTGCCATTGGTCGAAGCCACACATATACTTTGCCATTTCACATAAATAAATAAATATTCTTCACATATAATAGGCACGTCAAGTTCAACAATTATAATCATATTGTCAAGTATAGAATTTATTAAAATTATACAAGTACATATTTAATAAAGACAATTAACTTCGCACTTAACAAGTGTAAAGAAAAATCCCTACCTCAAACGTAGTTGATAGTCGTACGAAGCGTGAGCTAGAAAGCCTAAACGTCTAGTTCCTCGTCACCTACAATAAATATTGGTATAATTAAGTGATTGAAAATAAATTCTAACTCTAATTCAAAGAAAAAGTACTTATGAAATAAGCTAGGGCTCCTAATAGGTGAAATTTAACCAAAAATATAACTTATGGGGCTTAAAAGAATAAATTTATAAATTCTGGACTTAATTGGAAAACTGTAGGGGCTAAATTGAAAAGTCCAAAAAATTGGATTTGGTTCCTAGTCAAAAATATAATTTCTGAAAATAAACTAGGATTTGGGGGTTAAACTGAAAACACCTGGGACTAAATTGAAAAGGGACAAAAACTTGTAGGGAACAAACTTTTAAAACACTATAATTGCAAACAAGGACAAATCTTCATTAAATTCCCTAAAGATTAGTCCCTGCTCTTAGAACTCCAACGCATGACCCATCTGATCCGACGACGACCGACCGACCAACCACCCGTCGGGAGTACGTGGGTGACCACCTCCCTCACCTTCTCCAACTAAAGACCACACACACACCTCAGACACAAACACACACACCCACCTAACCAGAAACTCACGCACACACATACCAGACACACACCTTCACACAAACACACACCAGACCCACAACACACAACAACACTCACACACACCATAACACACACACACACATCATACACACATCACACCACAAACACACACGCACCCATAACACACACACACATCGTACACACAACATACGCACACACTGTACACTCACGGACACACACACAGTCACACACACATAAATCGAAAATCGATTTCCTCTAGAGGACGATAGCCCCAACACCGGTGAAACTCCGGTGGACCCCAAACTTCCACATCGAATCATCAATTCCTCAAAAAACGCATCCCATATCCGAGTCGGCGACCGAAACAAAGTTTCATATTTTTCCTTAAATCATTCCAGAAAAAGGTAACTAAAATAGTTCTAAGGATAGAAGTAACTTACTGTTGAATTTTCCTATTGTGTGAAAATCTGAGGTTTTGTGTTTTAAAGTGAGAGAAAAGAGTTTTTTTTTTCATGAAGTTTTTGAATGTGTGTCCCCCAATATAAATGGAGAAGGAAAATATGTAGAAATAAGGTTTTGGGCTTCTTTGTGAACCGCCTCACAAAACGTGGGATTGAGGGATTGAGGGTTTTGAGAGTGGGAGGATTTGGTGGGATACAAACCTATCCAATTGAGTTTTGAAAAAATATAACTCTTTAACCCCATTAATAGCTTTATTATAAAAATTATAAATATATATATATATAATATATATCAGCTAAAAATATGTATAAATAGAATTAATAAATAGGAATTTAATAAAAAATTAATTTATATATAAAATAAAATAACGGGTATTACATCCTCCCATTCTTACAATAAATTTCGTCCTCGAAATTTGGCTTACCCCGTTGATCGAATAATTCTGGATACTTGGCTCGAACTTCCGCTTCCCGCTCCCAAGTCGATTCTTCTTGGCCGTGTCTATTCCACTAAACTTTGATTAATGTGACATCTCTATTCCTTAGCTTATGCACTTTTTTGTCAAGAACGGCTATTGGCTTTTCTTCATAAGCCATGTCCCGGTTAACCTCAAGTACTTCATGACAGATTACGTGATTCGGGTCGTGGATGTACTTCCTCAACATGGATACATGAAATACATTGTGCATGGTCGCTAGCTCGGTGGTAGCGCCCGGTGATAGGCTACGTCTCCCTCGTTCTAGTATCTCGAATGGTCCAATGAATCTCGGGGCGAGTTTCCCCCTCTTGCCAAACCTCACGACTCCTTTAGTTGGCGCAACTTTTAGAAAAACTTTATCTCCTGCTTCAAATTGCAAATCCTTCCTTCTCTGATCAGCATAAGATTTTTGTCGGTCTTGAGCTATTTTTTATACGATTTCTGACTTTTTCGATAACCTCGACTGTTTGCTCCACTAGTTCTGGACCCAAAACTTTCTTTTCACCGACTTCATCCCAATATATAGGAGATATGCACTTTCTTCCATATAAAGCTTCATACGGAGCCATGCCGATAGTTGCTTGATAGCTATTATTATAAGAAAATTCCACCAGTGGCAACTATTTTTCCCAATTGTCGTCGAAATCCAAAACACATCCTCTCAGTAAGTCTTCTAGAATCTGGATCGTTCTTTCAGACTGCCCGTCCGTTTGGGGGTGGAAAGCTGTACTGAATTTGAGTTTTGTCCCCATTGCTTCTTGCAGACTACCCCAAAATTTCGATGTAAACCTCGGATCCCTGTCTAAGACTATAGATACGGGTACCCCATGCAATCTTACAATTTCTCGGATATAGAGTTGAGCCATTTGTTCCATGCCGTACGTCATTTTGATCGGTATGAAGTGTGCTGATTTAGTCAAACGATCCACTACGACCCATATAGCTTGGTTTCCTCGTCTTGACCTCGGGAGCCCCACTACGAAGTCCATATTCATGTGTTCCCATTTCCATTCGGGAATCTGTAGTGGTTTGAGTAGACCAGAAGGTCGTTGGTGTTCAGCTTTTACTTTCTGACATGTCAAACACTTTTCCACGAATTCTCCAATGCTCCTTTTCATGCTTCTCCACCAAAAAATCTCTTTGAGATCACGGTATATTTTAGTCCCTCCTGGGTGTGCGGTATAAGGTGTGCAATGTGCCTCTTCTAAAATCCGCTTCCTTATTTCCCCATCTTTAGGCACGCATCGTCCCTCATATATCGATCTGCACCGTCACCACTGTATGGCGAACCCTTTAATTTCTCCCATCAACACCTTCTTCCTCATTTTGCATAAAAACTTGTCGTTAGCTTGTGCTTCTTTGATGCTACTATGCAGCGTCGGCTGCACTACCAAAGCTGCTAGTATCGCCTCAGTTTTAGCAGGTGGAGTCACAATCTCAATTCTCATTTTGGCAAATTCCTCCATGAGGTTCTCCTGTGTCGTGAGTAAACTTGCAACTGTCCCTCTGGGCATACGACTAAGCGCATCCGCTACTACATTTGCTTTACCAGGGTGGTAATGGATTGTACAATCGTAGTCTTTCACGAGTTCCAACCATCTTCTTTGTCTCATGTTCAACTCTTTTTGCGTGAAAAAATACTTCAAACTTTTGTGATCGGTATAAATTTCACAGTTTCCCCCGTATAGATAGTGACACCATATCTTTAGGGCATGTCTGATCTTTGCCAACTCCAAATCGTGTGTAGGGTAATTGAGTTCATGGCGTTTCAATGCGCTTGAAGCATAAGCAACCACTTTACCATTTTGCATCAAAACGCACCCCGATCCTGTTTCGACGCGTCATGTAGATTATAAAGCTTTACAAGTGTTTGGGATTCTTAGGGGTCAGCGCCAAACCGTGACGCTATTTTAGTTCTTGGAAACTCGTTAGCACTTCTCGGTCCACATGAACCTTTCACCTTTCCTTGTAAGTTGGGTCATCGGGCTCTTTGTAGGTCCCAAGGGTGTGAGTGTAAGGTTTAGAAGGGGTTGAATAAACCTTACCAACTTTTTCGATTTAGTCCTTTTAAAATATTTAGTGTTAATACTTCACGATTGTGTCCTTGATGGACAAAAAGTTAGTTAATCGTGAGTTAGTCACTCAGCAGACTGATTTGAGCCGTTGATAGAATAACTCAATTTGTTTTGACTAAAGACTTAACTCGACCGTGATTTGTTTTGTGGAAGACTTAACACCCTTGAATTTGGTTAAGTTTGTTTTAATACTCGGTTTTAGCACTCGATTGATTATCAATTGGATAGCAAATTTATCAAATGAGATATAAAAATAAGATCGCGAGAAATTAAAGTCTTTGAAATGTGAATGACACAATAAGTTTTTATAGAGGTTCGAAGATGGGGTAATTCTTCTACTCCTCTCTTCTCCAACTCCTGGAGAAATCCACTAAGTATTGATCAATATACTGAGTGGTTAACATCCAGAATACATGTCTTGATCACACACGGTGACTTGATCCTTTGGGACTCGGTCGGGAGATGCCTTGGTCACTCACCGGCTTCTCGTGCGACTCGGCTTCTTCACAGGGCGGTGCGCACTTTGCTACTCACACCCACTTGCTCAAGCTTCTTGGATTTGATCACGAAGCCCTCCAATAACTTGAGACCCGGTTCGACCTTGAACCTTCCTACAATCCTCCATGGAATGTAGACCCCTTGATTCTTCAAAAGCTTCCTCTTCAACTGATTGAAGTTATCTTTCCTTCACAGGTGAATGTTGGATTGATTTCCTTCGTAATGTAGGCTTGAGGATTGATCTTGAATAATTTGAGAATATTTTAGGTTACAGTTCAAATATTTGCTTGACTGTTCGTAGTTTAGGTAATCAAGGTAACCTTCTCAAATAAATTCCTCAGCCTTTTATAGTGATCTTTCAAAAATCTGCCCGTTGAAGAGATAGGCTTATTTTTGAAAGTCACTTGTGGTCGTTGGCTTGTCTTGTTGCAGTTCTTGGAATTGCCATTTCATCGTATGACTGATTTTTCAGCTTTTCGGTGTTACACACACAGTGCGGTGCTTCCCATTGGTTTATTCTTCTTGCACACTTCTGGGACTGAGCACTTCAAGAAAGGTAGTATGGATGTATTACTTGTTTAAGTAATTCTCTTGATTTCTGTGCAACGGATCTCTTTCAGTTGTCTTGACTTGACCGCATTTTCTTAACATCCCCAGGTGACTTTGAGTCGACTTCCAATCATTTGATGACTCTTCTCACTTCAACCTTGAGACTTGGTCATTTGTCTTGAGTTGACTTGATCGATACTTTACTACCGTGCATCTCGCCGCACCTTGATCCGAATTCTTCTTCTCTTTTTTGCCATACTCAAATGCGCTTGCAATGAGTTTTCCTTCTAGTCTCCATTGTCTTCTTGCATGTTTAGCCATAGTGACTTAACTCGGCTTCGACCCATTATCTTTTACAATGCGATTTACAACAAAAATGGGGTGCCAACTTTCTATTCTAAGTTTTACATGGCATTCATCAAAATCTACAAAATAATTTCCCAACAATTTCCCCCTTTATGATGATGCCAAAACTTAAAACATTCATACAATTATTTAACAGCAAAGATACATACAGACAAGTGTAGAACCACATAATGTATGTTTAGAATCGATCTTTTATTGCTCATAACATTCTTGTTCTTTACATAGCTGTTTACAGAGTGTATCAGAGCTTAAGCCCAAAAAAAAATTGTATCAGAGCTTAAACGGGGCTTAGACTAACCATGATGTTCTATATCTATTCACGTATAGAAATTACATAATTTTATTCAATGTACAGAAGACTTACATAAAGTGTATTTACATAGTAAAATACATGAAGAGGTGGACAACAACACTTTATCTCCTTCGCTGCCTCCTTCTTTCATCTTCTTCAGCTCTGTCATCTTCTGACCTTTTTCTCTTTTTCTCATCTTCAGTCTTCTTCTTCTTTTCATACGCCCTTCCTCGGCGACTTCATCTCTTCTTAGTTTTTCTTGTCTTTCCTCCCACAACGAGTTTGTCTTTTATTTTCTTCTTCAATTCTCTTAACATACTCAAAGCATTGTTCTTTGCCACTTGCGGGTTGGCTATTTCGTCAAATCCACCCGGTAGATCCTCTCCTTTCTTGCCGGATCTATGTACTCAATGTTTTTGGGGCGGAGTTCTAGGTCTGAAACCTCTTCCTCCACCATCTTCTTCCTCTCCGCCTCTGGCGTGTATTGTATCTTGGGGCCTTCTTTTTCCCAATGAGTGACTAGCAGAGTGTTGCCGGTGGTTTCTTTGCTATCGCTTCTTCACATAGTGTGAGACCTTTTTCCCAGTACAAGTCCCAGGCTTGAGCCATGGACATTGTAGGTCCCAGGGTGTGAGTGTAAGGTTTAGAAGGGGGTTGAATAAACCTTACAAATTTTCGATTTAGTCCTTTTAAAAGTTCGAGTTGATACTACACTGGCGTGTCTGGGGTGGACACCAATTTAGTTAATCAAGAGAGTTAGTCACTCAACAGACCCGACCGAGTGTTGATAGAATAACTCACCGTTAAGACTCAATTAGCTCAACTGTTTTGTTTTTCATTGGAAGACTTAACACCCTTAAGTTTGGTTTAGTAGAGATTTAAAGCTTGATTTAGTACTTAGAAATTATCTAATGGATAGCAAATATGTCGTGAGAATTAAGCAAATATGATGCGAGAAATTAAAGTCTTTGAAATGTAAAAGACACGATAAGTTTTTATAGAGGTTCGAAGATGGGGTAATTCTTCTACTCCTCTCTTCTCCAACTCCCGGAGGAATCCACTAAGTATTGATCGAGTATACAAAGTGGTAATGATCCAGGATACAAGTCTTGATCACACAAATGACTTGATCCTTTGGGACTCGATCACGAGACGCCTTGATCACTCACAGGGCTTCTCGTGCGACTCGGCTTTTCTTCACAGGCGTGCTTTACTACTGACCCACTTGCTTAAGCTTTTTGGATTTGATCACGAAGCCCTCCAAAAGCTCAAAACTTGGTTCAACCTTGAACCTTCCTACAATCCTTCGTGGAATGTAGACCCGCTTGATTCTTGATAATTTCCTCTTCAACTGATTGAAGTTATCTTTCCTTCACAAAAAGGAGTGTTGGATTGATGTTCTTCGTAGTGTAGGCTTGAGGATTGAGCGTTTAATAACTTGAGAATATTTTAGGTTACAAAATGTTTCTTTCTTTATTGTATGGTCAAGGTAACCTATGTAATCTTCGTGACCTTTTCTCGAGTTATTCCTCGGCCTTTTATAGTGATCTTTCAAAAATCACGCCGTTGAAGAGATAGGCTTATTTTTGAAAGTCACTTTTAGTTGTTGGCTTGTCTTGTTGCGATCCTTGGAATTGCCATTTCCTCGTATGAATTGTTCTCCACTTTTTCGTAGTTCGACACGGTGTAGTGCTTCCCATTGGTTTATTCCTTTTGCACGCTTCTCGGGATCGAGCACTTCGAGAAAGGTAGCATGCGATATTACTTGTTTAAGTAATTCTCTTGATTTACGTACAACGGATCTTTTTCGATTATCTCGACTTGATTGCATTTCCTTGCTTTCCCCAGGTGACTTAGAGTCGACTTCCAATCATGGATGACTCTTCATCACTTCAACTTGAGACTTGGCCTTTCTTGAGTTGACTTGACGATACTCCACTCACCAGTATCTCACTGCTCCTTGATAGAGTTCCCTTCTCTTCTCTTCTTTGCCATACTCAAGGTGTGTTTGCAATGAGTCTTCCTTCTAATCTCCGGTTGTCTTCTTGCATGTTTGGGCATAGTGACTTAACTCACTTGACCAGCCCTATTTATTACAATGCGATTTACAACAAAATTGGGGTGCCAACTTCCTATTCTAAGTTTTACATGGCATTCATCAAAATCTAAACAATAATTTTCCCAACAATTTCCCCCTTTTTGATGATGCCAAAACTTAAAACATTCAAAATGTAAATAGCAAAGATACATACAGATAGTGCATTCACATAGAATGTATGCGTAGAATCAATTTTTTTATTTATCATAACATTCTTGTTCTTTTACACAACTGTTTACAAGGTGTATCGGAGCAAACATTTATCTATACAAAAAATAAAGAATTTACAGCTTTATTGCAGAAGACTTACATAGTATGTATTTACATAGTAAAATACATGAAGGGGTGGACAGCAACACTTCATCTCCTTCGATGCCTCCTTCTTTCATCTTCCTCAATTACATCATCTTACGGTCTTCTTTCTCTTTTTCTCATCTCCAAATACCATTCTTCTCTTCTTTTCATATGCTTTCTCGGCGACTTCATCTCTTCTTAATCTCTCTTGTCTTTCCTCCCATAGCCGAGTTTGTCTCTTATTTTCTTCTTCTATTCTTTTCGCATACTCAACATTGCTTTTTGCCACTTGCAAATTGGCTACTTGGTCAAGACCAGCCCGAGTAGATCCCTCCTTTCTTGCCTGGATCTACGTGCTCAATGTTTTTGGGGCGAGGCCAGGTGCAAACCCCTTCCTCCACCATCGCTTCTTCCTCTTCCTTCCTGCGGGCGTGTATTGTCTTGTGTCTTCTTCTTTCCGGGAGTGACCGAGAGCGATCTTCTTAGTCTGTTTCGCTGTCTTCTTCACATAACGTGAGACCCTTTTCCTAGTACAAGTCCCAAGCTTGAGCCATAGACATATTTGCAAAGTATCCTTCGGATGCGGCGTTTTAAATTCATCAACGATCGTGGCTCGGTCTCGACATCCGAGATGGCATAAGTGTCTCTATCTCTTTGGAATGCCTCCATGTTGTTTCAAGATGTTCATAACCCGGGCATCCATTCTTCCTTCCACTTCCTCCATCCCCGCTTCAATTGTCTTTCTCTTTTCGGCCATAGATATAGCAGTGTTGGAGTGGCGAGTCATTGGGACTTTCTTTGCTTGATAATATCACCAGTGTGACAAGACCTTGTTGGGGGTTTGTGCAATCATCAAGGTCACATCTTTCGATCCTTCCCCCTCAACGGACTTTCCTTTCTTTTGTTTTGACACTTCTCACTGTCTTTCCCTTCACAAATTCTTCCTCCTTTTCGACTTCGGATCTCTTTAGCGCTTTAAAGTATTCCCCTGTTCCCCTTTTTGGCATCATCAAAGGAGAGAGGAACACTGAAACATATTGGCAAGCGGAAGTCGAGCCTGCGATAGTCGAAGTTCGTCTCGAGTCTGCTGCGGAGTATGCGGCACGAAATTCGAGCGAGTAGCGTTGGACTCTGTTGAAATTAGCTTCATTTCAAATGGCGAGAAGGCTGAATTTTCTATCCATGTTTTCTTCCCGGGACGCAGGAGATCACTCTTATTTTGCTCACGCAGCGGACTTTATCTCGGCGATGTGAGCTTCATGCATGTGCTCAATGTGTTCTCTCAATTTCGTCTTTGCATCGGCATTCTCATTCGCCATACCAACGACTTGTTGAACAATGTCTGAAGTATCTAACTTGTTCCACACGCATTGTTTCTTCTTTGTTGCCACCATTCCCTTATCTCGATTGTTATGCCTCTCAAGTCGGCGATGAGGTTGGCATCTCATTTGTCGATCACATGTCCATAGAGGCCTGGTGCCTCTCCATCCGTTTAATTTCAGCAAATAATGCTTTGAACACCTCCCGAACTTCGTTGTTTCTTCCGTTGCGGTGATGGCCACACACGTCAAAGTCATAGTCACCGAACGATGGTACTGACGGAATGACGGAGCTGGTCTGCGGGAAGCGTGCGAGTTCGTTCTCTCGACTCTTCGGGAGGTCGGGTACCTCCGGGAGAAAGGAAATGATTCTACAAAGGAATCATCACGGCCAATCGGGATTTGTTCAATGATGAGAGGTGCGCGTGAAGTTCCTTTTGGAGTCGAACTGCTGCGGCTTGGGAGCTGCGCGATGGACTCTGTTTCAACTCGTCTCGAGCTTCGTTGATGGCAACTTGCTGTTTCGTTGTGTGTTTGTACTTTCTCCACTTCGCCTCCTAGATTCATTGTGAAGTCATCTGCAGATCATCCTCACCTTGCTGCGGTGGAGGGAGTTTTCCCCTCACCGTGGCGCATCACCGAGTGACTTGGAATGGGGTCACTCGTCTCCAAACTCCCGGCTGTTTCTGAGTGTTCACTAGTTCGGGCGGTGGTAAGACACCTTCATTAGGGGTTGGCTCAACCGGGGTCCCCACTAACCTAGTTTCATCGCAAGTTCCCTTAATTCCTTCTTCCGAGTGAGTCAAGTGGTGGCGAACAACGGTGGCGATTTGTTGCACTACTCCCATTGGATCGATTTCGATTGTGTTTTGGAGGACTCTCCTGGTCCCTCCATCATGCTTTTCTCATGAAGAATTCGGGATTCATGCATTGCTTGCTGCATTTGCAACTTTTACGTAGCGGCGGGGTCCGATCCTCATCACTTTCTCGATAGAATGTCGAAGTGAGGATGCGTATGTTCTGTGGTGCCGGTGAGAGGGGCGATCTTGGCCTTCTCTCTTGCCTCGGCTTCCTCTGCGCCTCTCTTGTCCTTATCCTTGAAGATCTGCGCAGATATCATGCGTATTTTTCTTCATCCATCTTTGAGATCACGAGAGGTTAGTCGAGGAAGTTTAGTAGTTCCTCTTCTTCTTCGATAAACTCGGGCCGTTGGAACTTTCCCTTGATCGACTCAATTTCCACTTCCTCCACTCACGCAGACGATTTTGGATGTCCGGGTAAGGTGGGGATAGGATCATCACATCACTATCATCTCTATCGGCTTCTTATTGTGTCTCATTTGTGAACGGCTATGATTGTGTCTTGATTTGCCTCTCACGATCGCGTTAATGAGACTTAGTCAAGTTTCATCTATAATATCCGGAGACTCTACTTCTCCGGGAGTCTCTCCGATTCTGCTCCGGTGTGGGTGACTCAAGCCGGTTTCTCAAGCTCGAGTGCTTGATGATTCTTCTTCATCTCCTAGTTTGTACCGGAGGGATTTACGGTTCGAGAGAGTTTCTTCCGAGTCTTGGGTGGCGGGGGCCGATGCGGTGTTTTCTTCGAGGAGCCGGCCGTCTTGGCTTATCGGATCTCCTCTTTTTGACGATCGGAGAAGGTAGTTGAGAGTCCTTCTCGACCGCTCTTCTTTGAGGGCGGGAGACACGGCTGCGAGGCGGGTGACTGACTGCGAGCGGGGAAGCGAGTTTGACTTTCTTTGCTACGGGAGCAAGGCGGTCTTCTTAGCGGTGCGAGGGGCTTTTTCTTCTTTGGTGGAGAGGACACACCAGTATCTTGAGTGGTCACCGATTCCCCTCACTCGTGATCGCCTCTCTTGGCGTAGGCTCTCTTCAGTGCGCCCGGAGAGGTTTGATCTGAACATCCTCTTGTTTACATGGAACGCCTTTACATGTCTAAGAGGGACTCCTTTCACCTCCATCCATCACCGGCCAATCACCAGGCCATATCCTAGGGATCCTCCAAATGCACCATTTTCCTTGAAGGATTTGTTCCTACATTCGGCATAGTCTGTTGTAGACAAACTCAAACTCGGCCCGGTTTATTTTCCTTTCTTCAATGATCGCGGCCATTCACGATCAACTTTGATTTTGACATTGGTCAAAGCCGCCAAATTTGATGTCTATGCATTTGGCGACTATGTCCAACACTTGTGATAATCCTCCTTCAAAGACCTCTTGTTTGCTTTGTGTAAACTATTTTATCAAGATAGTCGGGCTTGGCTATTTCCTTCCAAGCGAAAACCAGGTTTACATCGGCCGTTGATTTACGATGCTCCTTCCGTCGGTAGTGAGCGATGTTCAACCAAATCCTTGGCGAGAGATGATGAACTCCTTTCCGTGAACAGAGGATTTGATCCCCTCATCATGAATCTCGGCGTTCACATAATCAAGCCCGTCGACCTCCTCCACATAGGTCATCGGATATTCCAACGTCGAAACGGTTTCACCGGACATTTCCAATTTCTTAGCAATTTTCTCCACTAGGGTGTCGTCGGACCCTGTTTCACCATGCTTGTCGAAATCCACAAGAGACCCGTGGATTTGCTTTCCTAACTTGACAAAATCATAGGTTGATGCCATTTTTCAGATTTCACCGAAGAAAACTTAGAGGTTGATTTGTAGATAGATAGGGTTTTGAGAGAGTTTTGCCTTTGCTTTGCGAGAGAAATGAACGGTTTTGGTAATATGAGAGAGAAGAAAAAAGCTTAAGTATGGTTTATGAAAGGGCGTGCGGGTGGTTTTTGAAATGTGATCGAAATCAACGGCTTAGATTTTGCAAGCCGATTTAGCATTTAATGTCTCGTATTTAATGCGGTAGCATTTATATCCAATCATAAGCTTGGTGTGCGGCTTTTTGCTGTACACGTCATAATTATATCTTGACGTAATTCTTAAAAACATTCCCGCTTAGTAAAAACGATTTGCGTTTTTGTCACTTTGCTCATAAGTGACTCAACTTTTACCCTCACCGGTTTAACTCTTCTTCTCACGATTCTCTTTTGTGACTCAATTTGTCAAATGACTCGATAGCCTTTTCTTTTCGATCTGGTGATTTTTAGCTGATTTGTGAGTTCAACTCTTTTTCCCTTTTTGTGTTCCATTCCTTTCTTTGATTCTTCCGAGTGTCATTTCACTTCAATTAACCCTAACTCATGCTTGAGTTCTTCAAATCTTGACTCACATAATGGTTTTGTGAAGATGTCGGCCAATTGTTTATGAGTTGAGATATATTCCAATATGATGTCCTTCTTTTCAACATGATCTCTTATGAAATGATATCGACATCGATATGCTTTGTTCTTGAGTGCAACACGAGGATTACGAGTGATTGCAATTGCACTTGTTTATCACACATGATTGGAATTTCCTTTTCTTCAACTTCATAATCTCTCAATCTTTGCCTCATCCATAGGATTTGGGCACGGCCCATGTTATGTATTCCTTGTTGTAGAGGTGGCTATTGAATTTTGCTTGCTAAACCAGAAATCGACTGTTTCTAGCATTTGACATGTGCACGAGGTGCTTTCTGTCAACTCTGCATCCAAAGATAGTCCAGTCCGAATAGCCAATTAGTTTGAATCCACCTTCCTTTGGATACCATAAGGCAACTTCTTGGCTTCCTTTCAATATCTCAAGATTCTCTTAGGCTTCTTTGTCATATGGCTCTCTTTTGGAGCGATTGAAATCTTGCACATACACTACGGCAAAAGGTGATGTACGCTCGCTTCTTTGTGAGATAGAGCAATGATCCAATAAGTGCTCAGTATCTTGTTTGATCTGGGCTTGCCATCTGCATCCATGTCCATTTTGATGATGTATTCATTGGTATTTTCACGAGAAGACTTCTCTTCCATACCAAATTTCTTCATTAAATCTCTGGTGTATTTTGTTTGACTTATGAAGGTTCCATCCTTCAGTTGTTTCACTTGGAGTCCAAGGAAGAATGTCAGCTCTCCCATCATGCTCATTTCAAATTTACTTTGCATGAGGTTTGAAAATTTTTCACATAGCTCTTTGTTTGTGGATCCAAAAATAATGTCATCCACATATATTTGAACAAACAAAAGTATACTCTTCTTGTCTTGAATTAAAAAGTGTTCTATCTACTTTTCCTTTTGTGAATCCATTCTCAGTTAGGAATTGTGACAAGGTATCATACCATGCTCTGGGTGCCTGTTTCAATCCATACAGAGCTTTCTTGAGTTTGTATACCTTATCTCCAAGAGTCTTCTACTCAAATCCTGGATGTTGTTCAACATACACTTCTTCTTCCAATAAACCATTTAGGAATGCACTTTTTACATCCATTTGATATACAATGAAATTCTTGTGAGCTGCATAGGCAAGAAACATCCTTATTGCTTCCAATCTTGCTACAAGAGCAAATGTTTCATCAAAATCTATTCCTTCTTCTTGCAATATCCTTTGGCTACTAGTCTTGCTTTGTTTCTTACCACGAAACCTTCCTCGTTCATCTTGTTTACAACACCCATTTAGTACCTATGACGTTTTGATGGGTGGGTCTTTGAACTAATTCCCATACTTTATTTCTTTCAAACTGATTCAGCTCTTCTTGCATAGCTTGAATCCAATGTGTGTCATCCAATGCTTGTGACACATCTTTGGGCTCTATTTGCGAGATAAAGCATGTGAACATAGCTTTTTGTTGAGTTACGATCTTGTTTTGACACCTTCTCTTATATCTCCAATGACAAGTTACTCGTGGATGGTCTTTCACCATCTTACATCCGGTTGGAGTAAGTTAGTCGGATTGATCGTCTAGCGTGTTGTTGCTTTGATCACTCTCTCTCTCGTAATCACTTAGCTGCAAATTTTCCAAATGTTTTTGAGATTCACTATCTCATCTTCTTCCGAGTTTACAATTCCGATTTGGCTTGACAAAGATAGGGATTTTTCTCAGTATGCTTGGATGATTCACTTATCAACTCGACTCTTCAATATCTTCTCCATTTACATTTGGCTCATCGAATACCACATGAATGGATTCCTCGCAACCATAGTTCTTTTGTTGAGTACTCTCTGTAGGCTTTGCTTTGGTGAGTATCCCAAGAAGATACATTCATCACTTTAGCATCGAAGGCCTTTAGATTGTCTTTGCCATTGTTGTGGATGAAGCATTTACATCCAAATATTCTAAAATATGCAACATTTGGTTTTCTTCCACCCAAATCTCATAGGAGTCTTTGTCACCGTTTTATCATACATCTGTTTTGAGTGTAGCAAGCTTTGTTGATTGCTTGACCAAAATCTTTTTGGTAACCCCGCTTCGACTAACATGGTCCTTGCTTGCTTCTTTGAGAGTTCTATTCCTTCTTTCGCAACTCCATTCTCATTGGGAGTCCTTGCTTGCCGAGATAATTCATGACCAATGCCATTTTCAATACAATATCGAGTTATTATCCCATTGACAAACTCGATTTCCTGCATGCGATCTTATTTTGATAATGGTTTGCTCTCTTTTCATTTTGAATTTTCTTCATTAATCGTAGCGATTTAAGTAGAGTTTCTTTCTTTTTACACATGAATATAGTCCATGTATATCTTGAGTAGTCATCTACTACCACCAAGGTGTATTTGTTTCCATTTATGCTAGCTGGTTCCACTGGGCCAAATAGATCCATATGTAGCAGATGTAATATTCTTGTTGAAGATGGACATGTCTTTTCTTTGAATGAAGATTTGATTTGTTTTCCCTTTTGACATGCATCACATATACTCTTCTTCTTGTATCTCTCGAGTCGGAAGTCCTTACACAAGGTTACTTCTTGCAAGCTTCTTAATCGTTTTGAAATTCGGGTGACTCGGCTTTTTGTGCCCGATCACTTGATTCAATTTGTCTTTTTTGCTAATAGACAGTCTTTGGGTGTAGCGGTTGACCAATCTACTACATACATGTTCTTTTGTCTCGCATCCTTGCAACACAACTTCATTCGATTCAAGATCCTTGATTTGGCATATACCCATGTTAAATCCAACATTATAACCCTTGTCACGAGTTGGGTGATGCTTAGCAAATTGAAGTTGAGTCCTTCAACATATGCAACATCTGTGATTTGTAATCCATTTTTCTTGATGGATCCAATGCCTCTTATTTCTCCTGGAGCTTCATTTCCTCCAAATATGACTTTTGCTCCTTTAACTTCCTTGAATTTTGACAGATTTTTCTTATTTCTGTCATATGTCCGGAATAAATGCACTATCCATGTACCAGGTTCCTTGCACTTAGCCATTTCCTTGAACTCCGCAATCAAGGAAATTAAGTTTTAGGTACCCATACTTGTCCAGGTCCCGAGGGGTTAGAATTGTAAGATGATCCAACCAACTTATAGCCAAATGATTTGACTCTAAGGGGTTGCCATCTATCGATGCCATAATCATAATTAATCTTAGCAAATTGCTTGGGGATTCTAGGTTCATACAAAATTGTCTCTTTTGTCTGTATGCTTGTGTATGTGTTTTTAGCAATCGCCTTTTTTGGGTAATTGTGGTGTCTCTGAGTGTAGTGCCTAGGTGCCTATGTGTCTTTGATGAAAGCTCTTATACTTTTGGAATGGCCTTTCTTGAGTTCTGTGGCCTTCGCCATTTGGGCTTATACTCCATAAGTCTATCTTTGATAGTTCACATTATTCCAATCGGCTTGGCTTGGATATTTTCTACCATTCCCATCATATGTGTTTCTTTTATAGATTTTAAGGGTTTTTGGTAGCTCTGTTTCTTCTTTCAGAGTATTTTCGCTTTGGAGTTTTACGAGGAACTCACCGGATCTCTTCTCGTGATCCTTTCAGCGCACTCAATCGTTGTTTTCCTTTTCCTTTATAACCAAGGCCGGTTTGCTTGTAATTGTGCTTTGGAGTGAATGTGTGTGCACCCTTTGGAGTTTTGGATTTTTAGACTCTTCATTGCTTGAAGATCCTTTTTCCAAAATTTCTTTTGGAGCTTGACATAGCACAGAGAAATTAAATCCTAAGCTTGTCTTGTCTCCACATTCTCTTTGACTCATAATAAGATCATCCAATGATTTGGATGCCTTAGTGAATGAGGCAATCACATTTTTGAGGTCATTCTCCCTCTTTTCTATGGCAGCTATTTACGCTATTAGCTTGGCATTTTCGGCCTTTAAACTTTCATTCTCATCACTATTTGACTTAGAGTGCTCGGCTCCTTAGTCACCCGTGAGTTTTGGCTCTTGAGTAGGCTGTTTTCCTCATTTAGTAGTGTGTGTGAGGATTTAATGTGTTCAAAATCTTTCATCATTTTGCCTAATGAATCATAAAGATCAAGTGGGTGATGAAGTGTGTGTGTCACGATCTATCACTAGAATCGTGTTTGATGAGTTGGAGTGTACTTCATCTTCTTGGTCGGGTTGATCTTGTTCCTTGGCCATCAAACGGATCGGGGCTTCTTCTTCGAGTCACTTGAGTAGTCATCTTCGCTACTCTCGACTCAGTATGTCTTTTGACTCGGATTTTTCAAGCTGACCAACATTGCCTTTTTCTTTTCTTGTCTTCTTTCTCTTAAGACCTTTCTTTCTTCTTCATTCCCGTATTTGTTGACTACGGGATATGGGCGATCAATGGCATAGTGACCTGGTTGCCTACGTTCAAAGATAGATATTCAACCTTTTGATCACTCTTTCCATTCTTGGATTGTCACCCTTTGATATTCAGCTTTTTGATGATCTCGTTCTCTTGGTTGGCCTATCTTCCCTTGACTTGGAGGAGCCGAGTGTCTTACGGAAGATTCGCCCTTGCCTCTCTTGTAGTTCTTATTGAAGAACTTGTTGAACCTTTTAACCATCGTGAGCTATTTCTTCGGATCAATGACTTCTTTGACCTCGGCTCTCTTTCCATCCTTAACAATTAGAGCAAATGCTTTTGGGTACAACTGTCTCTTCCTGATCTTTTCTTCTCGGCTCAAATTCGTAGGCTTTGAGATCGAGAATAGTTCATGGTTGGAGGTCTTCGATAGGTCCATGGAATGTCTTAGTGCCATGACCTTCATTTCCCATTCACCGAGACTTTTTAGGATCTTCATACACATTTCATTCCTGTATATTCCTTTCCAAATGCGAGATAGCTCGTTGGTGATTTACGTGAACCGAGCATCCAATTGATCCAGGTTTTCTCTGCGATCATTTTGAAATTCTCAAATTTTTGTACAGACCACCGATAATTTATTTTCTTTGATTTGCTCGAGCCTTCACAAATCAATGTTAGTTTGTCCCGATTTCTTTAGCCGTTTTGCATGATTTGACTTTATTGAACATGGCTTTGTCCAAGGTTTTGTAAAGGATGTCCTTGGCTACATTGTCCAGGTTGTATCTTTTTCTGTCATCATTTGTCCATTCGGTTCTTGGTTTTTCAACCATAGGCTGGTCTAGGGCAACATCCTCTTCACCTTCAAATGCGCAGCTCTTTCTTACAATGTTCACCTTTAAGATTTGCGATGGCCCATCCTCTATCACTATCCACATCTCATCATGTAATGCTTTGATAGATGAGCCTGCATACGAATTTTCCAATCATCAAATTCTTCAATTGTGAACATAGGGATGCGTGTCAAATTTGCTTCCATGATAATAAATTTTAATGATAAAAAGATTTTTGAAAGTTTAAGTACTAAAGCGGACTTTGAAAAATTTGGAGATCTAGTTCGATAACCAGTGGGAAGGCTCAATGAACCAACCGCTCCGATACCACTTGTAGGTCCCAAGGGGTGTTAGTGTAAGGTTTAGAAGGGGTTGAATAAACCTTACCAAATTTTCGATTTAGTCCTTTTAAAAGTTCGAGTTGATACTACACATTTGTTTCCTGGTGGACAACCAATTTAGTTAATTAGTAGAGTTAGTCACTCAATGACTGACCGAGTGTTGATAGAATAACTCAATTTATTAAGACCTCGAATTAGCTCAACCGTGGTTTGTTTTTTCAAGGAAGACTTAACACCCTTAAGTTTGGTTTAGTAGAGATTTAAAGCTTGATTTAGTACTTAGAAATTATCTAATGGATAGCAAATATGTCGTGAGAATTAAGCAAATATGATGCGAGAATTAAAGTCTTTGAAATGTAAAAGACACGATAAGTTTTTAGAGGTTCGAAGATGGGGTGATTCTTCTACTCCTCTCTTCTCCAACTCCCCGGAAGAATCCACTAAGTATTGATCGGTATACAAAGTGGTAATAGTCCGGATACAAGTCTTGATCACACAAATGACTTGATCCTTTGGGACTTAGTCTGGAGATGCCTTGATCACTCAAATGGCTTCTCGTGCGACTCGGCTTCTTCACAGGCAGCAGTGCCTTGCTACTACTGACCCACTTGCTTAAGCTTTTTGGATTTGATCACGAAGCCCTCCAAAAGCTCAAAACTTGGTTCAACCTTGAACCTTCCTACAATCCTTCATGGAATGTAGACCCCTTGATTCTTCAGTAATTTCCTCTTCAACTGATTGAAGTTATCTTTCCTTCACAGGTGAGTGTTGGATTGATGTTCTTCGTAGTGTAGGCTTGAGGATTGAGCGTTTAATAACTTGAGAATATTTTAGGTTACAAAATGTTTCTTTCTTGCTTGTATGGTCAAGGTAACCTATGTAATCTTCGTGACCTTTTCTCAGAGTTATTCCTCAGCCTTTTATAGTGATCTTTCAAAAATCTGCCCGTTGAAGAGATAGGCTTATTTTTTAAAGTCACTTTTAGTTGTTGGCTTGTCTTGTTGCAGTCCTTGGAATTGCCATTTCCTCGTATGAAGTGTTCTCCAGCTTTTCAGAGTTCTGACACGGTATAGTGCTTCCCATTGGTTTATTCCTTTTGCACGCTTCTGGGACTGAGCACTTCGAGAAAGGTAGCATGGAGATATTACTTGTTTAAGTAATTCTATTGATTTATGTGCAACGGATCTTTTTCAGATTATCTCGACTTACCGCATTTCCTTGCTTTCCCCCAGGTGACTTAGAGTCGGCTTCCAATCATGGATGACTCTTCTCACTTCAACTTGAGACTTGGCCTTTCTTGAGTTGACTTGACGATCTCCACTCATTGTATCTCAATTTTGCTCCTTGATGAGAGTTCCCGTCTTCTCTTCTTTGCCATACTCAATTGTCTTGCAGTGAGTCTTCCTTCTAATCTCCGATTGTCTTCTTGCATGTTTGGGCATAGTGACTTAACTCACTTGACCACCCTATTTATTTATTACAATGCGCTTTACAACAAAAATTGGGGTGCCAACTTCCTATTCTAAGTTTTACATGGCATTCATCAAAATCTAAACAATAATTTCCCAACGAGACATGTTTGCGAAATAACCTTCGAGATCAAGCGTCTTGAATTCATCAACCGATCTTGGCTCGATTCGGCATCCGAAATGGCATAGGTGTCTCTCGTCTATTGGAATGCCTCCATGTTGTTTCGAATATCCATAACTCGGGCATTCATCCTTCCTTCCACTTCCTTCATCCCGTCGCTTCAATCGTCTTTCTCTTTTCACCCATTGGTGCAGTGTTGTTGGAGTGGCGAGTCATCGGGAGTTTGCGATAATATCACCGTGAAAAGACCTTGTTGGGGGTTTTAGCAATCATCAAGGTCACATCTTTCGAACCTTCCCCCTCAACAGACTTCCTTTCTTCTCTCTTATTACTTCCTCGGTTGTCTTTCCCTTCACATTTGCTTCCTCCTTCTCGAGCCTTCGATCCTTGGCGCTTTTAGGTATTCCTCTTCCCCCTTTTTGGCATCATCAAGGAGAGAGAACCCCTGAAACAAGCTAGCAATCAAGAAGTCTAGTCTGCGATAGCCGAGTTCTCGCTTCGAATCTGCTGCGGAGTATCTTGCACGGAACTCGGGCGGGTGGCGTTGGATTCACTTTGCTACCAACTTCATCTCGGCCATGAGGAGACTGAATTTTCGATCCATATTCTCTTCCACACGCATGAGCTCGTTCTTATTATGTTCACGCAAAGAGTTTTATCTCCGTAGTATGAGATTCATGCATTTGTTCAATGTGCTCTTGCAATTTTGTCTTTGCATCGCATTCTCGACCCGCCCAGACTAACACCTTGTTGAACAATGTCCTCAAATATCGAGCTTGTTCCACACGCATTGTTTCTTCTTTGTTGCCACCACTCCGGATCTTGACTATGATCCCTCTCAAATCGGCCAATAAGGTTGGCGTCCCGTTATCCGACCTCATGTCTAGTGAGGCTGGTGCCTCTCCATCCGTTCAATCTCGGAAATACGGCTTTGAACACATCCCCTAACTCGATTGTTGCCTCTGTTCGGTTTCAGGTGACGGCCAGCGCGTCAAAGTCATAAAGTACCGGAACAATGGTGTCCGATGGAATAACAGATCAGTGCGTGGGAAGCGCTCACGATCTTTGGTGATTCTTCACGGAGGTCATGTACCTCCGAGAGAGAAGGAAATGATTCTCTGAAAGGATCATCACGGGCAATCGGAATCGTTCAATGATAATTGGTCCTCGTGAAGTCCTTGTGGAGTCGAACCTGCTGCGGCAGGGAGCTGCGCGGTGTACTCTGTTTCACTATGGTGCATTTGTGAAGTCGACCCGACTTGCGAGCCTCACTGTCTCAACACCGTTGGTCTTAGCTAGTTTTTCCAAATGAGTTGATGGTCCTCGGCCTTATCGGAAGTGTCATCGGACGATGATGAGATTTCCATGGGTTGCTCATCATCAAAGGTGAATGATTGGCAAGTAGTCTTGAGGTCAGACTTACTCGAGGTTGGAACATCCTCACCAATCTTTGGAATCGATCCACGGGGGATGACTCGGCTTCATCGTCTCCTTCCGATCCCGGAAAGGTTACATCGGGATTATCCGGGAATCGTGAAGAGCACTTATCTCCTTTTCGATGGATCAATGATAGCGGGAGGGATGTTACGTTTGTTTTCTCTACCCCGGAAGTCTCAACCTCCGTTGGCCTTCATTACCTCCTGCGCATGCAATCTGCAGCCAAAGCCATGGACATCCCTTTCGGCGGTGTCGGTGTCTTGGGGTCTTCGAGGTGGAATCCATTGGAGTCTCAACTCCATGGATTGCACTTTCATTGCCAGTGTTAACTCCCGGCAGATTCCGTCTGTGCCTCGATCGCATCGGCGGCGTCATTAGCTGCGCAGAGCGGTTGGCACTTCAATTTGACGGCCTGCCAAATCTCCGAGCTCGTGATAACTTGTTGTGTATTCTCGTGATTGTTCCTTCTCCACTTCGCCTCCTAAATTCATTATGGAGTCACCGTAGTAGCATCCTCCGACCTTGCCGCGGTGGAGGAGTTTCCCCCACACACACACACACCGGTGAGTGACTTGGAATGGGGTCACTCGTCTCCGGACTCATTTGTTTCTCGAGTATTCAGCCGTTGGGCGGTGGTAAGACACCTTCATTAGGGGTTGGCTCGACCGGGGTCCCCACTATCCCGGTTCATTGCAATTTCCCTTAACACCTTCCTCCGAATGAGTCAAAGTGGTGGCGGCGACAATGGAATATCTTTGCACCACTCCCATAGGGTCTATCTCCACCGTGTGATTTGGAGGACTCTCCTGTCCCTCCATCATTCTTTGCTCATGTAGGATTCTCGACTCTTGCATTGCTTGCTGCATTTGCAACTCTTTCGTAGCGACAAAGAATAGGGTCCTGATCCTCATCACTTTCGATAGGGCGTCAAGGTGAGGGTGTGTATGATCGGTGGTGCTAGTGAGAGGGCGAGATGTTGGCCTTCTCACGTGCCTCTGCATCCTCATTGCTTTAGCCCGTTCGTTTTCTTTTGAATCTGCGTATATTGATACAATTATCCTTGTCAAGGGATTGCGATCTTTGTGTCAACCTCAAAAACCTCAAGAGTTCTTCTTCTTCAAAGAATGAACTCTGTCTTTCAAACTCGCACTGGATAGGCTCGACTTCCATTTTCTCCACTCTCGCAGATTTTGGATGTCTGATACAATGGAGTGTACATGATTACATCGTCTTCATCATTCTCTTGCTGGCCTTCGTTTCCGAGGGATTAAGGGTAGAACTTATTGCTCAACATCCTCAGCACCTCTCATTACGGTGGAGAAACAACCACATCAACAGGTGATTGATTGTCTCGGCCATTCCTTGTTCCTCAGTTGTTACATCTCACAATTGGGTCTTGAGTTGCCTCTGCTGATCGGCCTCGTGAGACTTGGCGTTTCATCGATCACGTCTGGAGACTCTACTTCTCCAAAGAGTCTCGGGGTATCTTCTCCACCGGTGAGTGGGACTCAAATTGGTTTCTCAAGCTCGGAATGCTTGAAAATTCTTCTTCTTTTTTTGTTTGTACCCGGAGGAGGGATTTACTCGTTCGGATAAAGTTTCTTCGAGTCTGGGCGGTGGGGGCGGTCTTTGTTGTCTTCTTCTCGAGGAGCTGCCATCTTGGCTTATTAGTTCTCCTTTTCTTGGCGAGGAGAAGGTATTTGAGATTCTTTCTCACTAGGGCTGCGGGGGCATGAGACACTTGCTTTGCGGGCGGTGACTTGGGCTGCGAGGGGGAGCGATTTCTTTTTCTTTCTGCGGGGCTGCGTCTCTTCTTAGCAATTGCGGGCGACCTTCTTCTTTTCGTGGAGAGGAGACAACAGTATCTTCGAGGTCACTGATTCCCCCTCACTCGTATCGCTCTCTCTTAGCATAGGCTCTCTTCTCGTGCGCCATAGAGGTTTGATCGGAACATCCTCTTGTTTACATGGAACGCCTTTCCATGTCGAAGGACTTTCTTTGCTTCCATTATTCGACCAATCACCAGGCCGTATCCCGGGGAACCTCCAAACGTTCCATCCTCCTCAAGGATTTGTTCCCTACATTCTCGCGAGTCTTTGCAGAGACAAACTAAGCCGAGTTCACTTTTCTACGTTCTTCAATGATCGCCGCCATTACGATCAACTTTGCTTTGAGACGGTGGTCAAAGCCGCCAAATTTGATATCTATGCATTTGGCAACGATGTCCACAATTTGTGGTAGTCCTCCTTCAGCTGACCTCTTATTAGTCATGTGTGACTACTTTCTCGGCATAGTCGGACTTGGCTACTTCCTTCCAAGCGATGAGAGTCGGGTCAACATCGGCTTCTTTAATTTCCGACACTCTTTTCGCGCAGGTAACAAGCGTGTTACGCTAAATCCTTGGTAGTAATGATGAACTCCTTTCCATGAACAGAAGACTTGATGCCCTCATCGTGAACTTCAGCGTTCACGTAGAACTATGCAACCTCTTCCACATAGGTCATCGGAAACTCCAACGTTTCAGCCCAGACGTTTCCAATTTCTCAGCAATCTTCTTCACTAGGGTGTCGTCGGACCCCTGTTTCACCATACCATCGAAATCCACAAGTGACCGGTGTGGATTTGCTTTCCTAGCTTGACAAAATCATGAGTGGATGCCATTTCTCAGTATTTTACCGAACGAAACTTGGAAAATGATCTGAGGATTGAAAGGGTTTTGAGAGAAAATTTTGCTTTTGCTTTCGAGAGAGAGATGAACAGTTTTTGGTAAAGTGAGAGAGAAACGGACGAAATGGTTTAAGTATGGTTCATGAAAGGACGTACGGGTGGTTTTTGAAATGTGATCAAAATCAACGGCTTAGATCTTGCACGTCGATTTGCATTTAATGTCTCGTATTTAATGCGGCAGCATTTATATCCAATCATAAGCTTGATGTGCAGCTTTTGCCTGTACACGTCATAATTATGCTGATGTCATTCTTAAAAACATTCCCGCTTAGTAAAAACGACTGCGTTTTTGTCACTTTGCTCATAAATGACTCAGCTTGTCCCTTAGATGATTTAACTCTTCTTCTCACTGTTCTCCTAGTGACTCAGCTGTCAGCCAACTTGATACAACTGATTTTTCGATGCGGCTGATTCACTTAGCTGAATTACGAATTCAACTCTTTTTCCTCTTTTCATGTTTCATCTCTTTTCTTTGAGTCTTCTTAGTGTCAACTCAGCTCAATTAACCCTAACTCATGCTTGAGTTCTTCAAATCTTGACTCACATAATGGTTTTGTGAATATGTCAGCCAACTGCTTATCAGTTGAAATATATTCCAAGATGATGTCCTTCTTTTCAACATGATCTCTTATGAAGTGATATCTGACATCGATATGCTTTGTTCTTGAGTGCAACACAGGATTTTGAGTGATTGCAATTGCACTTGTGTTATCACACATGATTGGTATTTCCTTTTCTTCAACTTCATAGTCTCTCAGCTGCTGTCTCATCCATAAGACTTGGGCAACAAAGAGGCCAAAGAATATGTATTCTGCCTTCAGCCGTGGAGGTGGCTATTGAATTTTGCTTTTTTGCTAAACCAGGAAATTAGCCTATTTCCAAGCATTTGACATGTGCCTGAGGTGCTCTTCCCTGTCAACTCTACATCCAACATAGCCAGAGTCTGAATAACCAATTAGCTTGAATCCACCTTCCTTTGGATACCATAAGCCAACTTCTTGGCTTCCTTTCAAATATCTCAAGATCCTCTTGGTTGCAGTCATGTGGCTTTCTTTTGGAGCAGATTGAAATCTTGCACATACACCTACAACAAAGGTGATGTCCGGCTGCTTCTTTGTGAGATAGAGCAATGATCCATAAGTCTATGTATCTTGTTTGATCTACATGCTTGCCATCTGCATCCATATCCATTTTGACTGATGTATTCATTGGTATTTTCACAGAAGACTTCTCTTCCATACCAAATATCTTCATTAAATCTCTGGTGTATTTTGTTTGACTTATGAAGGTTCCATCCTTCAGCTGTTTCACTTGGAGTCCAAGGAAGAATGTCAGCTCTCCCATCATGCTCATTTTGAATTTGCTTTGCATAAGATTTGAAAATTTATCACACAGCTCTTTGTTTGTGGATCCAAAGATGATATCATCCACATATATTTGAACAAGCAGTATACTCTTCCTATCTTGAATTCTGAAGAGTGTTCTGTCCACTTTGCCTTTTGTGAATCCGTTCCCAGTTAAGAATTGTGACAATGTATCATACCATGCTCTAGGTGCTTGTTTCAACCCATATAGAGCTTTCTTGAGTTTGTATACTTTATCTCCAATAGTCTTCTGCTCAAATCCTGGAGGTTGTTCAACATACACTTCTTCTTCCAGTAAACCATTAAGAAATGCACTCTTTACATCCATTTGATACACAATAAAGTTCTTGTGAGCTGCATAGGCAAGAAACATCCTTATGGCTTCCAATCTTGCCACAGGAGCAAATGTTTCATCAAAATCTATCCCTTATTCTTGGCAATATCCTTTGGCTACCAATCTTGCTTTGTTTCTTACCCGCGAACCTTCCTCATTCATCTTGTTTACGAATACCCATTTAGTGCCAATAACATTTTGATGGGTAGGTCTTTGAACCAGTTCCCACACTTTATTTCTTTCAAACTGATTCAGCTCTTCTTGCATGGCTTGAATCCAATATCTGTCATCCAATGCTTGTGACACATCTTTTGGCTCTATTTGTGAGATGAAGCATGTGAACATTGTTTCTTGTTGAGCTCTGGATCTCGTTTTGACACCTTCTCTTACATCTCCAATGACTAGTTCTGGTGGATGGTCTCTCAGCCATCTTACATCAGGTTGGAGTAAATTAGCTGGATTCAGTCGTCTTGCAGCTGTGTTGCTTTGATCAACTCTCTCATCATCACTTAGAAAGATTTTCCAATCTGTTTTGAGACTCGGCTATCTCATCTTCATCTGGGTTTATAATTCCAAATTTCCGGCTTGACATAGTGACTCTTTTGCATGGTTGGTTGATTCAGCTTATCACCGACTCTTCAATGTCTTCTCCATTTACATTTGGCTCATCAAACACCACATGAATGGATTCCTCTGTAACCATAGTCCTCTTGTTGAGTACTCTGTAGGCTTTCTTTGCCACCGAGTATCCCAAGAAGATACCTTCATCGACTTTAGCATCAAAAGCCTTCAAATTATCTTTGCCATTGTTATGGATGAAGCATTTGCATCCAAATATTCTAAAATATGCAACATTTGGCTTTCTCCCTGTCCAAATCTCATAGGAGTCTTTGTCAAATTGTCTGTTTATCATGCATCTATTTTGAGTGTAGCATGTTGTGTTTATTGCTTCAGCCCAAAATCTTTTAGGTAGTCTTGCTTCAGCTAACATGGTCCTTGCTGCTTCTTTAAGGGTTATGTTCCTTCTTTCTGCAACTCCATTTTGTTGTGGAGTTCTTGCTGCAGATAATTCATGACAAATACCTTTTTCAATACAGTACTGAGTGATTATATTATTTACAAACTCAGTTCCTCTGTCAGATCTTATTTTGATAATGGTTTGACTCTTCTCATTTTGGATTCTTTTCATCAGCTGTGGTAGTTTCTGCAGAGTTTCTTTCTTTTTACACATGAATATAGTCCATGTATATCTTGAGTAGTCATCTACTACCACCAGGGTGTAATTCTTTCCACTTATGCTAGCTTTGGTTCAACTAGACCAAATAGATCCATATGTAGCAGGTGCAATATTCTTGTTGAAGATGGACATGTCTTTTCTTTGAATGATGATTTGATTTGCTTTCCCATCTGGCATGCATCACATACACTTTCCTTCTTGTATACTGAGTCTGGAAGTCCTTCTACAAGACTGCTTCTGGCAAGCTTGTTAATTGTTTTGAAATTCAAATGACTCAGCTTTTTGTGCCACAGCCAACTTGATTCAGCTGTGCTCTTTGCTAGTAGACAAGTGTTTGGTGTTGCAGTTGACCAATCTACCACATACATGTTCTTTTGTCTGCATCCTTGCAACACCACCTCATTTGATTCAGTGTCCTTGATTTGGCATATACCCATGTTGAATCCAACATTGTAGCCTTTATCACAGAGTTGACTTATGCTTAGCAGGTTGAATTTGAGTCCTTCAACATATGCAACATCTGTGATTTCTAATCCATTTTTCTTGATGGATCCAATGCCTCTGATTTCTCCTGGAGCTTCATTTCCTCCAAATATGACTTTTGCACCTCTGACTTCCTTGAATTTTGATAGATTTTTCTTGTTTCTTGTCAAGTGATTGGAACAGCCACTATCCATGTACCTAGTTCCTTGGCACTCAGTTGTTCCTTGAACCTGCAATCAAGGAAATTAAGTTTTAGGTACCCACACTTGTCTGGGTCCTGAGGGGTTAGTATTATAAGATGATCCAACCAGCCTATAGCCAAATGATTTGACTCTAAGAGGTTGCCATCTATCAGTGCCATAATCATAATTAACTTTGGCAAATTGCTTGGGGGTTCTAGGTTCATACAGCTGTCTCTTTTGTCTGTATGCCTGTGTAGGTGTTTTAGCAATTGCCTTCTTTGGGTAGCTGTGATATTTCTGAGTGTAGTGCCTAGGTGCATATGTGTGTTGATGAAAGCTCTTATACCTTTGGAATGGCCTTTGCTGAGTTCTAGGCCTTTGCCATTTGGGCTTATTTTCCATAGGTCTTTCTGATAGTTCACATTATTCCAATCGGCTTAGCTTGGGTACTTTCTACCATTCCTTCATATGTGTTTCTTTTATAGAACTTCTGGGGTTTTTGGTAGCTCTATTTCTTCTTTTCTGAGTATCTCTGTTTGGAGTTTCTTTGAGAAACTCATTGGATTTCTTCTCGCTTGTCCTCTCAAAGACACTCAATTGGTCAAGCTTTTCCTTTTCCTTTATAGCCAAGGGCGGTTTGCTTGTGATTGTGCTTTGGAATAAATGTGTGTGCACCATTTGGAGTTTTGGATTTTAGAGATACTTCATTGCTTGAAGATCCTTTTTCCAAAATCACTTTTGGAGCTTGACATAGCACAGAGGAATTAAATCTAAGCTGTCTTGTCTCCGCATTCTCTTTGGCTCATAATAAGATCATCCAATGATTTAGATGCCTTAGTGAATGAGGCAATCACATTTTTGAGGTCATTCTCCCTCTTTTCTATAGCGATTATCTCTGCTTTATTAGCTTAGCATTTTCGAATTTTTTAGACTTCCATTCTCATCGGCTATTTGACTTAGGGTACTCGGCTCCTTAGGCAATTTGTGAGTTTTGGCATTTGAGTAGTCTCTTTTCCTCATTTAGTAGTGTGTGTGAGGATTTAATGTGTTCAAAATCTTTCATCATTTTGCCTAATGAATCATAAAGATCGAGTGGGTGATGAAGTGTGTGTGTCACATCACTATCACTTTGGAATCGAGAGTGATGAATTAGAGTGTACCTCATCTTCTTGGTCGGGTTGGTCTTGTTCCTTGGCCATTAAGCGGATCAAGGCTTCTTCTTGAGTCACTTGAGTAGTCGACTTCACTACTCTCAATCGATTGTGTCTCTTGACTTGGTTGTCTCGTGATCTCTGCAGCCAACATTGTCTTTTTCTTTTCTTGTCTTCTTTCTCTCAAGACCTTTCTTTCTTCTTCATTCATTCCCCGTTTTGTTGACTACGGGATATGGGCAATAAATGGCATAGTGACCTGGTTGTCATGCGGTTCGGCATAGATTTTCAACCTTTTGATCAACTCTTTCCATTCTTGGATTGTCGACCCTTTGATATTCAACTTTTTGATGCTCTGCTCTCTTTGTTGGCCTATCTTCCCTTGACTTGGAGGAGCGAGTGTCTTACGGAGGATTCGCCCTTGCCTCTCTTGTAGTTCTTATTGAAGAACTTGTTAAACCTTTTAACCATCGGGGCTATTTCCTCTTGGTCAATGACTTCTATAACCTCGACTCTTTTGCCATCCTTAACAATTAGAAGCAAATTGTTTTGGGCACAAATTGTCTCTTTCTAGTCTTTTTCTCGGCTCAAATTCGTAGGCTTTGAGATCCGAGAATAGCTCATGGTTGGATGTCTTGGATAGGTCCATGGAATGTCTCAGTGCCATGACCTTCATTTCCCACTCAGTTGGAAGACTTCTTAGAATTTTCATACACATTTCCTTCTGTGTATATTCTTTTCCAAGTGCGAGATAGCTCGTTGGTAATTTACGTGAACCGAGCATCCGGTGATCCAAGGTCTCTCCTGCAAGCATTTTAAAATTTTCAAATTTTTGTGACGAAAGAACAGATAGTTTATTTTCCTTGATTTGCTCCGAGCCTTCACAAATCAATGTTAGCTTGTCCCAGATTTCTTTAGCCGTTTTGCATGATTTGACTTTGTTGAAAATCGCTTTGTCCAAGGTTTTGTAAAGAATGTCCTTGGCCACATTGTCCAAGTTATATCTTTTTATGTCATCATTTGTCCATTCAGCTCTTGGTTTTCAACCATAGGCCATTTGTGCAGGGGAGCAACATTCTCTTCACCTTCGATTGCGGCTCTCATTACAGTGTGTTCACCTTCAAAATTTGCGGTGGCCCATCCTCTATCACTATCCACATCTCATCATGTAATGCTGATAGATGAGCCTGCATACGGATTTTCCAATCATCAAATTCTTCAATTGTGAACATGGGGATGCGTGTCAAATTTGCTTCCATGATAATAACGTTTGCTGGTAAAAGGAGTTTTGAAAGATCAAGTACTAAAACAGACTTTGAAAAATTTGGAGATCTAGTTCAGTAACCAGTACGTAAGGCTCAATGAACCAACCGCTCTGATACCACTTCTAGGTCCCAAGGGGTGTGAGTGTAAGGTTTAGAAGAGGGGGTTGAATAAACCTTACCAACTTTTCGATTTAGTCCTTTTAAAATATTCAGAGTTAATACTTCACAATTGTGTCCTTGATGGACAGTTAAGTTAGTTAATCGTGAGTTAATCACTCAACAGACTCGGCCCGATGAGCCGTTGATAGAATAACTTAGCTGTTTTAACTAAAGACTTAACTCGACTGTGATTTGTTTTCAGCGGAAGACTTAACACCCTTGAATTTGGTTAAAGTGCTGAAATATAAATGACACAATAAGTTTTTATAGAGGTTCGAAGATGGGATAATTCTTCTACTCCTCTCTTCTCCAACTCCTGGAGGAATCCACTAAGTATTGATCAATATGCAGAGTGGTTAACAAGTCTTGATCACACAGCTGACTTGATCCTTTGGGACTCAGTCTGGAGATGCCTTGGTCACTCAGCTGGCTTCTCGTACGACTCAGCTTCTTCACAGGGCAGTTGCCTTGCTACTACAGCCCACTTGCTCAAGCTTCTTGGATTTGATCACGAAGCCCTCCAATAACTTGAGACTGGTTCGACCTTGAACCTTCCTACAATCCTCCGTGGAATGTAGACCCCTTGATTCTTCAAAAGCTTCCTCTTCAACTGATTGAAGTTATCTTTCCTTCACAGGTGAGTGTTGGATTGATTTCCTTCGTAATGTAGGCTTGAGGATTGACCTTGAATGATTTGAGAATGTATTAGGTTACAGTTCAAATGTTTGCTTGAATGTTCGTGGTTCAGGTAACCTTCTCTCAGAGTTATTCCTCAGCCTTTTATAGTGATCTTTCAAAAATCTGCCCGTTGAAGAGATAGGCTTATTTTTGAAAGTCACTTGTGGTCGTTGGCTTGTCTTGTTGCAGTCCTTGGAATTTCCATTTCCTCGTATGAATGATTCTTCAGCTTTTCAGAGTTCTGACATGGTGCAGTGCTTCCCATTGGTTTATTCCTCTTGCACGCTTCTGGAACTGAGCACTTCAAGAAAGGCAGTATGGAGGTATTACTTGTTTAAGTAATTCTCTTGATTTCTGTGCAACGGATCTCTTTCAGTTGTCTTGACTTGACTGCATTTTCTTAACTTCCCCAGGTGACTTCGAGTCAGCTTCCAATCATTTGATGACTCTTCTGTCACTTCAACTTGAGACTTGGTTGTCTTGAGTTGACTTGATCGATACTTTACTCAAATCATCTCACCGCACCTTGATCGAGTTCCCGTCTTCTCTTCTTTGCCATACTCAGCTGCCTTGCAGTAGAGTTTTCCTTCTAGTCTCCAGTTGTCTTCTTGCATGTTTAGGCATAGCTGACTTAACTCAGATCGACCAGCCCTATCTATTACAATGCAGTTTACAACAAAAATGGGGTGCCAACTTCCTATTCTAAGTTTTACATGGCATTCATCAAAATCTATAAAATAATTTCCCAACACCTGCTATTTTCGAAAATCCCTCGATGAATCTCCTGTAATATCCCGCAAGACCCAAGAAACTACGCACCTCATTTGCATTTGTAGGAGCCGACCATTTCTCAACAGCTTCAACTTTTGCAGGGTCGATTCGATACCCTTCGCTGTGACTACATGGCCAAGAAAGACGACTCGATCAAGCCAAAACTCGCACTTCTTGAATTTGGCGAATAATTTCTCCTTGCGTAGAGTCTCTAACACTATGTTGAGGTGCCTTTCGTGTTGCTCCCCGTCCTTTGAGTACACCAAAATATCATCTATGAACACAATCACGAATTTATCCAAGTGGGGATGAAAAACTCGATTCATCAAATCCATAAATACTGCTGGAGCATTACTAAGCCCAAAAGGCATTACTGTGAACTAATAGTGCCCATATCGTGTTCTAAAAGCTATCTTGGGTATATCTCATTCTTTAACCTTCAGTTGATGGTACCCAGACCTCAGATCAATCTTAGAAAACACGCTTGCCCCGTTCAGTTGATCAAAAAGATCCTCAATTCTCGGTAAGGGATATTTGTTCTTGATAGTAAGTTTGTTTAACTCTCTGTAGTCAATGCACATCCTCATGCTCCCATCTTTTTTCTTCACAAAAAGGACAGGTGCTCCCCAAGGCGACACACTAGGTCGTATAAAACCGATATCCAAGAGTTCTTGTAGCTGAACCTTTAACTCTTGAAGTTCCTTGGGGGCCATTCTGTATGGTGCTTTTGATACAGGAGCGGCTCCCGGAATCAGATCAATCGTAAACTCCACTTGCCGATTTGGGGGTATTCTAGGCAAATCCTCTGGGAATACGTTGGCATACTCTCGTACAACTGGAACTTCCATGATTGTTTTCTCGGCAACCTTAGTGGCTATCACATTAACCAAAAATCCCTGACATTTTCCTTTCTTCAGCATTTTAACCGTCTTCATTGCCGATATAATTCGAGGCATTCACCTCATTCTTGCTCCGAAAAATATAAATTTGTCTCCCTTTGATGGTTCCAGAATTATTTCTCTGTCATGACATTTGATGTGGGCCTTATACTTATTCAACCAGTCCATTCCTAGTATGATATCAAAATCCCTCATTCTAATCACATGCAAATCCGCTTCTAAATTCTTCCCATCAAAATCCAATGCCACATTGTTAGTCACTAGATCAGTACTTATTGTGTTTCCCGAAGAAAGGCTTATTTCTAGCGTATCACTAACAATGCAACTCTCAAGACACGTTTTAGCATGAAAATCAGCGGATATGAAAGAATGCGTAGCACCAGTATCAAATAACACTAAAGCAGGTATATTGGAAACATGTATCATACCATCGGTGTTCTGGTTCTCCTGGGCTTCCTGTTGTGTCATAGCAAAAACACGCGCCTGACCCGTTGATGTTTTTCCCTTCTTGTCTGGAAACGTGGTGCAATAATCTGCGTGATGGCCAGGTTGGTGGCAGCGGAAGCATTTTCCTTTTCCCAGTAAGCATTCCCCATAATGATTCCTCCCACAGGTTGGACAGGTTGGCTTCACCTTTTGTGCAACTAGAATTGTGTTTGCTCCGGTCCTGATCTGTTTACTCTAGCTACCAGTCGCTACTCCCTGACTTGGACCATTCCATTTCCTCTTTCCTGGAACATTGTCTATCTTCTGGGCAGGATGGTCCAATTTCAAACACGAAGCCACTTCCTGAGCTCGTGAAAGCGATTCAAAGATAAGTCGTCGTTCCCAAACCAAATAGCACACAACCTATTTCTGACGAGAGACCTCTCGGAACCTCCTTACTCTCTTCTCATCTCGTGTCACCAAGTGGGTGGCAAACCTCGCCAACCGATTGAACTTACGTTCATACTCAATGATATATGTCATGTTGCCTGTTTCAACTCCGGGGAACTCGGTCTCCTTCCGATCCCTATAAGAAAACATGGAAAATATTGTTGCATGACCTCTTGTTTAAAGTTAGTCCAGGTCATGCCACGTAGTTGCTCATCTATCCTTGAGCGAGAGAAAGCCTCCCACCAGTGGTCCGCATCTTCTGTGAACTGAAAGGTGGCGCACGAGATTCGTTGCGCACGCATCGATCTTTGGGGATACGGGCAAATATTCTCTCCATTGGGCGTAGCCACTCCTCGACTGCGAATGGCCCATCGCGTCCATTAAAGGTTTGTGGTCTGAATCTCCGGAACTGTTCCAAAATGTGCGCTTCCTCATTTCCCCCAGTTGGGTGGCCTGGTGCAGGTGGTACGGCATTCTGCTGGGGTAACCCTCGTAGTAAAGCAACGAGATTATTCAGCAAATCGTTGCCGGCATCCCCTTGGCCCTGGCTTGAATTAAGCGACGCATTTGATCCATCCCTTCGTGGAGCCATGATCTATAATACAATGGATTGTTTAGTTTTTAACTCGTATGAGAAGTAAATGTAACATCTAACCAACACATAATCACCACAAGACAAGATAATTAAAAAATATTATATATATATATATATAATTCCACTATTTCAATAGAAATTGCCTTCAAGAGGGTACAATGCGAAATAAAATAAAATAAAAGATCATACTGAATCCTACTAATCTAGAAAAATGAAACAACTCTTACTAGAATAAAAAGGAAAAGAAAAACAAAATTCAAAACAAACTCCAGATAAGGCTAGAAAAACTAGTCATCTAACTAGATCCCTCAGATGAGAATAATCCATCTAAATCTTCCTCTGGGTCTTCCTCTAGTTCAGCCAAAGCATCGTCATCTGAATCAACATATATTACGTTAGGCACGACGGGTGGCCCATGCCTAAGTAGTTCGACTATAAAGCTCTCGGGATCCAATGTGGTATGGGGCGACACAGAACTGTTGTCCGTCATGTTGTCACGTACATCTCTTGCGAGGTCACTCCATTCTCTGGGTAGGGTACTGATTAACTTATCATTTGCTTCATCCCGGGTGATTATTTCTTCAAGATGTTTTATCTCCAGCCACATTTCCCTCATTTTTTTGATATGTTCCTCTACGGTGGCCCCTAGCTTTCTTTCATAGTTCAAAAACCTATATACCCTCCAATGAAAAATTCGATCTCCCATTCTCTTCCTAGCTGTTTTTATCTCACGCACCATCCTGGAGCATTTCGTGTTACCATCTTAGTTCATACATATTTAGTAAATTATGCAGTTCGTTTTCGAATAGCTCATCATGAATCACCACTTATAAGAGATATTTCTAACATGTTAAGCAGGTAAAAGTTTGTGAGACATGAAAATACATTTATCACGGAGGAAGAAAAAATAATCACAACTTTCAAGTAATTTCATAACACATGATGCATTATATAGAATTCTCATATTGGAGCAATAAGTAAATTTTACCTGATTGGATGCAGCTCGATGGAGGAATAGCCAATTTTTTTTTTATAAATATTGCAAGTCTACAGGGAAGTAGACCTGCTCTGATACCACACTGTAACGCCCTAGTTTTTGAAATGTGATTTTTAGCGTTACAAAAAAAATAAATCTACATTTTATTATATCACTATTTTTTTTAAAAAAAATACTTAACTACTACAGCAGAAGCATAAATTAAAATGGGTTGTTTGTAAACTAGAAATCCGAAAATTTTATCGTATTGAATAATGGAAAATGCAACATTTATCATTTCATAAAAATCAGAATAACTAGGTTGCTAATAGGAAATAATAATAACGGAAAACTAGTTTTCTCCTAAACATGCGAATACTAATAGATAGAAAAATTTTCATTGGCTTCCCCTCCATCGGCTCCGCACCCATCCGGAAAATCTGAAAAATTAGTAATAGGGGGTGAGTAACACATACTCAGTAGGGATCCTAATTGTCCAAATTAAATATATACAAGCATAATTTCACAAATTTAAGCACATATATTTTGCCATTTGGCCGAAGCCATCACATATACTTTGCTATTTGGTCGAAGCCATCACATATACTTTGCCATTGGCCGAAGCCACACATATACTTTGCCATTGGCCGAAGCCATCACATATACTTTGCCATTGGCCGAAGCCGCACATATACTTTGCCATTGGCCGAAGCCTACTTTGCCATTGGCCGAAGCCACACATATACTTTGCCATTGGCCGAAGCCTACTTTGCCATTGGCCGAAGCCTACTTTGCCATTAGCCGAAGCCACACATATACTTTGCCATTTCACATAAATAAATAAATATTCTTCACATATAATAGGCACGTCAAGTTCAACAATTATGATCATATTGTCAAGTATAGAATTTATAAAAATTATACAAGTACATATTTAATAAAGACAATTAACTTCGCACTTAAAAAGTGTAAAGAAAAATCCCTACCTCAAACGTAGTTGATAGTCGTACGAAGCGTGAGCTAGAAAGCCTAAACGTCTAGTTCCTCGTCACCTACAATAAATATTAGTATAATTAAGTGATTCAAAATAAATTCTAACTCTAATTCAAAGAAAAAGTACTTATGAAATAAGCTAGGGCTCCTAATAGGTGAAATTTAACCAAAAATATAACTTATGGGGCTTAAAAGAATAAATTTATAAATTCTGGACTTAATTGGAAAACTGTAGGGGCTAAATTGAAAAGTCCGGAAAATTGGATTTGGTTCCTAGTCAAAAATATAATTTCTGAAAATAAACTAGGATTTGGGGGTTAAACTGAAAACACCTGGGACTAAATTGAAAAGGGACAAAAACTTGTAGGAAACAAACTTTTAAAACACTATAATTGCAAACAAGGACAAATCTTCATTAAATTCCCTAAAGATTAGTCCCTGCTCTTAGAACTCCAACGCATTACCCATCTGATCCGACGACGACCGACCGACCAACCACCCGTCGGGAGTACGTGGGTGACCACCTCCCTCACCTTCTCCAACTAAAGACCACACACACACACCTCAGACACAAACACACACACCCACCTAACCAGAAACTCACGCACACACATACCAGACACACACCTTCACACAAACACACACCAGACCCACAACACACAACAACACTCACACACACCATAACACACACACACATCATACACACATCACACCACAAACACACACGCACCCATAACACACACACATCGTACACACAACATATGCACACATTGTACACTCACGGACACACACACACAGTCACATACACATAAATCGAAAATCGATTTCCTCTAGAGGACGACAGCCCCAACACCGGTGAAACTCCGGTGGACCCCAAACTTCCACATCGAATCATCAATTCCTCAAAAAATGCATCCCATATCCGAGTCGGCGACCGAAACAAAGTTTCATATTTTTCCTTAAATCATTCCAGAAAAAGGTAACTAAAATAGTTCTAAGGATAGAAGTAACTTACTGTTGAATTTTCCTATTGTGTGAAAATCTGAGGTTTTGTGTTTTAAAGTGAGGGAAAATAGTTTTTTTTTCATGAAGTTTTTGAATGTGTGTCCCCCAATATAAACGGAGAAGGAAAATATGTAGAAATAAGGTTTTGGGCTTCTTTGTGAACCGCCTCACAAAACGTGGGATTGAGGGATTGAGGGTTTTGAGAGTGCGAGGATTTGGTGGGATACAAACCTATCCAATTGAGTTTTGAAAAAATATAACTCTTTAACCCCATTAATAGCTTTATTATAAAATTATATATATATATATATAAAATATATATATCAGCTAAAAATATGTATAAATAGAATTAATAAATAGGAATTTAATAAAAAATTAATTTATATATAAAATAAAATAACGGGTATTACAGTGGAAGAGGTAGAGGTACTCCATCACAACCAAGACCGAAGGATGTTAGATATGTTGATCCAAAGAAAAATAGAATCAACTACTAGGTTGGGTTTGATACTCTTGCGAATATAGAAGTTGAAAGGAAGAATGAAGAGGCTAGGAGAAGGCAAGAAGCTGAAAATGAAAGGCTCAATCGAGAATGGGAAGAGAAGCAAAGAAGGGAGGACCCTGCTACTAAACGAGCCTATGAAAAGAAGAAGTGGGAGGAAGACGACAGAAAGAGGAGAAGAGCTGAAGAAGATAGGAGGAGAGCTGAGGATGAAGAGAGAAGAAAGAAGCAGTCGAGGCCTTGAAGACTATTGAACCCCTTCAATGTATCTTACTTAGCATTAAATACACAGTAGTAAGTTTCTTTTTGTAATATTATAAAGCTTTGATACATGTTGAATTTTTTTCTTTAAGGCTCTGATACATTTGTATAGACATGTATAGCTCTGATACTTTGTATAGGTTATACTTTGTAAAAGCTTTGTAAAGTGCGTCTGTAAAGTACAAGAATGATATGTTCAAATAAAATTGACATATTCTACACATACATTCATTGTTACTCCACTATTTACTTTAATGTATTTATTTAAGTTTTGGCACATCAAAAATGGAGAATTTGTTGGGAAAATTTATGTTTAGATTTTGATGATATCATGTAAAACTTAGAGTTGGAAGTTGGTACCCTATTTTCTATGTAATTCAACATGTAATATATAGAGCTGAATAAGATGAGTTGGAGTTAGCTAAGTTGAAGATTACAAGACTCGACCGAAGATCGAAGAGGAGACTCAATTGTGTGGCAGTTGTGTGAAGTGAAGTGAAGACTCAGCCAAGTGATAGAAAAGTTGTCTCAGTCAGCGGCTTACAGCTAAGTCATTCCAAAATGATTGGAATCGAATGTCAAAGGGGTATGCAGCAGACAAGAATTGAAGAAAGCTGAAAGAGATCCGTTGTCAACACAAGTCAAGGTTTTGCTGGAAATAGGCATGTGTCAGGTTGCCAGCAATAAAGGTGTTTTGCTGAAAGAGTGCAAAAGGCAAGGAACCAATGAGATGTACCTGAAAACCTGCAAAGATTAAGGAAAGGCTACATAGTATTTAATTCATGGTATAATCCACATCAATGCTGCAAGACAAGACAAGCCAACAACCTACGAGTGTGATTTGAAATTTGTGTCTATCTCTTCAACGAACATAATTTCAAATGTGCACTATAAAAGGTTGAGGAAGCAAGTGAGAGAAGGTTACAAATTTCATAAGACTATCAAGCATACAAGCAAGCAATAACTTGCAAATTCTCTCAAGCTTTTCAAAGAAATCTTTTCGAATGAATTCAATCCAACACATTCAGTGAAGGAAAGATTAATTCATCAACTGAAGAGGAAAACTTGTTTAAAGAACAAAGGGGTCTACTCTCCAAGGTCGAAGGAGAAGTAGTAAGGTTCACGTTCGAACCAGAGGCTTTAGACTCGTTCAAGGGTTGTGTGAACAAATCCAAGAGTTTGAAGAAGTTGAAGTAGCAAGACAGCTGTTTTGTGAAGAAGTTGAGTCCCAAGAGCAGCTGGCTGTGTGATCGAAACTGACTCGGACTGTTGACCGCTTTGTAACCAAGATCTTGTTACTTAGTGGATTCCTCCAGGAGTTGGAGAAGAGTGGATTAGAGGAATTACCCCATTCTCGAACCACTATAAAAATTGCTTGTGTCTTATTTACCTTACAACACATTTAATTCTTGCATTTATTTTATATCTGCTGCTAAGTTAAAATTGTTGAACTTTGCTGATAATAACCATTGCTAAAACAAGTGTTGTAAAACAAGTTTAAAATCATAAGGGTGAAAAGTCTTCCGCTGAACAAAACCAAATCAACTGTTATTCTAAGTGTTAGCTGAAAGCAGCTAAGTTATACTATCAACAACTCAGTCGAGCCTGTTGAGTGGGTAACTTAGATATGTAAGCCAATCTAGTTGTCCCTCAAGGACTAAGCTGATTTGAGTTAACTCTGAAAATACTTTAAAAGGACTAAATCGAAAAGTTGGTAAGGTTTATTCAACCCCTCCTTCTAAACCTTACACATTACCCCTTGGGACCTACATCTCTATAATGTAAATTCAAAGAAAAATATTAAGTGCATGTTTGGGAGCACTTCTACAACAAAAGTCCATCTAAAAAAATGGACTTTTTATAAAATGCATTCTAAAAAAGTCCATTGCATATTTACATATATTTGGTGAAGCTCATCTTTATATTAAGTTGGATTATTACCAACAAATTATGTATCATAGACTTAGACATTGTATTGTTTTTTTAGTAGATTGAGTCAAATTATTGTTGAAGTTGTATATCGAGTTGTAATAGGTAGACATGTATCAATGAATCAAGAAAAAGGACGAAAATGGTGAAAAATCAGTTGTACCACGGTACACAAAGCCATACTGCAGTAAGAACTAAAGAGAAAACGAGAAACAGCTTTGGAACGTATCGCAGAGCGTACCGCGGTACACCTTACAAATAAGCACATGTACCGCTGTGTACCGTGGTGCATTGTGTTGTCCCGCTGTTCAACCCAAATTTCACTTGTTTCATACCGCGATAAATTCAATGCATACCACGGTACCTATCAAATATCCTTCATCAATAATTCAAATTTATGTGGCAAGAAACCACGAACGACGTCCTTTACACCAGAGAAATATTATTCAGCCAAAAGAGAAGAAGAAAAAAAAGTACACATCAAAAGAAGAATTAATGGGAGACATCTGATATGGAGAGATTGACAGCAAAACTCTTATCAGCAGAATAGAGTGAAACGTTCTGCTATAAATATGCTTTAGTTCAGTAGTTTGAGGAGACACCCCTTACAACTAAGAATACATTCCTTTCTCAAAATCATCTTTCAGTTTTTTTAGTTTTTGTTTTCCTACGGTTTGCACTGTTCTGTACAAGTACTTACCAGCAATTGATAGAAAGGAGAATAAGGAGCATGAGTTTACAACATGAAGCTTGAGATATCTTTCAATCCGGATTCAGACAAGTTTCTTTTTACCCTATCTTTTAATACCTGCTTTGTAAATTGTTGTGAACATGTTTGATTATTTGTTGTTGAAATTTTATGAATATCATCATGAGCTATATTTTCATTTCTAGAGGATGATGTAACTTAGTCAAATTTTATATTTTGATGCTTTAATCTATCATGTTTCGTTAGTTGATTTATTTGTAATGTTGTTTTAATTACTTCTAAATTAGTTGATCAATAATTTGGATTATTTGTTGTATACAATTATATTTCGAGAGAAATAATCGGATACATGGCCTAAAATAGTATAACTTATAATTTCATATAGTTGAGAAACATATGATCTATTTGAAATCTCTTGTATGAATTCATTGATCTTTTTAAAACTATATTTGTGATTTTTATAGAGATAATGAAATCCAAATTTAGATCTTTAAATCATTCACTAATCGAAAGATATGATTGATTATTTTCGAAATTCATGATTTATAAATCACTAATGAATAATTGATAGATTGAGTTGAAAAATATAAGATATGATTAAGTGAATCATTCCTCTAGAATTTCATTACTATTGCATATTTGATAAATTGTTCAAGCCAATAAATTGATCAAACTTTGTGTTAAATTGCATTTTTATTATTTATTATTTTTAAAAACATCACAAACTCATTATTCGATTTTGTAGATAAAATTAAGTTATTTTAATTACAATACTTAGTGCCTATTTAATAATCATTCCCTGTGGATACGACAACCCGATTTTTATCACTATATTAAAACTTGACACCGTACACTTGCGATAATACAAACACAAACAAGTTTTCGTCGCCATTGCCGGTGAATGATTTAATCTTATTTGCGCTAATATTGTTACCATGTAGTCTTAATTTTAATCTGGATATTTTTTTTAATTATTCTTTCAATTTATAGCTATTTTTACCGTAGTTCATTCGATGCGACGATCTCAAAGTACTAACTTAATACCCTTTGATTTAGAAATCGAAAGGACTCTAAGAGAGCTTCGAGCACATCATAGAATCGAGGCACCCATAATGAAAGGAACACAATGGTGGAAAAGTAACAAGAATGCTCCACCAACACAACATGGACAAGAACGAATTATTCGGGACTATTTCCAACCCAACACAAATCAAAATTATTCGGGTATTTTATGTCAACCTATTAATACAAATATTTTTGAGTTGAAACCGGCCTCACAACTCACATGCATGGTTCAAAAATCAATTCTTTTCCTGTACAGACCCTTCAAAACATAGGAACGCGCTGATGTTGAACGAATTCAGATTTGAGGTATTTGTACGTAGCCACAGTTGAATTTGAATACTGCATTTTTGATATCTATGTAGAGTTCATTCTGTTATCCCAGAATGTTAGCTGACATAAAGCATAACAATGTCTCCAAGGAAGGTATCCTGTTTGAACTCGGTAGAAATGTAGAATAGAATAAAGAAAGCTGAAATCTAATCTCCTGTACAATATTCTCTCCTCACTTTGAATTAACTTTGATAAAGCAAAAGACAAAATTATAAAGTCGATTTTGACACTTGCACCATATGTTTGACAAAATGCCAAGCCCAATTCCACATTGGTCCTTTGCATAATCTTAGGATTCTTTTCCTGGTGAAAAGAACAGTATAACTCTTCCAATTAAAAGATCACTACTATTTCCTCACTCTTGAGAAGAAAAAAAATGTCATCAAGAATGAGCGAAAACGAAATCGGTACTATTGTTCGTCGAATGGTGAGCATTCCTAAAAACATCTTAGTAGGAATTTCAAGAATGATGAACCAAGGAATAGATCTAATGGGAATAGGAGGAAGAAACAATCATCCTCATCCACATCATCAAAATTTCCATTCTCAACAGCCCTCAAACTTTCCATTTCAAGATCCTTCAAATTTTCAGATTCAAGAAGAATGGGTTTTTTTGGCTAATTTTGAGCAGCAATATGGTACAATGCATCCATTTTTCTACGCGTGTCGATATATGGATGCACTGAAAATAGCTCAGGATGAGCATAAGTTCATGGTCATGTACATTCATTCTCCAGAACATCCTTTTACTCCATCTTTCTGCAGAGAGACCCTTTGTTCTGAGTTAGTTGTACAATTTCTTGATGCCAACTTTGTTTGTTGGGGTGGACTTGCAAGTAGAGGAGAAGGTCTTCAGATGGCTACTGCTTTAAGAGTTTCTAGTTTTCCATTTTGTGCAGTTGTGGCTCCTGCTGCTGGTGATAATCTTGCTGTGCTTCAACAGGTGAGCACAAATCTGACTTCAACAATTTTTCCACTTATAAGCTCAGAATCACTTTTTTGTTTTCTCTAGAGTATGCAAACACTCCCTTAATTTCTTCTTAATGGCTTATCTGCAGCATTCTTGTTGATATAAATGATCTGTTAAGTAAACCTTCTCAAGATGGATATTGTTTGATAATAGATTAAAAAAAATGATTGGGGGTGGAGAGGCGGGGTAATGTCTAGAATTCTATGGAGATCATGTAGAAGTTTCATAATTTTAAGTTTTGTCTGTGAGATTCAACTCTTACATCTTGAGTTTGTCATATTTAATAGAAGTTCTAGGAGAAAGTTAGGATATTCTCCAAGATTTGTGTTTCTATTGTGAAATAAAGGGTTAATTGCAGATAGTACCCTTGTGGTTCAGCCTAATACGGAAAAACTCAATTATCTTTCAAAATTACAAAAACCTCCTTGACATTTGCTTCTATTTATAAATTGCATTGACGTTTGTTTCTATTTATAAATTGCATCCTCAACAGGGGAGTATTTGTTAGGTAAATACAACCTTGGGTGTTTGTAATACCTTAAGAGGGTATTTGTAATTTACTAATTTTGAAAGATAAATTGTGTTTTTGTAATTAGCTAAACCTGAAGGGTATTTATTATAATTTTTCCTAAAATAAATGTTTCTATTCATCATTCTCCTCCTGATTATTTCAATTTGTAGCTACATGTAGAATGAATTTGGATTTGATAGGAGAATTTGGAGGAAGAATTTTTAATGACTCCATATAAGATGAATTTGAAATTCACAATAAAAAAATTGGCTCATAATGGGAGCCTAAGAATTTGATTTATATTATGTAATCCGAACAAGTTAACTCGATGGATTCCTTAATATGGATTTCAAATCCTTAACTTTACATTCATCCATTCAATTAACCGGTGAGAGCCCACCCGTTGTTAGAGTTACCCTTGCCGCTGCAACAAGAGTAAGCGGTGCCAAAGCTGTTCAGGTTAAAGGGTCAAATGCAGAGTCGGGAAGGTAAGGGCTAGGGCTTGACTCATTTGTTTTAGGACGAGCCGGCCTTTGGGAAAACAAAATTTCGGCTAACTTCGATCTTTCCAGAACTCTCGGGATAATTTCTTTTTCAAGCACCTCCTGCAGAAAGTGTGATTTTGGCCCCAGGATAGAGAGAAAGGAATGAAGGCTTAGTTCTGTGCTAGTTGAACTAAGATGTGAATTGAATACAAAAGTAGATAGACTGATATATAGATTCTTAACCAACTTAAAGAATGTTGAGGAGCAAGAAAAATAACATTTCTTCAATTTGTGCAGATGGAAGATCCAATGTCCCCTGCTGAACTAGTCGAAATTCTGCAAAGAACAATGGAAGAACAAGGAGTGGCATTTGGGAGTGGCAGATCTAACCAGGAAGAGAAGAGAAGGGCAGATCGACGGTTGAGGGAAGAACAAGATGTTGCTTATGTAACAGCTCTCCAGAAAGATCAGGTGCCTAGCTCTTTATGTGACTTTCTGAACAAAAAAGGGATAATCAACAACTACCCCTGTGGTTTAGGCTAATTATATAAAGAGAAGAATTATCTTTCATAATTTCAAATACTCGCTTGACATTTGTTCTATTTACAAATTGCACCCTTAAGAGGGGGTTTTTGTTAGTTAAATACAAACCTTAAAGGGTTATTTGTAATTTTGAAAAATAATTGAGTTTTTTGTAATTAGGCTAATTCTCAGGGGTAGTATTTGTAATTATTCTCCAATAATGGGAAACAAACTTACGTACTTTGGAGTGAAATCTTGAGTGAACAAATTGACAATTGACTATGTTTGTGTTATTTTAGGAGAAAGATAGACTCCAAAAGAAGTCAAGTTCAGAAGTTAGAGTACCAATACTTGGGAAACATAAGGAAAACTCAGTGAGTAAACAGCCTAACAAAGTTAAACCAGCTTCAATTGGTGCACAAAACTCTCAGAAAGCAAATACAAGTGGAGGTAAAAAGGCTGAAGTATCTCAGGTACAAAAGCTTGCTATATATATTCGGGAAAATCTTCAACATACATTTGGTTTGTCTTCACAACTAAACAGATTTTGATTCGATTACCAGATTTTAATCCGTTTTCCAAACGGGGAGAGGAGGGAGCATAGCTTCTTGTGCACAGACAAGATTCAAGAAATTTACGAATACATCGATTCATTAGGCCTTGTTGAAGTTGAAAACTACAGGCTAATATCAAACTTCCCTAGAAAAGTTTATGGTGTTGATCAAAAGAGAATGTCTCTCAAAGAAGCTGGTCTCCATCCAAAAGCTAGCCTCTTTGTGGAACTTCTTTGACATTAATTTGTTCTTGAATTGTATGAAATTAATGTTATCCGAAGTTCAGTACCCCATTCCTCAGTTTCTGAAGATTCTTGGTGTTGCTTATTAAAATTTAGCCTACTCCCGAATTGTTCCTTTGTAGTATATTTTAACTCTAATTATCTTTCAAAATTACAAATTCGCATGAGGTGTTACAACACTCCATTAAGATTTGTATTTATGTAACAATTACCCCCGGATCCAGGAATTAATAGTAGGGTGGGCTAAAAAAAATTCCACCAAGAAACTTAATAAATTATATATATATATATATATATATATATATAATATTGTATAAACAACAAAGATTATATATATATGTGTAAAACAAATTATTACAAGACTATATTATTTCTCAATAAAGAGTATAAACTACTTCATAAAAACATAGTGGTATAGTTATATTAGCAATCAAATTGGCATATTCTATTTCCATATAATTTTTTTCTTGCCACAAAACAATAGAATCCAATAACTAAATATAAAAAAACTAAAAAACAGATAAGTTTCCAATTTCATACTTGATGATGGTGCTTAAGGGAGGCAAATTTGTCATACTGGCCCGATAAATAACAACTCGGCATGATAAACTAAAGCCCAAACACAACACAATAGCCTTACTGGGCCTAGAATTTAAAATCAAACATGACGCGCTAAAAACACGAAAAGCATGGCACGATACGATGGACACAATAAACAAAACTGTTAAATTTATTTAGTTAGGCCCGTTAGGCTATTAACTAATAAAACATGTGATTTTGTTAATAGATTTGATACTTAGAATACATACTCAATTCAAATAGTAAGTACAGTTTAAACTTAATGACACGGTAATAATAAATTGAGGATCACAATATAGTGTAAAAATAAAAAAAAAAATATCAAATTATAAGATCAATATCATGATAACACAAAAGTCATAAGCTATTCGTTCTTGATTTTGAAAATAAATTTTAATTTTGGGGTGGCTTTGAGTTTTGCACTGAATTTTGGGATGGACTAATTATGGATAATGTAGAAATTATAGTATTTAAAGTAGAATTTCTGAGAATTTGCACTGCCCGTTATCATCCGCCCCTGATTACTCCTCATGATGGTTCAATTTGTAAAAATAGAAACAAATATCAAGAAAGGTATTTATAATTTTGAGAGATAACTGCATTTTTTTGTGATTAGGCTAATCCCTAGGATAGTTTTTAATTTGACATTTGTAATTATTCCTAACTTTAATTTCACTGTAATTTGACATTTGTAATTATTCCTAACTTTAATTTCTCTGTGCTCAGAGGAGGTGAGTTTGTGTGGGTGAATGCAAAAGCATGCCATTTGGCCCATTTCTTTACTATTTAAATGAAGGATTTTTTTACAGAAACAATGAAGCTGAGAACCCATTTGGTGGAATATTAAAATAGAACTACTGAAACTAAATTGCAGACTAGTTAAAATAAATTTATTATTCAAAAATCAGTTTATGAGAAACACTTTCGACACTTTGTGAGATCTTTTTTGTTAACTTTTACATGTTCCATCAAATATTCGTTATTATAGTGGCTAAGCTGACTTTAATGCACAATGTTATTTTCTTTTAAATCTGATTCAATCCAATCAGGTCATCACATGTAAATGAATTATCTTTGTCACGTGATTGGTGTACATTCTAAGAAATAGAATTTCAATAACAAGTGCATGTTACTTTCAAAATAATAATAATAATAACAAGTGCATGTTGTGAATATATTATTAAATTAATATGTGATGTTACATCTCTTTACAAATTCTTTATTTTCATAATGACATTTCAAGTTTGTAATCTCTTTCTTTTTGATAGAATTTATTGTTGGATTTAATAACCCATTTGATGTTATGAACTTTGTTGTATTATAAATAGTCAAATAAAAGTAAAAAAGTAAAACATACAAGACAATATCAATTTTACTATCCCTGCTACTCTCTTTTTATTTCATATTGGTAATTTTCCTATATTACACTCATTTATTCTACATATCAAGTAGTATAAGTTTTATTGTATTATCACACATTATGAGTGTTGGAAATTTGAGTTTGAGAAAGTGGGCGTCGTCCCGACTTTGACCAAATTTTCGGTACCTAAGAATTTAATTTTGGAGGAATTAAATTGTATATTATTGATCTACTTTCCGAGTAGATGTTCGTAATATTTTTTATTTCTCAAAATCGAATTTCGATGAATGAGAAATTAATACACGAAGTTGGCCACATAAATGGGAATTATGTAAAGGGAGTTGAAAGGATTTTCTTCATCCCACATAGCTTAGAAAGCTAAGTTTATCCTAGTTTATAAACTAGAAGATGTTATTAGTTGGATACACTGTTCAAAATACCGTACCGTACCGGCCGGTTCAACCGGTTATACCGGATACCGGTGGTCGGACCGGTACGGTAAGGTCCTAATAACCGTTTTAACGGTTAAACCGGTCAATACCGGCCAAACCGGACAATACCGGCCATACCGGGCTAAAACCGGTTGAACCGGAATTTGCTTTTTTTTTTAGTTTTTGTATTTTTTTCACTTTTTTTATAAAAATAGAATTTATAAACTTAATATTTAATATATTTATGTCATTTTTGAGCTAAATATATACATTTTTTCGTTTTAACTAAACATATACAACTTTCCCTTCTATATTAATAAATTATATTCATATTTTATATAATATAGTTTCAAATAAATATTTTTTATTAAAACCGGCGGTTGAACCGGTCCGACCGGTTGAACCACATACCGGTGGCTTGGCCGGTTTGATCACCGGTACGGTATTTAAAACACTGGTTGGATATACTATAACATAAGTGGATGATCACAAGTGGGCCACAAGCGCGTGCGCCCCCGCCCGGCTCGGCGTGGGCGTGGGCGTGGGCTTGGGCCGGGGACGCCCGGCCCTATTGAGCCCAGGTCTTGGTCCACTACACTTTTGTCACTCGAAAATGGGCTTGGCCCAGATTCAAGTGACTGTTGGGTGTTGGACCGCCCGATGAACCTACATTGCAGGTGTCCAGATTCATAGTTGACTGTTGGAGTGTGTAACTCCTCAGATAGTGGGGTTGTAACCCCCAGATTGTGGTCATCAATGTGTTTGTAACACCTGGGTGTTACAAGGAAGGTTAATGCCCATTAACTTACCATGTTTAATTCCCTGCAGGTGGATTTTGGTTGCCTATATATAGCTGGCTCCATTGCAGTTTTCTGACACATAAAAAATCGCATACATTCTGCATATTTCAAAGGTATCGTCGAAAGTGTCGTAACATTTCGTAGAACATTTTCAACAATGTTTCACTCTGCATTCGAGTCCAGCAGCCAGTTCTCGCTCCTTCGAGTTCGAAAGGTGCCTTGTCCAGCAGCCGTTTTATCTTTGGAGACATTACGCCAAACCATGAGCACTAGCCGGGACGTATTTTTCTTGCGTATAGAGTTCTACTTGACTCGGCTTTTTATTATTTCCAGTTGTAATAGTCAGATTCTCATTTCCTTGTAATTTTCATTTTCTGTTTGTAAAGCCATTGTTGAAGGCTCCCGTTGTAATTACTTTATAATCAACAATCGCAAGACAAATACTGAAAAACACGCTTCGTTTGATGCATGGGGCCAGGATGATTTCCTATGTCAGAACTATGTCCTTAACGGGCTTAGTGATGCACTTTACAGTGTGTATTGTGCGGTGAAATCCTCCAAAGAGTTGTGGGAATCTTTGGAGAATAAGTACAAAATCGAGGATGCCGGCACAAGGAAATTTGTTGTCGGTAAGTTCTTAGATTTTGTGATGGTTGATTCTAAAAACGTGATGGAACAAGTACAAATGTTCCAGTTGATCCTGCATGAAATCTCTGCCGAGGGAATGGCCTTGCCGGAGACATTCCAGGTGGCCGCGTTGATTGAGAAATTGCCTCCAAGTTGGAGGGACTTTAAAAAATATCTCAAGCATAAGCGAAAGGAGATGGGACTAGAGGATCTGATTGTCAAACTCAGGATTGAGGAAGACAATAGGAGGATTGACTCTAAGTCCAGGCTTGACCAACGATGGTCAGCGAATTTGCTTTGGAGCATGGCTCGTCAAGCAATTCGAAGAAAAGACTAATAATAAATGCAAGAAACTGGCAAGTGGAAAGTTCCAGGGGGTTTGCTTCAATTGTGGCAAACCGGGCCATATGACAAAGGACTTTCGCCAGCCGAAGAAAAAGAAAATAAAACAACAGTCCAATGTAAATGTGGTTGAGCAAAGGAAACTAACCGACGTTGATATGTCAGCGGTGGTGTTTGAAGTCAATTTGGTTGATAACCCGAAAGAATAGTTTGTGGATACCGGTGCCACTTGCCATGTCTGCTCTTAAATGGATGCATTTTCTTACTACATCCCGTCGACCGGAAGGAAGCTCCGCATAGGGAATCACGCCTCTTCTGATGTTGCTGGCGTTGGAACGGCGGTGCTAAAGCTTACTTCGGGAAAGGAGTTGAAGCTGAAGGATGTCTGTATGTCCCAGACATCCGTAAAAATCTGGTTTCGGGTTCATTGTTGGTTAACCATGGGTTTAGACTAGTTTTTGAATCTGAAAAGTTTGTATTGAGCAAGTTTGGACAATTCCTTGGTAGGGGTTACTAGATAAGGGATTGTTCAAAATGAATGTAATGATTGTACGTCGTTTAGGCGATGTTGAAATGAATGAGAATGAATCTTCTTCTGTTTACATTCTTGAGTGCTCTGATTTATGGCATGTTAGATTAGGACATGTAACTCTGAATGCTATAAAAAGATTGGTAAATTTGGAATTAATAAATTTGCCAGAAGTAAACTCACAAAGAAAATGTGAAGTTTGTGTTGAAGCCAAAATGGCTAAGTTACCATTTCATACGGCGGAAAGGAGCACTTCACCTTTAGAATTGATACACATTGATGTGTGTGATCTGAAGTTTATGCAAACTAAAGGTGGTAAAAACTATTTCATCACGTTTATTGATGATTGCACAAGATAATGCTACTTATATTTGTTAAGAAGCAAAGATGAAGCCTTGGAGGCTTTCAAAAATTATAAAAATGAAGTTGAGAATCAACTTGGCAGCCAGATTAAGATAATTCGGAGTGATATATTGCACCGTTTGAAGAGTTATGTACCCAGTCGGGAATAATTCATCAAACAACGGCTCCATATTCACCACAATCTAATGGTGTTGTTGAACGCAAAAACCAGACTCTTAAAGAGATGATGAATGCCATGTTGATTAGTTCCGGATTATCACAGAATATGTGGGGGGAGGTTGTGTTAATGGTGAACCACATATTGAATAAAATCTCACTTAAAGGGAAAGATAAGACTCCTTACGAATTGTGGAAAAATCGTAAGCCTTCTTATAAATACCTTAAAGTGTGGGGATGTTTGGCTAAGGTTGCAATACCTGAACCAAAGCAAGTTAAAATCGGTCCTAAAACGGTCGATTGTGTTTTTGTTGGTTATGCATTTAACAGTAGTGCATATCGATTTATGGTAGATAAGTCAGAAAATCCGGAAATGACAGTTGGTACCATAATTGAGTCAAGGAATGTTATATTCTTTGAGAATATTTATCCTTGTAAAGAAATGATAGATGGAAGTATAAATAAAAGACTGTATTCAGATGTTGCTGGAGATGTGACTTATGGTGTTATCACATCCGAACAAACCGCAGATATTCTTTACCGATGTTCTTTGAAGGTCTTCCGTCAATGTTATAACATCTGGAACGACATCCGTATGACATCTGCTGTCACATTTGACAAAACAGTTAGTTCAACACCAAGTGGTGAAGAACTAAGACGAAGTAAGAGGCCTAAGGTAGTTAAGTCCTTTGGTCCTGACTTTCTAACATTGATGTTAGATGGTGAGCCAAACTCGATTAAAGAGGCTCTAAGTAGTCCAGATGCTCCGCTCTGGCAAGAAGCAATCAATAGTGAAATCGAGTCCATTCTGCAAAATCATACGTGGGAGTTGGTTGATGTCCCTGCTGGTCATAAGCCTTTAGGATGTAAGTGGATCCTAAAGAAGAAGTATAAAGCAGATGGAACTATTGATAAGTATAAAGCACGGCTTGTAGCCAAATGCTTTAAACAGAAAGAAGGGTATGACTTCTTTGTCACTTATTCTCCGGTAACGAGGATTGCGTTTATTCGGGTGCTTCTCGCGATTGTTGCTTTGCACAATCTAGAGATTCATCAGATGGATGTCAAGACAGTGTATCTGAATGGAGAGATAGATGTTGAAATCTATATAGAACAACCTGAAGGGTTTGTTGCACCCGGTCAAGAAAAGAAGGTGTGCAAGATCCTTGTATCGACTGAAACAAGCTCCAAAACAATGGCATCTTAAGTTTGATAACAGGATGTTGTCAAATAGGTTTAAAATCAACGAGTGTGATAAATGCGTATATGTCAAAGGGACATCGGAAGCATTTGTCATAGTTTGTCTATACGTAGACGATTTGTTAATCATGGGCCATAGTCATGATATTATCATGGACACGAAAAGAATGTTAAAGAGAAACTTTGACATGAAGGATATGGGGACTGCTGATGTGATCCTGGGGATAAAAATCAGCAGAACTCATGATGGAATTATCTTGTCACAATCCACTATGTGGAGAAAGTGCTCAAGAAATTCAATGCTTTTGACAGTTCACCGTCAAAGACGCCCATTGATTTAAGTGTAAATCTAGTTGCTAATGAAGCAGAACCAGTGACTCAGATGGAATACTCATGTATTATAGGCAGTCTGATGTACACCAATTGTACACGTCCAGACTTGGCTTACCCTGTGAATATGTTGAGTATGTTCACGAGCAATCCAAGCCACGAGCATTGGAAGGTGTTAACCAAGGTGTTAAAATACTTGAAGTATACCTTGGAGTATGGGCTATACTACTTGAGATATCCGGTTGTACTTGAAGGGTATAGTGATGCTAGTTGGATTTCGGATTCGAAAGATTCTTATTCCGCTAGTGGATACATATTCACCATTGGAGGTGGTGTGGTATCGTGGGAGTCCACGAAGCAAACGTATATAGCTCGGTCCACCATGGAATCAGAGTTTATAGCTTTGGATAAAACTGGTGAAGAAGCATAGTGGCTTTGAAACTTTTTGGAAGATATTCCATGTTGGAGGAAGCCTGTGCCTTCTGTGACAATTCACTGTGATAGCCAATCGGCTATAGGAAGGGCACATAGCAATATGTATAACGGTAAGTCTAGACATATTCATCGGAGACATAATACCGTTAAACAATTGATCTCAAGTGGTGTCATGTCAATTGACTACGTAAAGTCAAAAGACAATTTGGCAGATCATTTGACAAAAGGACTGAATCGAGATCAATTGAGTAAATTGCTAGAGGGAATGGGCTTAAAGTCCACAAAGTAAATAACCATCATAGTGGTAACCCAACCATGATGACTGGAGATCCCAAGAACTTGGTTAAGTGGGAAAACTAAGCTATGAAGGTTATGTTGTAACTCTTGGAAACAATGTTCAACCCATCCCTAGAGAGCAATGCCAAGTGTTGAAACACTCGCAAGTTGTGGTGAGGCTAAGTCATTTGACTTTTAATGATTCCTACACCTCGTTGAGGTTGAGTATGGCAGGATACTCGGATAGGAGATCACCTATATAAGTGAGAAGTGAGGGTCGCTTCAAAGTAACACTTATGAATCCAAAGTGGTGTCCATGGCCGAAACGGACACAAAACGTGAGAACATGAGGTGTTGAGATCTTACTGTGTTAATGTTGTTGTCTCGGTATATACCGTGGAGGAATACTTCAAGGTATTACGTCCACTAGGCCGCCAGTGTACCCGATAGTATTGACTATGTAAGGTTCAAAGCCACAAGCTACCTATCCTGATGCACTATTGTCTCTTGAGGACTGGTTGCGTGTCTGCATTCATGCATGCATTAATTTCCACTCATGTGGGGGATTGTTGGAAATTTGGGTTTGAGAAAGTGGGGGTCGTCCCGACTTTGACCAAATTTTCGGTGGCTAATAATTTAATTTTGGAGGAATTAAATTGTATATTATTTATCTACTTTCCGAGTAGATGCTCGTAGTATTTTAAACCGAATTTCGGTGAGTGAAAAATTAATACACGAAGTTGGCCACATAAATGGGTATTATGTAAAGGGAGTTGAATGGATTTTCTTCATCCCACATAGCTTAGAAAGCTAAGTTTGTCCTAGTTTTTAAACTAGAAGATGTTATTAGTTGGATATACTATAATATAGGTGAATGATCACAAGTGGGCCACACGCGCGCGCGCCCGCCCGGCTTGGGCGTGGGCTTTGGCTTGGGCTTGGGCTTGGGCCAGGGTGGCCCGACCCTATTGGGCCCGAGTCCAGGTCCACTACAGTTTTGTCTCTCGAAAGTGGGCTTGGCCCAGATTCAAGTGACTGTTGGGTGTTGGGCCGTCCGATGAACCTGGACATTGCAGGTGTCCAGATTCATAGTTGACTGTTGGAGTGTGTAACTCCTCAGATAGTGGGGTTGTAACCCCCAGATTATGGTTGTAGGTCCCAAGGGGTGTAAGTGTAAGGTTTAGAAGGGGTTGAATAAACCTTACCAAATTTTCAATTTAGTCCTTTTAAATATTCGAGTTGATACTACACGGTTGTGTCTGGTGTGACAGACCAATTTAGTTGATCGAGAGAGTTAGTCTCTCAACGGACTCAACCGAGCCATTGATGGAATAACTCAAATTGTTGGGTCTAAATTAACTCAACTCGTGGTTTGTTTTCGCCGAAGACTTAACACCCTTAAGTTTGGTTAAGCAAGGATTTAGTGCTTGGTTTAGTACTTAGAAATTATCAAGTGGATAGCAAATTTATCAAACAGATTTAAACAATTAAGATGCAGGAATTAAAGTCTTTGAAATGTAAATAACACAATGAAATTTTTATAGAGGTTCAAAGATGGGGTAATTCTTCTACTCCTCTCTTCTCCACTCTTGGAGGAATCCACTAGGTATTGATCAAGATATACAAAGTGGTAATCCGGATACAAGTCTTGATCACACAAAGTGACTTGATCCTTTGGGACTCGGTCTGAGACGCCTTGATCACTCACCGGCTTCTCGTGCGACTCGGCTTCTTCACAGGCGGCATTTTGCCTTGCTACTACGACTCACTTGCTCAAGCTCTTTGGATTTGATCACGAAGCCCTCCAAAAGCTCAAGACTTGGTTCGACCTTGAACCTTCCTACAATCCTTCGTGGAATGTAGACCCTTGATTTTTCAAAGTATTTTCCTCTTCAACTCGATTGAAGTTATCTTTCCTTCACGGTGAGTGTTGGATTGATGTTCTTCGTAGTGTAGGCTTGAGGATTGAGAATATTTGATTTTCTAATAATTGGTTGAACGTTTGTGGTTCGAGTCTCGATCCTTCTTCTTTTTTTTTTCAAAGTTATTTCTCGGCCTTATATAGTGATCTTTTAAAAATCTGCCGTTGAAGAGATAGGCTTATTTTTGAAAGTCACTTGCGATCGTTGGCTTGTCTTGTTGCGATCCTTGGAATTGCCATTTCCTCGTATGAATTGTTATTCACCTTTTCGAGTTCGACACGGTGTAGTGCTTCCCATTGGTTTGTTCCTTTTGCACGCTTCGGTGAGCACTTGAGAAAGGTGGTATGGAGATATTACTTGTTTAGGTAATTCTCTTGATTTACGCAACGGATCTTTTTGATTATCTCGACTTGATCGCATTTCTTTGCTTTCCCCAGGTGACTTAGAGTCGACTTCCAATCATGGATGACTCTTCCTCGCACTTCAACTTGAGACTTGGCTTTTCTTGAGTTGACTTGACCGATGCTCCACTCACCGCATCTCACCGCTTCTTGATAGAGTTCCGTCTACTCTTCTTTGCCATACTCACTGTCTCGCAATGAGTCTTCCTTCTAATCTCCAGTTGTCTTCTTGCATGTTAGGGCGTAGCTGACTTAACTCAGCTTGGCCATCCCTATTTAATACAATGCATTTTACAACAAAAGATGGGGTGCCAACATCCTATTCTAAGTTTTACATGGCAATCATCAAAATCTAAACAATAAATTTCCTAACAATTTCCCCCTTTTTGATGATGCCAAAACTTAAAGCATTCAAAAATGCAAATAGCAAAGATACATACAGATAGTGTATTGACATAGAATGTATGCGCAAAATCAATCCTTTTATTGATCATAACATTCTTGTTCTTTAACAAAACTATTTACAAGGTGTATCAGAGCAAACATTTGTCTACAAAAAAATGAAGAATTTATAGCTTTATTGCAGAAGACTTACATTGTATGTATTTACATAATAAAATACATGAAGGGGTGAACAACAACACTTCATCTCCTTCGCTGTCTCCTTCTTTCATCTTGTTCAAAGATCTTCTCTCTTCTTCTCTTTTTTTTCGTCGTCACCGCTTTCTTCTTCTTCTTTTCATATGCCTTCCTGGCAGCTTCATCTCTTCTTAATCTTTCTTGTCTTTCCTCCCATAGCTGAGTTTGTCTCTTGTTTTCTTCTTCTATTCTTTTCGCATACTCAGCATTACTTTTAGCCACTTGCAAATTTGCTATTTGGTCAAGACCAGCCCAAAGAGATCCCTCCTTTCTTGCCTGGATCTACGTATTCAATGTTTTTGGGCGGAGGCCTGGGTCCAAACCTCTTCCTCCACCATTGCTTCTTCCTCTACCTGCGGCGTGTATTGTCTTTGGGGTCTTCTTCTTTCCAAATGAGTGACCGGCGGAGTGACCAGCACCAGTGAGCGATCGCCGTGTCTGCTGCCTGTCGCCTTCTTCACATAACGTGAGACCCTTTTCCCAGTACAAGTCCCAAGCTTGAGCCATAGACATATTTGCAAAGTATCCTTCGAGATGCGGCGTTTTAAATTCATCAACGATCGTGGCTCGTCCCGACATCCGAGATGGCATAAGTATCTCTGTCTCTTTGAATGCCTCCATGTTGTTTCAAGATGTTCATAACCCGGCATCCATTCTTCCTTCCACTTCCTCCATCCCCGCTTCAATTGTCTTTCTCTTTTGACCATAGATATAGCGAGTGTTGGAGTGGCGAGTCACGGGGAGTTTGCTGCGATAATGTCACCGTGACAAGACCTTGTTGGGGGTTTGTGCAATCATCAAGGTCACATCTTTCGATCCTTCCCCCTCAACAGATTTTCCTTTCTTTTGTTTCAAAGTTCACCGTCTTTCCTTCGCAATTGCATCCTCTTTTTCGGCTTCGGATCTCTTCAGTGCTTTAAGGTATTCCTCTTCCCCTTTTTTGGCATCATCAAAGGAGAGAGGAACGCTGAAACATATCTTGGCAAGCGGGAAGTCGAGCCTGGCGATAGTCGAAGTTCTATCTTGAGTCTGCTGGAGTATGCGACGAAGTCGGATCGAGTAGCGTTGGACTCTCTTTGAAATTAGCTTCATCTCAGCCATGAGAAAAGGCTGAATTTTCTATTCATGTTTTCTTCCAAACGTCAGAGATCACTCTTATTTTGCTCACGCAGCTACTTTATCTCGGCGGTGTGAGCTTCATGCATGTGCTCAATGTGTTCTCTCAACTTCGTTTTGCATCGGCATTCTCGGCTCTCCATACCGGCGAAGAAGCCTGTTGAACAATGTCCTCGAAGTATCTAACTTGTTCCACACGCATTGTTTCTTCTTTGTTGCCACCATTCCCGATCCCCGATCATGCCTCTTAAGTCGGCGAGATTAGCATCTCTCATTGTCGATCGCATGTCCATGGAGGCCTCGATGCCTCTCCATCCGTTCAATCTCGGAAATAATGCCTTGAACACTTCGCGGACTTGGTGATTCTTCCGTTGCGGTGATGGCCATGCAAACGTCAAAGTCATAATCACCGGAATAATGGTACCGATGGAATAACAGGAGCTGGTCTATGGAAGCGTCGCTGCGTTCGTTCTCGATTCTTCAAACAGGTCGGGTACCTCCAGGAGAGAAAGGAAAAGATTCTATAAAGGAATCATCATGGCCAACCGGTATTTGTTCAATGATGAGAGGTGCGCGTGACGTGCCTTTTGGTCGAACTCTTTGCAGCGTGGGGAGCTGCGCGTGGACTCTGTCTCACTGGGTCTTTGTGAAGTGGACCCGACTTGCCGAGCCTCGGTGTCTCAACAACTTCGTTGGTCTCAAATGGTTTCTCCAATTGAGTGGTCGGTCCTCGGCCTTTATCGGAAGCGTTATCGGACGATGATGAGATTTCCATTGGTGGCTCATCATCAAAATTAAAGGTTTGACGAGTAGTCTTGGGATCGACTTGCTCGTGCTTGGAACATCCGCAATTGAGTCTTTTGGAGTCTGCTCACGGGGGATGACTCACCTTCTTCGCCGCCTTCTAATCCCGGAAAGGTTACATCAAGATTATCCTGGGAATCATGAAGCGCGCTTATCTCCTTTTCGGATGGGTCAATGATAGCGGGAGGGATGTTCTCTACTTTAGCTTCTTTACCCCTGAAGTCTCAACCTCCCGTGGGCCTTCATTACCTCCTGCGGTCTCCTTGACTGCAGCGAGGCCTTGGACCTCTCTTTCGACAAAGGTCACCTGTCTTAGGGTCTTCTGTGGTGGCATCCATTGGAGTCTCAACCCCATGGATTGCACTTTCATCGCCAGTGTTAACTCCCGGGGTTGTTCCTTCCTTCGTGCCTCGGCTCGCATCGGCGGCGTCATTAGCCTTCGAGCGATTGGCACCTCACCAAAACAGTCTCAATCGCCGAGCTTCGTTGATGACAACTTGTTGTTCGTTTAGTGTTTGTACTTCCTCCACTTCGCCTCCTGGATTCATTGTTGAGTCATCTGCGGCATTCTCCGACCTTGCTTTGCCGAGTTGAGGAGCCCCACCGGTGGCGCACCAAATGAGTGACTTGGAATGGGGTCACTCGTCTCGGACTCATTTGTTTCTATTGAGTGTTCGTAGTTGGGGCGGTGGTAAGATACCTTCAATAGGGGTTGGCTCATTCCCCACTATCCCGGTTCATCGCCAATTCCTTATCGCTTCTTCCGAGTGAGTGAGGAAGTGGTGGCGGCAACTACGGTGGCGATTTGCTGAACCACTCCCATTGGATCAATTTCACCGTGTGTTGGAGGACTCTCTAGTCCCTCCATCAATCTTTGCTCGTGAAGGATTACGATTCGTGCAATGCTTGCTGCATTTGCAACTCTTCTTACCGTGGCGGCCCGAGTCCGGATCCTCATCAGCACCGAGATAAGACATCAAGGAGAGGATGTATATGTTACGTAGTGCCGGGAGATAGGGGCGGATGTTGGCCTTCTCACGTGCCTCGACTTTCCTCTCTGTCTTTCCTTCTCCTTGTCCTTGAAGATCTGCGGGATATCTCGTGCGATTATCTTCATCCATCTTTGGATCACGGTGGTTAGGCCAATGAAGTTTAACAGATTCCTCTTCTTCTTCTATAAACTCGGGCCGTTGGAACTGTTCCCTTGATTTACTCAATTTCCATTTCCTCCACTCACGCAGGCGATTTTGGATGTCCGGGTAAGGTGGAGATAGGATCATCACATCACTATCACTCTATCGACCTTCTTCTTGTGTCTCAATCGCGGACTACGGCCATTTCTTGAGTTGCCTCTGCTGACGCCTTGGCGAGACTTAGTCAAGTTTCATCAATTACATCTCAGGGACTCGATCGCTTGATTTTTGCAAGTATTTGTTCCGGATGAGTGGTGACTCACCGATTTTTCAAGCTCGGAGCGTTTGATGATTCTTCTTCGTCTTCTAGTTTGTACCGAGGGATTTCTGGTTCGAGAGACGCTTTCTTGAGTCTTGGGCGGCGGGGCGTGCTGCTAGTGTTTTCTTCGAGGAGCTGGCCGTCTTGGCTTATCGCTTCTCCTCTTTTTGACGATCGGAGAAGGTATTTGAGAGTCCTTCTCGACCGCTTCTTGTTGGGGCGGGAGACACGGCTGCGGGGTAGGTGACTCACCAGTCGGGCGGGAGCGGGAGTTTGACTTTCTTTCTTTGCAGAGCGCTGATCTTCTTAGCAGTTGCGGGGGGAGCTTTCTTCTTTGGTGGAGAGGAAACAACAGTATCTTCGAGGTCAACGATTCCCCCTCACTCGTGTCGCTCTCTTGGCGTAGGCTCTCTTCGTGCGCCTGCAGAGGTTTGATCTCAACATCCTCTTGTTAACATGGAACGCCTTTCCATGTCTAAGAGGGACTCCTTTCACCTCCATCATCCGCCAATCACCGGGCCATATCCTAGGGATCCTCCAAATGTGCCATCTTCCTTGAAGGATTTGTTCCCTACATTCGCATAATCTGCTTTGTAGACAAACTCAAATTGATTTATTTTCCTTTCTTCAATGATCGCCCATCACGATCAACTTTGCTTTTGTGATTGGTCAAAGTGCCAAATTTGATGTCAATGCATTTGGCAACTATGTCCAACGACTTGTGATAATCCTCATTCAGCATCTCTTGTTTGTTTCTTTGTGTAAATTATTTTATCAAGATAGTCGGGCTTGGCTATTTCCTTCCAAGCAAAGGCAGCCAGGTTTACATCGCTTCGCTAATTTCTCGATGCTCCTTCCGTTGGTAGTGGCGGTGTTCACCAAATCCTTGGCGAGATGGTGAGCCGCTTTCCGTGAAATGATGAATTTATCCCTTCATCGTGAATCTCAAAGATTCACGTAATCGTGCGACCTCCTCCACATAGGTCATCGGATATTCCAAAGATCGTAAACGATTTCACCCCGTGGCGTTTCCAATTTCTCGGCGATTTTCTTCACTAGGGTGTCATCGGACCCTTGTTTCACCATGCCGTCGAAATCCACGAGAGACCCGGTGTGGATTTGCTTTCCTAACTTGACAAAATCATAGGTTGGTGCCATTTTTCAGATTTTATCGAAGAAAACTTAGAGATTGATTTGAAGATAGGTAGGGTTTTGAGAAGATTTTTGCCTTTGCTTCCGAGAGAGAAAATGAACAGTTTTGGTAGTGTGTGAGAGAAACGGGACGAAAATGGTTTAAGTATGGTTTATGAAAGGGCGTGCGGGTGGTTTTGAAATGTGATCAAAATCAACGGTTTAGATTTTGCACGCCTATTTAGCATTTAATGTCTCGTATTTAATGCGGCAAAGATTTATATCCAATCATAAGCTTGGTGTGCAGATGTTTGAGTTCTTCAAATCTTGACTCACATAATGGTTTTGTGAAGATGTCGGCCAATTGTTTATCGATTGAGATATATTCCAAGATGATGTCCTTCTTTTCAACATGATCTCTTATGAAGTGATATCGACATCGATATGCTTTGTTCTTGAGTGCAACACAGATTTTGAGTGATTGCAATTGCACTTGTGTTATCACACATAATTGGAATCTCTTTTTCTTCAACTTCATAGTCTCTCATTGCTTTGTCTCATCCATAGGACTTGGGCACAACAGTTGCCCCGCAGCCTATGTATTCCGCTTAAGTCGTAGAGGTGGCTATTGAATTTTGCTTGCTAAACCAGAAATCACTGTTCCTAGCATTTGACATGTGCCTCGAGGTGCTTTTTGCATCACAACTCGCATCCAAGATAGTCGTCAGTCCGAATAGCCAATTAGCTTGAATCCACCTTCCTTTGGATACCATAAGCCAACTTCTTGACTTCCTTTCAAGTATCTCAATATTCTCTTAGGCCTTTGTCATATGGCTCTGTTTTGGAGCGATTGAAATCTTGCACATACACCTACAAAGAAAGGTGATGTCCGCCTACTTCTTTGTAAGATAGAGCTATGATCCAATAAGTGCTTTGTATCTTGTTTGATCTACGGCTTGCCATCTGCATCCATGTCCATTTTGACTGATGTATTCATTGGTATTTTCACGAAAGACTTCTCCTCCATACCAAATTTCTTCATTAAGTCTCTCGTGTATTTTGTTTGACTTATGAAGGTTCCATCCTTCAGTTGTTTCACTTGGAGTCCAAGGAAGAATGTCAGCTCTCCCATCATGCTCATTTCAAATTTACTTTGCATGAGGTTTGAAAATTTTTCACACAGCTCTTTGTTTGTGGATCCAAAAATGATGTCATCCACATATATTTGAACAAGCAAGATACTCTTTTTGTCTTGAATTAAAAAGTGTTCTATCTACTTTTCCTTTTGTGAATCCATTTTCGATTAGGAATTGTGACAAAGTATCATACCATGCTCAGGTGCCTGTTTCAATCCATACAAGGCTTTCTTGAGTTTGTATACCTTATCTCCAAGAGTCTTCTGCTCAAATCCTGGAGGTTGTTCAACATACACTTCTTCTTCCAATAAACCATTTAGGAATGCACTTTTTACATCCATCTGATATACAATGAAATTCTTGTGAGCTGCATAGGCAAGAAACATCCTTATAGCTTCCAATCTTGCTACAGAAGCAAATGTTTCATCAAAATCTATTCCTTCTTCTTGGCAATATCATTTGGCTACTAGTCTTGCCTTGTTTCTTACCACATAACCTTCCTCGTTCATCTTGTTTCGAACACCCATTTAGTACCAATAACATTTTGATGTGTGGGTCTTTGAACTAATTCCCATACTTTATTTCTTTCAAACTCGATTCACTCTTCTTGCATAGCTTGAATCCAATGTGTGTCGTCCAATGCTTGTAACACATCTTTGGGCTCTATTTGCGAGATAAAGCATGTGAACATGGCTTCTTGTTGAGTTCTCGGATCTTGTTTTGACACCTTCTCTTATATCTCCAATAACAAGTTCTCGTGGATGGTCTCTCACCATCTTACATCGAGTTGGAGTAAGTTAGCCGGATTCATCGTCTTGCGTACCGTGTTCTTTGTGTTCGGCTCTCTCGTAATCACTTAGCCGCAAATTTTCCAAATTGTTTTTGAGATTCAACTATCTCATCTTCTTTTCTCGAGTTTATAATTCCCGGCTTGACTTGACAAAGATAGGGACTCTTCTCAGTATGGTTGGATGATTCAAACTTATCAACTCTTCAATGTCTTCTCCATTTACATTTGGCTCATCGAATACCACATGAATGGATTCTTCTACAACCATAGTCCTTTTGTTGAGTACTCAGAGGCTTTGCTTTCACCGAGTATCCCAAGAAGATACCTTCATCGCCTTTAGCATCGAAAGCCTTTAGATTGTCTTTGCCATTGTTGTGGATGAAGCATTTACATCCAAATATTCTCAAATATGCAACATTTGGTTTTCTTCCACCCAAGTCTCATAGGGAGTCTTTGTCACCGTCTGTTTATCATACATCTGTTTTGAGTTTAGCAAGTCGTGTTGATTGCTTGACCAAAATCTTTTTGGTAACCTGCTTGACTAACATGGTCCTTCTTTGCTTTTTGAGAGTTCTTCTCCTTCTTTCGCAACTCCATTCTCACTTTGTGGAGTCCTTGCTGCGATAGTTCATGACCAATACCATTTTCAATACAATACTTGAAGTTATTATTCATTGACAAACTCGGTTCCTCAATCGATCTTATTTTGATAATGGTTTGGCTCTTCTCGTTTTGAATCATCTTCATCACCGTGGTAGTTTCGTAGAGTTTCTTTCTTCTTACACATGAATATTGTCCATGTATATCTTGAGTAGTCATCTACTACCACCAAGGTGTATTTCTTTCCACTTATCTTTTGGTTCCACTTTGGCCAAATAGATCCATATGTAGCGGATGCAATATTCTTGTTGAAGATGAACATGTCTTTTCTTTGAATGAAGATTTGATTTGTTTTCCCTTCGACATGCATCACATATACTCTCCTTCTTGTATATCTTGAGTCCGGAAGTCCTTCCACAAGACTACTTCTCGCAAGCTTGTTAATTGTTTTGAAATTCGGGTGACTCGGCTTTTTGTGCCCACAGTACCAACTTGATTTAGTAGTGCTCTTTTGCTAATAGGCAGTCTTTGTGTGTAGAGGTTGACCAATCTACTACATACATGTTCTTTTTCCGCATCCTTGCAACACAACTTCATTCAATTGATCCTTGATTTGGCATACACCCATGTTGAATCCAACATTATAGCCCTTGTCACAGAGTTGACTTATGCTTAGCAAGTTGAAGTTGAGTCCTTCGACATATGCAACATCCGTGATTTCTAATCCGTTCCTCTTGACGGATCCAATGCCTCTTATTTCACCCGGAGCTTCATTTCCTCCAAATATGACTTTTGCTCCTTTAACTTCCTTGAATTTTGACAGATTTTTCTTATTTCTGTCATATGTCCGGAACAACCACTATCCATGTACCAGGTTCCTTGGCACTCACACTTGCTCCTTGAACCCGCAATCAAGGAAATTAAGTTTTAGGTACCCATACTTGTGCTCGGGTCCCGAGGGGTTAGAATTGTAAGATGATCCAACCAACTTATAGCCAAATGATTTGACTCTAAGGGGTTGCCATCTATCGATGCCATAATCATAATTAATCTTGGCAAATTGCTTGGGGATTTTAGGTTCATACAAATTTGTCTCTTTTGTCTCAGACGCGCTGCATATGTGTTTTGGCAATCGCCTTCTTTTTGGGGTAATTGTGGTGTCTTTGAATGTAGTGCCTAGGTGCATATGTGTGTTTGATAAAAGCTCTTATACTTTTGGAATGGCCTTTCTTGAGTTCTGTGGCCTTTGCCATTTGGGCTTATATTCCATAAGTCTATCTTTGATGGTTCACATTATTCCAATCGGCTTGGCTTGGATATTTTCTACCATTCCCATCATATGTATTTCTTTTATCGATTTTAAGGGTTTTTGGTAGCTCTGCTTCTTCTTTACAGAGTATTTTTGCTTGGAGTTTGAGGAACTCATTGAATCTCTTCTCAATTTGTCCTTTCAGCCGCACTCAATCGGTCATTGTTTTCCTTTTCCTTTATAGCCAAGGCCGCTTTGCTTGTAATTGTGCTTTGGAGTGAATGTGTGTGCAACATTTAGAGTTTTGGATTTTTGACTCTTCATGGCTTGAAGATCCTTTTTCCAAAATTACTTTTGAGGTTTGACACAAAGACAAAGTAATTAAATCCTAAGCTGTCTTGTCTCCACATTCTATTTGACTCATAATAAGATCATCCAATGATTTAGATGCCTTAGTGAATGAGGCAATAACATTTTTGAGGTCATTCTCCCTCTTCTCTATGGCAAAGAATTTCTCGCTTATTAACTTAGCATTTTCACCTTTAAACTTTCATTCTCATCGGCCTATTTGACTTAGAGTACTCGGCTCCTTAGTCGGCTTTGAGTTTTGCTCTTGAGTAGGCTATTTTCCTCATTTAATAGTGTGTGTAAGGATTTAATGTGTTCAAAATCTTTCATCATTTTGCCTAATGAATCATAAAGATCGGAGTGGGTGATGAAGTGTGTGTGTCACACCACTATCACTAGAGTCCGAGTTTGATGAGTTAGAGTGTACCTCATCTTCTTGGTCGAGTTGATCTTGTTCCTTGGCCATCAAGCGGTCGGGCTTCTTCTTCGTAGTCACTTGAATAGTCGGCTTCACGCTCTCCTGAATCGGCTATGTCTTTTTGACTTGGCTGTTTTTTGGCTCTATCTCTGCACCAACATTGCCTTTCTCTTTTCTTGTCTTCTTTCTCAAGATCTTTCTTTCTTCTTCATTCCCGTATTTGTTGACTACAGGATATGGGCAATCAATGGCATAATGACCTGGTTGTCTACAGTTCCAAAGATAGATATTCACCTTTTGATCGACTCTTTCCATTCTTGGATTGTCACCCTTTGATATTCACTTTTTGATGATCTTTCTCTTGGTTGGCCTATCTTCCCTTGATTTGGAGGGAGCCGAGTGTCTTCTGGAAGATTCACCCTTTCCTCTCTTGTAGTTCTTATTGAAGAACTTGTTGAACCTTTTACAACCATCGGGCTATTTCTTCCGGATCAATAACTTCTTTGACCTCGCTCTCTTCCCATCTTTAACAATTAGAGCAAATGTTTTGGGTACAAATTGTCTCTTCCTGGTCTTTTTCTTCTCACTCAAACTCGTAGGCTTTGAGATCCGAGAATAATTCATGATTGGATGTCTTTGATAGGTCCATGGAATGTCTCGGTGCCATGACCTTCATTTCCCATTCACCGAAAGACTTTTTAGGATCTTCATACACATTTCCTTCGTATATTCCTTTCCAAGTGCGAGATAGCTCATTGGTGATTTCTCGTGAACCGAGCATCCAGTTGATCCAGGTTTTCTCCGAGATCATTTTGAAGTTCTCAAATTTCTGATACCACCGATAATTTGTTTTCTTTGATTTGCTCTCGAGCCTTCACAAATCAATGTTAGCTTGTCTCGCATTTCTTTAGCCGTTTTGCATGATTTGACTTTATTGAACATGGCTTTGTCCAAGGTTTTGTAAAGGATGTCCTTGCTACATTGTCCGTGTTGTATTTTTTTCTCATCATCATTTGTCCATTCGGTTCTTGGTTTTTCAACCATGACGTCCAGGAGCAACATCCTCTTCTCCTTCACCGCAGCTCTTCTTACAATCGTGTTCACCTTTAAGATTTGTAGTGGCCCATCCTCTATCACTATCCACATCTCATCATGTAATCTTCGATAGATGAGCCCGCATACGAATTTTTCCAATCATCAAATTCTTCAATAGTGAACATAGGGATGCGTGTCAAATTTGCTTCCATGATAATAACTTTTAATGATAAAAAGAGTTTTGAAAGTTTAAGTACTAAAGCAGACTTTGAAAAGTTTGGAGATCTAGTTCAAGAACTGGCCATGAAGGCTCAATGAACCAACCGCTCCGATACCACTTGTAGGTCCCAAGGGGTGTAAGTGTAAGGTTTAGAAGGGGGTTGAATAAACCTTACCAAATTTTCAATTTAGTCCTTTTAAATATTCGAGTTGATACTACACAAACGTCCTGGTGGACAACCAATTTAGTTGATCAAGAGAGTTAGTCTCTCAACGGACTCAACCGAGCCGTTGATGGAATAACTCACCAGTTGGTCTAAATTAACTCAATCGTGGTTTGTTTTCAGCGAAGACTTAACACCCTTAAGTTTGGTTAAGCAAGGATTTAGTGCTTGGTTTAGTACTTAGAAATTATCAAGTGGATAGCAAATTTATCACAGATTTAAACAATTAAGATGCAGGAATTAAAGTCTTTGAAATGTAAATAACACAATGAAATTTTTATAGAGGTTCGAAGATGGGGTAATTCTTCTACTCCTCTCTTCTCCAACCGGAGGAATCCACTAGGTATTGATCAATATACAAAGTGGTAATCCGGATACAAAGTCTTGATCACACAAATGACTTGATCCTTTGGGACTCGATCCGAGACGCCTTGATCACTCACCGGCTTCTCGTGACTCGCCTTCTTCACAGGGCGTTGCTTGCTACTATAGCTCACTTGCTCAAGCTCTTTGGATTTGATCACGAAGCCCTCCAAAAGCTCAAGACTTGGTTCGACCTTGAACCTTCCTACAATCCTTCGTGGAATGTAGACCCCTTGATTTTTCAGTATTTTCCTCTTCAACTGATTGAAGTTATCTTTCCTTCACAGGTGAGTGTTGGATTGATGTTCTTCGTAGTGTAGGCTTGAGGATTGAGAATATTTCAGATTTTCTAATAATTGGTTGAACGTTTGTGGTTCAGGTCTCCAGTCCTTCTTCTTCTTTTTTTTTCAAAGTTATTTCTCAGCCTTTTATAGTGATCTTTTAAAAATCTGCCCGTTGAAGAGATAGGCTTATTTTTGAAAGTCACTTGCAGTCGTTGGCTTGTCTTGTTGCAGTCCTTGGAATTGCCATTTCCTCGTATGAATTGTTATTCACCTTTTCGGAGTTCGACACGGTGTAGTGCTTCCCATTTGTTTGTTCCTTTTGCACGCTTCTCGGGATCGAGCACTTCGAGAAAGGTGGTATGGAGATATTACTTGTTTAGGTAATTCTCTTGATTTACGTGCAACGGATCTTTTCAGATTATCTCGACTTGACCGCATTTCTTTGCTTTCCCCCAGGTGACTTAGAGTCGCTTCCAATCATGGATGACTCTTCTCATCACTTCAACTTGAGACTTGCTTTTCTTGAGTTGACTTGAATGATGCTCCACTCACCGCATCTCACCGCTTCTTCAAAGAGAGTTCCCGTCTACTCTTCTTTGCCATACTCACTGCCTCGCAATGAGTCTTCCTTCTAATCTCCGATTGTCTTCTTGCATGTTAGGCGTAGGCCGACTTAACTCGCCTTTGCCATCCCTATTTATTACAATGCATTTTACAACAAAAGATGGGGTGCCAACATCCTATTCTAAGTTTTACATGGCATGTTAGATAAATGTTTTTATCATGATTTTGATGATTTTGTTCAAATGAGTTTTTATACCAAAACAATGTCCCTAAATGTTGTCCCAACACTTCCGATCGATCTAAAATGTTTTTACTATTTTTCTGGAGTATTTCTTGAAGTTAATATTCGATTTAAAATTGGACAACACTTTTGTTTCAGTTCGACCGTCGCCCTATAGGGCAACCCGTACTGAGTTGAGTTTTGAAACAAAAATGGGACGTAAGAAAAAAAGGGCGAGATGGCGACGGCCGACCAGGTGGGCGACGATGTAGGTCGACGGTCGACGACCGCGACCGGGCGACACTGCACTGCAAGTTGGATTTTTGTTCCGACTTCTCTTCGTAAAAACGCGTCAAGGGCAACCGTCACAAAGCTAAGGCGACACGGCCGCACCACCCTTCGACCGGTCCCCCCGTAAAAATTCGCAGAATTCAATTTCAATCTTATCTCTCGCGACGACCGGTCGAACCCCATGTTTGACAAAGAAACTATCCGTTGCATTTTCGAATGACTTTTCCCTATTTTGTGGGATTGATTTCTAACAGCTATATTGATGATTTTAAATGGTTTCTTTTGCAAAGAAATCACTCCCCCGAGGAGGAGCCAATGTCCGAAATCAAGCCAAGACCTCTCCTATAAATAGAGGCTTCATTCAAGCAACAAGATACAACACTCTATACAAGCAAAGAGCAAACAAAGCAAACACTTTCATATATCTTGTTGTATTAGCCTTAGCACTTTCACTTGCACAAATTTGAGGTCTAGGCTTTCAATTCTTGATTACACTTGTACTCATATTGTTTCAATCATTATTGAGTTGTAATCTTGATTTTGGTCATCATTCAACACAAGACATCCTTGTGAGTATTCTTGTGGTAAGAATACACTTGGATGATCTAGGTGATAGGTGTTTGAAGGTTGTGGTAATCTTCAAAGGTGTTGTAAAGAGGGTTGTGGTAATCCTCAAGGTGGTGTAAGAGGATTGTGGTAATCCTCAAAGTGGTGAAAGAGGGTTGTGGTAATCCTCAAGGTGTTGTATTAATTTTTGCAAATTAATAAAATCTTTTTCTTTTTGAAATCCATCCCGGAGATACTGGGGTGGTAGAGGATTAGGCCCTAGGTGGGTTGAACCTCTTTAAATCAACGAGTGTTGTTTATTTTCCGCTTTTACATTTTAGTTATTCTCTCGTTGTTTCGAAAAAGAGGGTGATTTGCGAATATTCGCATAATCTATTCACCCCCTCTAGATTATTGTAGCCACTTGGACTTACAAGTGGTATCAAAGCCAAACTCTTTGGCTAGCTCGTTCCGAGTAAAGAGGAAAGATCCATGGCTACAAATGATGCTCATCTCACCACCGACGCCTCTACCAATAAGCCACCACTATTCGACGCCAACAACTACGCTTTTTGGAAAGACCGTATGGAGTGCTTCCTACAAGGGTGCGGGTTCGACATTTGGAATGTGGTCATTGAAGGAGTTGATCAACCAACAAAGAAATCGGAGGATGGCACCTTGGCTCCTAAACCTTTCAAGGAGTTTGATGAAAAACGACAAGAAGGCTTTTTCTAAACGGTAAGGCCTTAAATATTTTGCATTGTTCTCTTACCGCCACCGAGTACAATCGCATAAGAGGCATAAGGTCGGCACATGAGGTTTGGGAAAAATTGGAGACAATCTATGAAGGGACTAAGAAAGTCAAGCAAGCAAGAAAGACCATGCTTGTTAAAGACTTCGAAAACTTTAACATGTATGATGGCGAAAGCATCTCCAAAATGGTGGAAAGGCTTGACAATATTGTCAATCCTCTTGTGGCCCTTGGCAAAGTCATCTCCGAAGAAGACAAGGTGACCAAGGTACTAAATGCACTTCCCGGCTCATGGTCCGAAAAAGTAACGGCAATCACGGAGGCACAAAATCTTGAGACACTCAAGTTTGATGAGCTTATTGAAACCTACTCATCTACGAAGTCTATCTCAAGGAGAGAAAAATTCCAAACCATCCACAAATCAATCGGGTATGCAAATTATTCCTAAAGGTCTTGCTTCTTCTTTTAATAATGCATACTATGATAATGATGATGATGATGAGGAGACGGCCGCACTTGTTCGAAAATTTGCAAAATTTGTGAATAAAAATAAAGCAAGAAAAACCAAGAGATAATGCTTGCTTTAAATGCGAAAAACCCGGGCACTTCATTGCCGATTGCCCAAAGCTCGATGAAGAGGAGCAAAAGAAAAGGAAGTCTTTCACAAAAAAAAGAAGGCTCTAAATGCGGAAGTCAAAACATGGGATGAACTACTCGAAACAACCGATGAGGAAGGAGAAACCGAACACGGTCTCATGGCTATAGACGATGAAAACAATGAGGTACACTCAAATTCTTCTACTTCCTCCATAGTTGATGACTTGCAATGTGATTTTGATGAATTGCAAATTGAGTTTCAAAATTTAATCGTTAAATACAAAAATTTGAAAAAGGAGCATAAGGAGATTAAGGTTGAAAAGGAAAAATTATTTACCTCTTATGAATCCTTAGACAAAGCTCATGCTCTTACTCTTACTAGAATTCATTCTCTTGAAACCGAAAAGGAATCGCTCACAAAAGATATTGAATGTTTGAAAAATGACGTGCATCGTTTCAACATAAGTACGGATAAAGTCACAAAAAATTTAGATGCACAAAGAGGTGAGCATTCAAAACAAGGACTTGGTTACAAACCATTTCAAAAAGTCTTTTAGAAAAATAACCAAGGTCCGACTTTCATACGTGCTAGTAGCTCTCATACTCCTACTTGTTTTTATTGTGGCAAAATTGGACATTATGCTAATAATTGCAAATTGAGAAATAGCTCTAGTTATATTTGGAGACCCAAAGGTCTCAAAACTAACCCCCATGGACCCCAAAATTATAGGGTACCTAAAAGAAATGCTTTTGTAGGTAATAGGGGCTATAACAACCATGGAGGATTCGAAATGGCTCGTGGACGGTGGATGTTCACGCCATATGACCGGGAGGAGAGAGCTTTTTACCAACATCAAGCTCCAAGAAGAGGGTATGGTCATGTTCGCAATGGCAAAGGAAAAATTCTTGGAAATGGAGAAATTGGTAACTCTTCTTTCTCTCTTTGTAATGTTCTTTTAGTAGAAGGGCTTAAGTTTAATTTGATAAGTGTTAGCCAACTTTGTGATTCAAATTATGATGTTTCTTTTAATAAAGAAAAATGCCTTATTCTTAAAAATGGTAATATTATTTGTGAAGCAAATAGAAAAGGCAATCTTTACAAAATTTGTACTAGTGATTTGGTTAGTCAAAATGTTTCTTGTCTTGTCGCCAATAATGATTTAACGAGTTTATGGCATAGGCGACTGGACATGTTGGATACAAGAATTTGAAAAATATTTACAAAAACCAACATGTAAAAGGACTACCCAAATTGAATTTTGAAAATCTTGGCTTATGTGACACTTGTCAAAAGAACAAATTAGTTAAGAGTAGTTTTAAGCCCAAAATGAAATTTCCACTACCAAACCCCTACAATTGCTTCACCTTGATTTGTATGGGGATATTGGTACGGCTAGTCTAAGTGGAAAACATTACACTTTCGTTATTGTCGATGATTTTTCTAGATACACTTGGGCTCTTTTTCTTGCAAATAAAAGCGATGCCGTTAATGAGTTTGTTAAGTTGTGTAGACGCATTGAGAATGAAAAGGAAGATACTATTAAAACTATTCGAAGTGATCGAGGTGGAGAATTTGACGGTGAGTTTAGAGTCTTTTGTGAAACCAAGGGATATACACACAATTTTTCGGCTCCAAGGACACCTCAACAAAATGGTGTAGCCGAAAGGAAGAATCGGACGCTACAAGAAATGAGTCGGTCCATGCTCAATGAATTTTCTCTTCCAAAATATTTTTGGGGCGAAGCCGTAAGTACCACTTGCTATGTCATTAATCGAGTTTATATTCGTCCTAAAATGAATAAAACTCCATATGAGCTTTGGAAAGGAAGAACTCCAAATATTAGTTATTTCAAAATATTTGGATGTAAGTGCTTTATTTTGAATACTAAGGATCAATTGGACAAACTTGATCCTAATGCCGATGAAGGAATATTTATGGGGTATTCAACCAAGAGCAAAGCATATCGGGTTTACAACAAGACTAGCATGGTTGTTGAAGAATCTATTCATGTCAAATTTAATGAAGCCTCGGGTGTTGAAAGAATACCCAATGACGATAGTGATGAAGAGGATATTGTTGAACCTATTGTTCAAAGTGATGCTCATAATGATAAACCTTCTATTTCATATGATCAAACTTCAAGTTCAAATGTTCCTCAAGAAGATAGGGGTGATACTTCGAATCTTCCCGTAGCATTGAAATTTAAGAGAGATCACCCAAAAGATCTTATTATTGGTGATCCCCTTGATAAAGTAATGACTCGAAGGAATTTTGCCGAGAAAGCTCTTATATCTCAAAAAGAGCCTAAAAATGCTAAGGAAGCTATTGAGGATGAAGATTGGTTTTTGGAAATGCAAGAGGAGTTGAATCAATTTGAAAGAAATGATGTATGGGAATTAGTACCTTGTCCTCCATCTCAAACAATTATTGGTACAAAATGGGTATTCCGGAACAAACTTGATGATCAAGGCAAGGTTAGTAGCTCAAGGGTATTGTCAAGAAGAAGGTATTGACTATGATGAAACTTTTGCACCCGTAGCACGTTTAGAAGCTATTCGTATTTTACTTGCCTATTCTTGTTTCAAAAATTTCAAACTTTACCAAATGGATGTTAAATCCGCTTTCTTAAATGGTATTATTCAAGAAGAAGTCTATGTAAAACAACCTCCGGGGTTTGAAAATTTTTCTAGGCCTAATGATGTTTATAAACTTAAAAAGGCTTTGTATGGTTTAAAACAAGCACCCCGTGCATGGTATGATAGACTTAGCTCTTTTCTTTTGCAAAATGGTTTTACAAGAGGTAAAGTTGATACTACACTCTTTGTTTTTGAAAAAGGGCAAGATTGTTTACTTGTGCAAATTTATGTTGATGATATTATCTTTGGTGCTACTAATGAATCTTTGTGCAAGAAATTCTCCAAGTTAATGCAAGGTGAATTCGAGATGAGTATGATGGGGGAGCTAAACTTCTTCCTTGGACTTCAAATTAAGCAATGCCAAGAAGGTATTTATATTTCGCAATCAAAGTATACAAAAGAACTTTTGAAGAAGTTCGGCATTGAAGAAGGAAGAACCGTCTCGACTCTATGGCAACCAATGTCAAAATTGACAAAGATGAAAAAGGCAAGACGGTTGATGAATCCAAGTATCGAGGTATGATTGGTAGTTTACTTTATTTAACCGCTAGTAGACCGGACATTCTTCATGCCGTATGCCTATGTGCTCGTTTTCAAAGCAATCCAAAAGAATCTCATATGAGTGCCGTTAAACGGATTTTTCGATATTTGAAAGGCACTATTCAATATGGTTTATTTTATCCAAAGAATGAAAATTTTTCTCTTAAAGGTTATAGTGATTCGGACTATGCGGGTAATATTGATGATCGGAAAAGTACTTCCGGATCGTGTCAATTTTTAGGCGATTGCCTAGTTTCTTGGTTTTCAAAGAAGCAAAATCGTGTTTTCTCTTTCAACGGCCGGCGCGAATATATTTCCGCCGCATTTTGTTGTACTCAACTTCTTTGGATGAAACAAACCTTAGCGGATTACAAATGCTCTTTTGAAAACGTGCCTATCTTTTGTGATAATATATCCGCTATAAATATTGCTCAAAACCCGGTTCATCATAACCGTACTAAACATATTGAGATTCGACATCATTTTCTAAGGGATTGTGTTTCAAAACGAAAAATTGAGATATCGTTTGTGCCATCTCAAGATCAATTAGCGGACATTTTTACAAAACCGCTAACTTCCGAGACTTTTGCGTCAATACGAGCTCGGTTAGGCATAATGCATATTGAATGAGGTCTACGTTTGCATTTTGCATGTTTTTAAAACTTAGGGCGAAAAATCGGATTTTTGGTTGAAAATTCGGATTTTGAAAAATTTGACAGCAGCAAATTGAAGAGGTTGAGGGCAACCGTCGCCCTCAACGTCGACCGTCGCCCTCAACCACGACCGTCGCCTAGGCTAATTTTTGGTTTAAGTTCGTTTTGTCTTCAGCATTTGATAGTTTCACTTCTTTTTGCCATTTTTCGTCCCCTTTGCCAAATGAACACTATTGTCACTCAAAATTGATTTTCATGCATTCATCTCATATCTTGGACCTTATATAGCATGTTTATCATCATCATTGCTCATCTTTTCCGATCAAATGGTAAGAATTTTCCTTACTTTGCTCAATTGGGTTGAACCTTGAGTTTATGGCTTTCTTGTATATTTCTTGATAACTTTTGCTTATGATCTTGATGAGATTAGTTATTATGTTGTATTGTATGATGTTTGATGTGAATTGGTGATGAAATTTTTTGGCTTGGATCATTTACAAGGGCTATATACAACTCTTTTTATTTTTCACGCCCACAATGTGTTCGATGAAATGTTTCAATGAAAATTTCAACTTCTACATGATTCTCTCGCTTCCAAAAAGTCTTCTATACTCATTGAGATCATGTTTTGGGAAATAAAACGAGCGTATGAACTCTTCATGATACATTTCTCCCATTTTCCTTGGTTTTTAAGCCTAAATTGCTCAATGGTTGATAAACCATTTATTTGGCGCACTTTGATATACTTCTATGATGTTTCTATCATCCTAACATTCTTTTTGATGATTCCAAAGGGGGAGAAACAGGAAATTGGCTCGTTAGCTCAAAGAAGCTAATAAAAGCTCATGATAGAAGCTACAAGCTATGGCTTATTAAGGCCATAAGTTGTGAAGAAAACTCGGTCCAATGATTGTTTTATGAACTTGTTTGCATGGATAATTAGTATTTGTGACAGGGGGAGCTTCTAAGCTCATGGAGTTGTTGTTTATTTTGTAAAAGCTTGTGCTTCTAGCTTATGCAATATTTCTTCTTAATGTGCTTGTTGATAGGGGGAGCTTTTGTAAAATGTTTTTAAACGGATAGTTTACTCATAAACCGGAAAATTATTTTGTTTTTCGAAATCGTCCTCTTGAAAATTGTTTTGGTTTGTAATCATCAAAAAGGGGGAGTTTGTTAGATAAATGTTTTTATCATGATTTTGATGATTTTGTTCAAATGAGTTTTTATACCAAAACAATGTCCCTAAATGTTGTCCCAACACTTCCGATCGATCTAAAATGTTTTTACTATTTTTCGGAGTATTTCTTGAAGTTAATATTCGATTTAAAATTGGACAACACTTTTGTTTCAGTCGACCGGTCGCCCATAGGCAACCCGCACTGAGTTGAGTTTTGAAACAAAAATGGGACGTAAGAAAAAAGGGCGGGCCGGTCGACCAGGTGGGCGGCCGGTGTGGTCGACCGGTCGACCGTGGCGACATACCGCAAGTTGGATTTTTGTTCCAGACTTCTCTGTTTCGTAAAAACGCTCAAGGGCAACCGTCCACGACTAAGGCGACACGGCCGCACCCCCATCGACCGGTCCCCTGTGTAAAAATTCGCGAGAATTCAATTTCAATCTTATCTCTGCGCGACCGGTCGAACCCCATGTTTGACAAACTATCCGTTGCATTTTCGCATGACTTTTCCCTATTTTGTGGGATTGATTTCTAACAGCTATATTGATGATTTTAAATGGTTTCTTTTGCAGCAAATCACTCCCCAATGAGGAGCTAATGTCTGGAAATCAAGCCAAGACCTCTCCTATAAATAGAGGCTTCATTCAAGCAACAAGATACAACACTCTATACAAGCAAAGAGCAAACAAAGCAAACACTTTCATATATCTTGTTGTATTAGCCTTAGCACTTTCACTTGCACAAATTTGAGGTCTAGGCTTTCAATTCTTGATTACACTTGTACTCATATTGTTTCAATCATTATTGAGTTGTAATCTTGATTTTGGTCATCATTCAACACAAGACATCCTTGTGAGTATTCTTGTGGTAAGAATACACTTGGATGATCTAGGTGATAGGTGTTTGAAGGTTGTGGTAATCTTCAAAGGTGTTGTAAGAGGGTTGTGGTAATCCTCAAGGTGGTGTAAGAGGATTGTGGTAATCCTCAAAGTGGTGAAAGAGGGTTGTGGTAATCCTCAAGGTGTTGTATTAATTTTTGGTAAATTAATAAAATCTTTTTCTTTTTGAAATCCATCCCTGAGATCTTTGGGGTGGTAGAGGATTAGGCCCTAGGTGGGTTGAACCTCTTTAAATCAACGAGTGTTGTTTATTTTCCGCTTTTACATTTTAGTTATTCTCTCGTTGTTTCGAAAAAGAGGGTGATTTGCGAATATTCGGCATAATCTATTCACCCCCCCTCTAGATTATTGTAGCCACTTGGACTTACATGGCATTCATCAAAATCTAAACAATAAATTTCCTAACAATGGTCATCAATGTGTTTGTAACACCTGGGTGTTACAAGGAAGGTTAATGCCCATTAACTTACCATGTTTAATTCCTTGCAGGTGGATTTTGGTTGCCTATATATAGCTGGCTCCATTGCAGTTTTCTGACACAGAAAAAATCACATACATTCTGCATATTTCAAAGGTGTCGTCGAAAGTGTCGTAACATTTCGTAGAACATTTTCAACAACATTTCACTCTGCATTCGAATCCAGCAGCCAGCTCTCGCTCCTTCGAGTTCGAAAGGTGCCTTTATGTTAGTGGTGCTACTGTACACAGAGGAGGTTAAGCTGTTTTATCTTTGGGGACATTACGTCAAATCGTGAGCACTAGTCGGGATGTATTTGTCTTGCGGATAGAGTTCTACTCGACTCGAATTATTATTTCCAGTTGTAATAGTCATATTCTCATTTCTTTGTAATTTTCATTTTCTGTTTGTAAAGCCATTGTTAAGGCTCCCGTTGTAATCACTTTATAATCAGCAATGAGTACGGAAAAGCTCTCATGGATTTTGATTAGTCATACTATATATTATAATTTGTTATGCACATATAATTTTATTTATCTCTATCCATGTATGCTTCTATTATTCCTTTTTCTTTTAACCATAAATGAGTTAATTTTGTCATTATTGTACAAATTTGTAATTGTATATAAGCTTTCAATGACCAAACATTAATTTGTTGTTCACATACATAACAAATTAGATCTTTCTATGATACGATAATTTTACGAAATCTGCAATGCATATTTTCTTGTTTTCATGATACATGATTTATAACTAATCTAGTTATTGTTTTTCCCTTTATATTACACAATTCTAAATTGCTCTGTCTTCCTTGTAGATTTAGTTGTATCATTACTACATACTCAACAATGTGTATCCTATTCTATTTTGGCATTAATAGATTATTATGATCATACGAAATGTTTATTTGTGTTTATCACTAATCTAGTTTTGCACCTACATTAAATGTAGTGTATTGTTTAATATTTTTGTTATATTTTAGGTTGAACTATATGTCTCATTTATGTCATATATATATATATATATATAGGGAGAGTTATATAGGATCCCCCTATTATATGAGTATATATGACCAAATCCAGACCACATATCTATATATTTCAATGGCTATTATTAATTCTGATTAATATTAATAAAATAAATGGTAAAGTCAAAATGGGGGCAAATTAGTCCACATAAAAAATAGAGAGGTTGGCTAAATCTAGTAAATCCCATGAAAATAGGGGAGTTACTCACAATTGGTGGCATCCTTCATTCAACCCACGCCGTGTAGTTGATTTCCAAACAAATTTGTGATATGTTTCATTAACTCCATGTGCTAAATCTAGAAAATCTCATGAAATTTCGTCATTCCGATTTTTTTTTTAAAAATTATTTGATATGGCCAGAATGTTGCTTATATGTGTTTAAATACTTGCTTACACGTATGCAAAATGTTGCTTAGTTTTTACTATGTTTTAAACTCTCACATTAATAATAGTTTGTTTGAGAAGAACTATCATGTTATGCAAAAAATTAAAAACTTATACTTATATGGACTCTTATTCATTCAATCGTTGACGGTTTTTTCAACCCAGAAATTTTCTTGGGTGATACTAAAATGTTGCTTATGTATGCACGAATACTTGCTTGTATGTATTCAATTTTTTTATTATGTCCCCATTTGTTTTAACTCAGTACTTTGCTTAGCTATGACTAGTGATGGCTCAAAAGCTACTCTAGAAAACCATAGGCAAGTGCACCTATCGTTTTGTAGTATAGATTATTGAGTACCGAGTGTCATTCCCACGAGGATTGTAAGTACTAATAATTACCGTCTTTTTGTTATTTAATCTAGCAATTTTCAGAGTTTTGTTTGTTTAATGAAAATGAAAAATAGAGAATTTTAAAATAATTGCAACTTACAAAAGATCAAATAAAAATAGATTGTAGAATTAAGAAATCAAGAGCTAGAAATGTGTCTGAATGTAAATCCCTCTAGAATGTTTTTGTGATTTAACAAGATAAAAATACAACCATAATCCCTTAAGCAAAACCAACCTCTTTTAGTAAAATCTCATGTTTCATGGACCGTAGAAATTCCCGATTTAAGTTAAACCCTCTATCGAGCGAATAACTTCTAATCTCAAGTTGATTAACTGAAATCTCTTTCTAGTTAAAACCCCCAAGACAACATTATAACGATTTGTGAATTCCCATATTAGGTTTGACCCTAATCCAGAAGATTTATGTCGTCCTATATCTAGGATTGCATGCAACTCTTTTCACTTATATAGGTTCTATTTCACCATGAATCTCTCGATTTCCCAGATGAAAAATAAACTTCAAATCAATATTGCGCATATACCAATTTGAATGAATAAAGCATAATATAAGTGAATCACACAAAACATGAAGATTTTATTAAAAACATACAAACCTTAATCACAAATTCATTCTAGAGTTCATTACATTCAAACACTAGAAATTTAGCTACATGAACTTTTATTGGATCATTGTAGTTAGCCTACTAGTCATATAACCAAGCTTCTTGAACTTTTATTGGAATGAGAATTCAAGGAATATACATTCTCCCTTTCGATTTTTTTTTATAGGTCCTTTCGAGGCATTCTTCCACTAGGTTTATATTTTGAATTTTCGTTCAAACACTCCTAGGGTGGTTTCCCATACTCATATTTGTGTCGCCGTTTTACGTAAAAGACAAACATGGGGCTCATGAATGCTCCTAGTTACTAAGCAACACCAAATAGCGGAGTATAACCTCGATTGGATTCCCTTTTTTTTTCTTCTTCTTCTTCTTCTTCTTTTTTCATTTGTTTTTTTTTCACAAGCTTGGTATAACAACTAGTTAACCACCACTAAATCATGAATTCTCAAACGTTCATAACACTAAGCTTTGTCGTAAATGCCTTAACAAATCAAATATTATGGAGTTGGAAATCTCGTCAAAATTTAGCCCGCATCCACGTCAATCTATCTTAGACAATCAATTGCTTCACATTAAAACACAAATTAACAAGTTAATAAATGTATAATTGGGCTAAGTTATTGACTAGCAAGCACTCAATTTGTTTAAAAAAAAAATTTATCTCTTGTCGACAAACTCAAAATAAAAACAAGCACACACATACTCAGAACAAGCACACAAGCATTCTAAGAATGTAATTGCACCCACCTCCAACTTTAAAGGTTCACATTGTCCTCAATGTGAAAGAAAGAGATGAACGAAAACAAAACACTCAAAAATCAACCACACTAGAAGAAAATAAAAGAAGTGGAAAAGAAAAATACGACCTTACTAGAAGAGTGAAATCGGTATTGAGCGACCATTGGGTTGTTTAATACGAGACCTTCATCGGCATCTTCATACCTAATCAAGGATACACAACTCGAATACCGTGAAATCATCAAATATATTTTTTTTTAGTTTTTTTTTTGAATTTTTTTATAATAAAAACACGGTCGTGCTTAAAAAGCACGGCCGGGGCGTGTTCGGTACGAATTTTTTCGGCAAAAAAAATAATAATAATTTTTTTTTAATTTTTTTTTTAAAGCACGGCCTGGGCGTGTTCGGTATGAATTTTTCCTATAAAACCTTGGATTTTTTGAACACGGTCAGGGTGTGTTCGCGAATTGGGTGACGAACACGGCCGTGCTTTTTAAGCACGGCCAGACCGTGTTTTTTTTTTTTTTTTTTTTTCAATCCCCAAGCAATAAAAAAAATTAAGTAAAAGAAAATGCACACAAAATGCCGAGTTGCCTCCCGGTTAGCGCTTCTTTAAAGTCGTATAGCTGGACCGTTTACCCAAACATGGAGATTAGTGTAAGTCCAAGCGACTACGATAATCTAGAGGGGGGTGAATAGATTATCTCCATCTTTTCGATTATACCCTCTTTTTCGAAACAAATACGCCAAGACAATAATAAAGGTGCGGGAAGTAAACAACACGCGTCGATTTAAAGAGGTTCAACCCACCTAGGGCCTAATCCTCTACCACCCTAGTATATCCGGGATGGATTTCAAAAAGAAAAAGAATTTTATTAATTACCACAATTAATACAAATTCAACTTACAACACCTTGAAGAGCACCACACTCTTCCTCAACACCACCTTTGGAGATTACCACAATCTCCTTTTGAAGATTACCACAATCTTCCTTCAACGGCACCTTGTGAAGATTACCACAATCTTCAACCTTGAAGAATACCAAATTCTTCAACACCTCAATAAGAAGATCACCATAATCTTCTTGCACCTATCACCTAGATCATCCAAGTGTGTTCTTACCACAAGAACACTCACAAGGATATCTTGTGTTTGAATGATAACCAAAAATCAAGATTACAACTCAATAATGAATATTACAATTTGAGTGCAAAGTGTAATCAAGAAATAAAGCCTAGACCTCAAGATGTGAAAGTGAAATACTTAGGCTATAAATACAACAAGAGTGTTGAATATGAAAGCTTGGAAATTTGCAGATTTCTTGTTGTGTATTTGCTTGTGTTGTTGTGTCTTGTGTCTTCAATTCATCCTCTATTTATAGGGAAGCTTTACCAACATAGGCTCCCAACATAGGCTCCTCTATCTTCACTTTTGTCTACAAAAAGAAGATCACAAGATGTAGAAATATTGTACAAAAATCAAAAGCAAATCTTGTCATCACAGTTACACGGTTGGAATTTCTCTGTCACAAAATAGCATAGGGCGACCGGTTGCCCTGTTGAAGATTTCGACCGTTTGAAAAAATAGTGCAATCCAGGTAGGGGTTGCAGGGGGGTGCGACCGGTCGAGGTGGGGTGCGACCGGTCGCCCTAGGGTGCGACCGGTCGACCTCCTTGACCGTCCCCCTCCTCTTTTTTCAAGACTGTAAGTTCTGCTTCGATTTTCTAATCTTCGTGCACGGTCGACCACTTTGGGCGGTCGGCCGACCGCCCCTTTGAAATGTTATCCGATTTTTTTCAAAAATAAACTTCAAGAAATACTCCAAAAAATTAGTAAAAACATTTTAAATCATTTGGGAGTATTTAGACAACATTTATAAACATAGTTTTGGTGTAAAAACCAATTTAAACAAAACCATCAAAAGTGTTGTCCAATTTTTATCAAATTAAAAACTCTAAGAAATACTCCAAAAATTAGTAAAAACATTTTAAATCATTTAGGGGTATTTGGACAATATATAAAAACATTGTTTTGGTATAAAAACTTATTAAAACAAAATCATCAAAATCTTGATAAAAACATTTATCTAACAAACTCCCCCTTTTTGATGATTACAAACCAAAACAATTTTAGAAGGTCGATTTTATAACAAAACAAATTATCCGGTCTTAAAATAACAATCAATTTTTTAACAAGATACATGATAAGTACAAGCACACAAGGATAGGAGCAAAGATTTTTCAAAATCATTTTTGCACAAGCTCCCCCTATCAACATGCATATAAAGAACAAGTATACAAGCAACAACTAAAAGCTAAAAGCTTAGCTTTCACAACTTAAGCTTGAATTCCATGAGCTTATAAGCTCCCCCTGTCAAAAAACATCATTAGTCAAGTATAAAAGTCCACAATACATCAAATGGACTAAGCATTGTTCACAGCTTATGGCTTTCAAGAGCCCTAGCTTATAGCTTTTTTTTTTTGCAAGCTTATTTTTGCTTCTTTGAGCGTATGAGCATTTTTCCTGTTTCTCCCCCTTTGGAATCATCAAAAAGAATGTTAGCACGATAAAAACATCATATATTCATATCAAAGTGCGCAAATTTATCGATTTATCGAGCTTATTGAAAATTGAAGCTTAAATTCCAAATAAAAGGGAAAAGTTGATCAATTGACTTGCAAAAGCTCATTTGATTGATAAAACATGATTTCTATAAACTTATATGACTTTTCAAATCGAGAGAATCACGTAGGTGATGAATTTTTCATTGAAACATTTTGTCGAACACTTGGCGTGCGTCGAATAAAACTAGAAGTATATAACGTCTTTGAAATTCATTTAAGCCAAAAATTTTCATCACCAATTCAGTGCAAACAACATTCAATACATCATAAATATTAAGCTTATCACATTCATATGAAACTAGAATCAAGAATTTTGCAAACAAGTCAAAAAATCAAGGGTTCAACCCAATTGAGCAAATGGAGTAAAATTCTTACCATTTGATCGGAAAAGATGAGTCATAATGATGATAATCATGATATATAATATCCATGTTGTGAAAAAGATGCATGAAAACCATTTTTGAATGAAATATATGAAAATTTGGCAAAGGGGACGAAAAATGGCCAAAATATGTTAAAGTTGCGAATCTTTGAAGACAGAACCATTTTAATCCAATTTTATGCTTAGGGCGACCGTCGAGGTTGAGGGCGACCGGTTGCCCTCAACCCTTTCACCCATCTACCGCATCGGTTTTTCCAAAATCCGAATTTTCAACCAAAAATCCGATTTTTCGCCTAAGTTTTAAAAACGTGCAAAATGCAAACGTAAGCCTCATTCAATATGCATTATGCCTAACCGAGCTCAGATCGATGCAAAAGTCTCGGAAGATAGCGGTTTTGTAAAAATGTCCGCTAATTGATCTTGAGATGGTACAAAAGATATCTCAATTTTTCGTTTTGAGACACAATCCCTTAGAAAATGATGTCGAATCTCAATATGTTTAGTATTTATGATGAACCGGATTTTGCAAATATTTATAGCGGATATGTTATCACAAAAGATAGGAACATTTTCAAAAGAACATTTATAATCCGCTAAAGTTTGTTTCATCCAAAGAAGTTGTGTACAACAAAATGCCGCGAAATATATTCGGCCGGCCGTTGAAAGTGAAACACAATTTTGTTTCTTTGAAAACCAAGATACTAGGCAATCGCTTAAAAATTGACATGATCCTAAGTACTTTTCCGATCATCAATATTTCCCGCATAGTCCGAATCACTATAACCTTTAAGAGAAAAATTTTCATTCTTTGGATAGAATAAACCATATTGAATAGTGCCTTTCAAATATCGAAAAATCCTTTTAACGGCACTCATATGAGATTCTTTGGAATTGCTTTGAAAACGAGCACATAGGCATACGGCATGAAGAATGTCCGGTCTACTTGCGGTTAAATAAAGTAAACTACCAATCATACCTCTATATTTGGATTCATCAACCGACTTGCCTTTTTCATCTTTGTCAATCTTGACATTTGTTGCCATTAGGGTAGAGACGGTTCTTCCTTCCTTCTTCAATGCCAAATTTCTTCAAAAGCTCCTTTGTATATTTTGATTGAGAAATATAAATTCCTTCTTGGCATTGCTTAATTTGAAGTCCAAGGAAGAAGTTGAGCTCCCCATCATGCTCATTTCAAATTCACCTTGCATTAACTTAGAAAATTTCTTGCACAAGGATTCATTAGTAGCACCAAAGATAATATCATCAACATAAATTTGCACTAATAAGCAATCTTGCCCTTTTTCAAAAACAAAGAGAGTAGTGTCAACTTTACCTCTTGTAAAACAATTTTGCAAAAAAAAGAGCTAAGTCTATCATACCATGCACGGTGTACTTGTTTTAAACCATACAAGGCCTTTTATAAAAATCATTTGGCCTAGAAAAATTTTAAACCCCGGAGGTTGTTTTATATAGACTTCTTCTTGAATAAAACCATTTAGAAAATTGGATATAACATCCATTTGGTAAAGCTTGAAATTTTCTTAAAATAAGAATGGGCAAGTAAAAAGCAAAACGTGCTATGAGTGCAATCAATTACCTTCTTCTTGAAAATACCTTCGAGCTACTAACCTCGCCTTAGTTCGACCAATGTTACCTTGGTCATCGAGTTTGTTTCGGAATACCCTTTTTGTCTTCTTCATCACTATCACCATAGGGCATCCAATTGATCTAAGGTGTTCTTAATAGAACATTTACATCCAAATATTTTGAGGTAACTAATATTTGGAGTACTTCATTTCTCATCTACACAACTTAACAAACTCATTAACGGCATCGCTTATATAAGCAATAAAAAATAGCCCAAGTTAAAAAAACATGCCTCAATCATCAATCACAAAATATCTTGCATAAGAGCATAGTAGAAATAGACACTATATATATAGACCATGAAGCAAGAAACACATACTATGCATTTAGAAGATCATCAAGAGTCTACTAAATCATGCAAGTTCAAGTAAGCTTAAGAAAGCTATAAAAGGTCTCTTTTGAAATTTGAAAATCCGATAACATATAGTTGAGACCTTATTTAAAAGAAGTATTTGAACAAGAGTTGACAAAGCAAATATGTGCAATCAATTATCGAATAGTGCCTTTAAAAAAATCCTCTTAATGGCACTTGTATGAAATACTATGAAAAACAAGCACATAGGCACACGGCAATACATATATCGAGTCTATAAGAGTAAGAATAACACAAGTAAACGTACCTCGATAATTAATGCCTTTCTTGACAAATAATGACGTAAATGGCCATTTGTGAAAATATGTAAATCCTACACAATTCTTAAAACAAATCTAGCACAAATCATAATGATAAAAGTGTAGACTTAGAGATATCACAAGTAAGCTCATGCCATAAAAATCCATAAGAGATGATAACATACTTTAGTATACAAAAATGCACAAGAGTTTTAAAAAACATCATATAAGGTCTTATTTTTCAAAAATATTTTAAAAGCACAAATATATATTGAAGACCTTAGTTAAAAAAAATAAATACTTGAAAACTCATTTGCAATTAAGACACAAATAAAAATATGTATAATAACAAAATAAAATGCATATTTAAATGGGGAGATACGGGTTACCAATTACGGCATTTCCATGGGTTGTGTCGTTCTCATTGTTGATGGTATCTTCCCCTTTGAAAATCTTCATGTTGATGGTGGATTCTCCGATTACTCCATCTCCAAGGATTATATCCTTTCCTTTGTTGATAATATTTCCTTCTTGGAAATTCATTTTGGTGGTGTCTTCTTCTTTGATCAAATGAGATGGTCATTTGATGTCTTCTTGGTGGTATGTATTTTCCTCGATTATTATTCCACCGAGTACCTAATATGATATTGTTTTGTGGTACCCTCAAGTGTTTGGGTCCTTTGGAATTAGCTTTGAGACTTTTAGGTCTCCAATAATAATTAGAGCTATTTCTAGCCCGACAAGTATTAACCGTGTGACCCGTTTTACCACAATAAAGTAGTAATTTTGGGAGCATAATGACCAACATGCATAGGGACTTGATTTCTTTTCACATAATTAACAACACTAGGCTTATGATCAAGTTCTTGTTTCAATTTATCACAACTATGAACATCAATAATATCGGTCATTTTATCGGTACTCAAGTTGGATTTTGATAAATCATTTTTCATGCAATTAATATCCTTAACAAGAGTACTATTTTCTTTTTCAAGGTTTCTAACCTTATCAAGTGTGGTGGTGTGATCACATGAAAGTGATTCATACGAGGAAAATAAATTATCCTTATCAATTTTTAAAATATTGAATTCCTTTTTCAAATTTTTGTATTTAACAAGTAAGCTTTGGAATTCATTTTGAAGTTCATCAAAATCATTTTGCAAATCACTATAATCATTTTGTAATTCATTATCATAAGAAGTGGAGGGTTTTGAACTTACCTCGTTTTTCTTCTTCAAGCCCATAAGACATCGCTCGTTTTCATCGACGTCGGAAGTTGTAGGAAGCTCATCCCATGTTGGGTTTGTATCCATTTGAGAAGTAAATGCTTTTGAGTGGCTCATTTCATTTGCATATACTTCTTCTAATTTTCTCCATACTTCATGAGCCGATTTAATTCCTACAAGATGATCATATTCCAAAATGGTAAGTGAACAATAAATAATATTAAGAGCTTTACCATTTAAGGAGATGCTTTTCTTCTCTTCATCATTGAGCTCTTTGAGGCCTTTGTGTACTGTGTCCATCATTGGAATGGATTCTTCATTTACGACCGTGTTCCAAATATCGAACCCGCAACTTTGTAGATAGCATTCCATTCTTTCTTTCCAAAATGTAAAATTTTTGGAATCGAATAGTGGTGGCTTGGTGGTGGAGGCGCCGGTAAGGTAGACTTCATTCGTAGCCGATGATCGTTCCTCTTTACTCGTGATGTGGAACGAGCTTGCCAAAGAGTTTGGCTCTGATACCACTTGTAAGTCCAAGCGGCTACGATAATCTAGAGGGGGTGAATAGATTATCTCCATCTTTTCGATTATGCCCTCTTTTTCAAAACAAATACGCCAAGACAATAATAAAGGTGCGGGAAGTAAACAACACGCGTCGATTTAAAGAGGTTCAACCCACCTAGGGCCTAATCCTCTACCACCCCAAAGATATCCGGGATGGATTTCAAAGAAAAAGAATTTTATTAATTACCACAATTAATACAAATTCAACTTACAACACCTTGAAGAGCACCACACTCTTCCTCAACACCACCTTTGGAGATTACCACAATCTCCTTTTGAAGATTACCACAATCTTCCTTCAACGGCACCTTGTGAAGATTACCACAATCTTCAACCTTGAAGAATACCAAATTCTTCAACACCTCAATAAGAAGATCACCATAATCTTCTTGCACCTATCACCTAGATCATCCAAGTGTGTTCTTACCACAAGAACACTCACAAGGATATCTTGTGTTTGAATGATAACCAAAAATCAAGATTACAACTCAATAATGAATATTACAATTTGAGTGCAAAGTGTAATCAAGAAATAAAGCCTAGACCTCAAGATGTGAAAGTGAAATACTTAGGCTATAAATACAACAAGAGTGTTGAATATGAAAGCTTGGAAATTTGCAGATTTCTTGTTGTGTATTTGCTTGTGTTGTTGTGTCTTGTGTCTTCAATTCATCCTCTATTTATAGGGAAGCTTTACCAACATAGACTCCCAACATAGGCTCCTCTATCTTCACTTTTGTCTACAAAAAGAAGATCACAAGATGTAGAAATATTGTACAAAAATCAAAAGCAAATCTTGCTTCACAGATTACAATTTTGGAATTTTCTTTGTCACAAAAATAGCATAGGGCGACCGGTTGCCCTGTTGAAGATTTCGACCGTTTGAAAAAAATAGTGCGATCCGTAGGGGTTGCAGGGGTGCGGCCGTCGAGGTGGGGTGCGACCGGTCGCCCAAGGGTGCGACCGACCTCACCCTTGACCGGTCCCCCTCCCTCTTTTTTCAAGACCTGTAAGTTCTGTTTCGATTTTCTAATCTTCAGGTACCGGTCGACCACTTTGGGCGACCGGTCGACCGCCCCTTTGAAATGTTATCCGATTTTTTTCAAAAATAAACTTCAAGAAATACTCCAAAAAATTAGTAAAAACATTTTAAATCATTTGGGAGTATTTAGACAACATTTATAAACATAGTTTTGGTGTAAAAACCAATTTAAACAAAACCATCAAAAAGTGTTGTCCAATTTTTATCAAATTAATAACTCTAAGAAATACTCCAAAAATTAGTAAAAACATTTTAAATCATTTAGGAGTATTTGGACAATATATAAAAACATTGTTTTGGTATAAAAACTTATTAAAACAAAATCATCAAACTCTTGATAAAAACATTTATCTAACAATTAGTCGGGTGGAGCTTTGGACTTATGAAAATCCCTTAGGTATTTAGTAGTATTACCTCCAACTTTATGCTTCAAAATGTGCTCTTTGAACTTTCCGGTCCCCTTTTCGGGCATAAGCTTCCAACATGGACTTTGAACAACACTTTTCTCCAAGAGATTTTTAGATTTCTCATCGTGCAACGAAATTGAATCGGCAAAAGAACTAGTAGTATCCTTTTCAATATCAACATGAATTTTAAAAATTACTTGTTCATCCCCCACCCTCAAAGTTAATTTTCCCTCATGCACATCAATGATTGATTTTGCCGTAGCCAAGAAAGAACGCCCAAGAATTAGAGGAACCTCAATATCATCATGCATGTCAAGAATAACAAAATCAACTCCGAATATGAATTTATCGATCTTGACTAACACATCATTAATAATACCTCTAGGATGTTTAATCGATTTATCGGCTAAGTGTATGTCCATCCTAGTAGGTTTCAGTTCACTTAATCCCATATGCTTGAATGTTTCATAAGACATCACATTGATACTAGCTCCTAAGTCAGCTAGTGCTCTATCAACAGGTAAACCATCAATTGTATAAGGGATTATAAAACTTCCTGGATCATTAAATTTTTGTGGTAGATTATTGGAAGAACATTTATCATGCAATTGCACATTTAATAGTTCGTTAAGCTTATATTCATTAGAAATGATGTCATTAAGATCCTTAGCATGCTTTGAAAGAGGTTGAACCAATGGAATATTAGTATGTAGTTGCTTGAATGACTCAAGGTACTTACCAAATTTGTCCTCCCTTCTATCTTCTTTGGTTAAACTCCGGTAAGGGATCTTAGGCTTGTATTCGGCGACCACCTTTTTCATGGGCTTTTCTTCGTGTTTGTCGTCCTCCACATATTTCTGCATGGTGGCGTTGGCATAATCATGATCATATGGAAAACTAATGGTGATTGCCTTTACGTGCTCCCTTGGGTTTGGCTCGGTGTTACCTGCAAACTTCCTTGTGGCCTTTCGAAATCATTTTTGCAATCATCTATTTGGTTTTCCAGATTATGGATAAATGCCTCTTGATTTCTCAAGGATGTTTCCACCGCCTGGAATCGGGTATCTGTTGATTGCACAAACTTTGTTATAAGATCTTCCAAGTTAGGCTTACCTTGATTTGGCTGAAATCCGGGAGACGTGTGTAGATCAGGATTGGGATTAGGTCGTGGTTGGCCTTGGTTTCCCCAACCGAAATTAGGATGTTGTCGCCACCCAGGATTGTATGTGTTGTTGTAAGGATTACTTGGGTAATTTCTGCCTTGATTCCCAACGTAATTAGCATGTTCAGTGTGAGGTATTGTGTGTGGGCAGTCCTGATGATTATGCAATCCTCCGCAAGTTTCACAAGATAAAACATGTGGTGGTGGTGGTTTAGGAGCCGCTAGATCGTCGATCTTTTGGGTCAAAGCTTCGACTTGTGCAGCTAGTGTAACCACCGCATCCGCATTATAAACGCCACTGCTTCGCTAGGTTTACCTCGTGACGGATTGCCATTGATAGCCATTCATGGCCATTCCCTCTATCGATCTTGGGCGCCTTCGGTGTTTTATCTTGTTCAAAGTTCCCCCAGTCGCCGCATCAATCATTTGCCTTGTTGACGAGAGTAGCCCATTGTAAAATGTTTGGACTTGCATCCAAATAGGAAGACCATGATGTGGGCATTTTCGCAGCTCTCCCAAGTGTCGTACAAGGTCTCGTCGTCTTCTTGAGTGAATGAAGAGATTTCATTCCTCAATCGTGCGATTTTGGCCGATGGAAAATATTTCAAAAGGAACTTTTCGCCATGATGCTCCATGTTGTGATTGTTCCTTTGGCAAAGTATTTAGCCATTGTTTAGCCCGTCCCAAGAGTAAATGGGAATAGGCGCAAGCAGATGGCATCGTCGAGACTCCATTTATTTTGAAGGTATCGCAAATTTCAAGGAAATTTGTGATATGATTGTTCGGATCTTCGTCTAGTAGGCCGTCAAATTGAACAAATTGTTGCACCATTTGAATGACATTCGGTTTGATTTCAAAATTATCGGGTCGCAACAAATGGCCTTACGATGCTTCAGATGACGTGCCGTCCATGGATGGTTTGGCATAATCATACATAGTTCTTTGTTCATCCGCCATGACGAAATCTTTACTTTCGTTAGTATCTTCTTCGTGATTCGTGTTAGTACTTTCCTCTGTGTTGCTACCCCAGCGGTGTCGCGCTTCCAAATTCGGCGACGAGTAGGCATATACATCGCGTAAACAAAGAGGATAAGTATAAACCAAGACTTACAAAGATAGATAAAAAAAATAATGGTAAAATAAAAAAAATAAAAAAAATGATTAAATTAACAAAAATAAAACGTTCTTAATATTACAATCCCCGGCAACGACGCCAAAAACTTGATGGCTCAAAAGCTACTCTAGAAAACCATAGGCAAGTGCACCTATCATTTTGTAGTATAGATTATTGAGTACCGAGTGTCATTCCCACGAGGATTGTAAGTACTAATAATTACCGTCTTTTTGTTATTTAATCTAGCAATTTTCAGAGTTTTGTTTGTTTAATGAAAATGAAAAATAGAGAATTTTAAAATAATTGCAACTTACAAAAGATCAAATAAAAATAGATTGTAGAATTAAGAAATCAAGAGCTAGAAATGTGTCTGAATGTAAATCCCTCTAGTATGTTTTTGTGATTTAACAAGATAAAAATACAACCATAATCCCTTAAGCAAAAACCAACCTCTTTTAGTAAAATCTCATGTTTCATGGACCGTAGAAATTCTCGATTTAAGTTAAACCCTCTATCGAGCGCGAATAACTTCTAATCTCAAGTTGATTAACTGAAATCTCTTTCTAGTTAAAACCCCCAAGACAACATTATAACGATTTGTGAATTCCCATATTAGGTTTGACTCTAATCCAGAAGATTTATGTCGTCCTATATCTAGGATTGCATGCAACTCTTTTCACTTATATAGGTTCTATTTCACCATGAATCTCTCGATTTCCCGGATGAAAAATAAACTTCAAATCAATATTGCGCATATACGAATTTGAATGAATAAAGCATAATATAAGTGAATCACACAAAACATGAAGATTTTATTAAAAACATACAAACCTTAATCACAAATTCATTCTAGAGTTCATTACATTCAAACACTAGAAATTTAGCTACACATGGCTTTGACAAAAGAGTATACTACACAAGAAGATATGAATAAAATGAACATGGTGTACTTAGCTCTTATTCAAGACCAATACAAGACTTCCTCCTTGGTTGATTGCAATGATGTTGAGCTCCAAGCCTTCTCCTCTATTGCTCTTCAACTTCCAACTCTACCTCTCGTTTATCCTCTCAATGTATTTTGCTTTGAAACTTAGAATATACAATGAATCTCTCTATCAATGAATACTACATGAATTATCTCTTTCCCAACTCAAACTCTTGGCTTTTATAGGCATCATCTTTGTGAAAGAACACATCAATAATGCTAACAAATGCTCCACTTCCATGGTTGTTGGTTGAATCATTGTGTGCACATTCATGGTTGAGTTGGTTGAATCATTGTGTCCACATGACAATTGAGGGAATAATAGAGTTTGGTGCATCAAAATGAGGTGTAAAAGTTGCTCAAAGGTTGTCAAAAAGCAAAAAGGAAAGTCTCCATAATTTCCGCCAAGAAAAACCAAGTCCGACGAAAAGCACGCCCGTGCTTTCAAAGCACGGTCAGGCCGTGTTCGCGGATTTTCCCGACACGGCCGTCTGCTTCAAAAGCACGGCCTGGCCGTGTTTGGTACGTCTTGGCCGAAAATTTGCTTGGTTTTGGCTCCTCAAAAGCACAGTCGTGCTTAAAAACACACCCTGCCCGTGTTTGACTGAAAAGGCCCCGAAATGACGTGTTTAGCTTAGGATTTTGAGTGTTTTTGCATCCAGAAACCCCCGGGTATGTTTTGACATGAAACCATGGCCCAAAATTCACCAAAAACAGCTTCAAATCATCAATCTACATCAATAAAAGCACCTCGGAGTAATGTGAACTATGTACAATAAAAAATTTATGAAACTAACAATAAAATAACTCAAATCATACTTAAATATACACATAAAACATGTATAAAAAGACCCTTATCAACTAGACGTTTGCTTACATGTGCATAACTATACGCTTATGTATATTCTAAATATTGCTTAATTATTTATTTTGTTTGAATCAGTTGGGATTGCACATGTGCCACAACAGCGGATTGAAATAACATCGAATTCATCTCCGAACTGGATACCAGATTGTGACGAAAATATGACTCCAGAAGAATAAATAAATTTTGATAATATCGACAACGGAATATCATTTTAAAAATGATTCTTAATAAATTAAAAAAAAAGTATGTGTTCGAGAATATGTTGTGACTACTTATTTATTTGTTTAATACTGCTTATTCATATATTACAAATTGCCTATGTGTGGTTATTGTAATACTTATTACTATCAGGTACTCAACTTATTTGTGATTGTTGTAGTGCTTTTCGAGCAAATAATTCAACATTCTTGCAAAATTTGGTTACTACAGTCTCATATGTTCATTTGCTTATTTGTGCGTAAAGTATTGCTTGTGAAATGATGTTATGGTGCTTAGAAAGCAATTAAATTATGCTTACAATACCATCAAGCCATGAAAATAATTGCTTACAAATCAATTGAATTCTGCTTACAAAGCAATTGAATTCTACTTACAGTATCTAAAAACTATGAAAATAAATACGACACTAACTAGAAAATATTCCTATATCAACTATGCATGTACGTCCGAACCAACCATATTTAAAATGGCTATAAAATACTACAATATTCAACATTTTGTGCAAAAGTATGAAACAACAATGTTTCGTTGTGATCCTAACTCGATTTAGCAAACTCCTTCGCCCGTCCCAAAACCGACTTCCTCTGCTCGTTCATTACATCTTTTGCCATTTCCAATAGAAAATCTATCAAAAAAAAGACACTAGTCATTTATATAAAGCATTTATTAACAAACAAAACATTTATAAGCATAAAAACCAACCAAGCATAAGCATAATATAAGATATGTATAAGCAGAAAACAAACTATAGATAAGCATAATTATCAACAACAATAAGCAGTTGAAAACATCAATAAGCAATCCCCCCAGCCTTAGAAAACAAATATGGCATTACTAATTACCCCCTAATTTGAGAGCATAATATAAAACATATATAAGCATAATATAAAACATATATAAGCATAATTATCAATAACAATAAGCAGTTGATGAAAGCCTCGTTAATCTCTCTGTCTGCTAACTTTGTTTTATCAACTAGTAAAATCAGTAAATAAAAAATAACAAAAAACCCAAAACAGATCTTAATTATGCATTTAGAAGAACATAGATAAGCATTATTACGAAAATCAATAAGCATTTGCACATAGTTGAACAAAAACATGATCTATTTAATTAATCCCCTCATCAACACAAGAAGTCGTTAAAACAAATTCCATGCTATCATACGCCCCTAACACATATCGCAACTACAAACCATCATTAAAACTACGAGAATGCAGACGACCCATGATCTAATGAAGCAAAATTCAAAACAAATCACAAAATAATTTTCAAAAAAGAAAAAAAAGCACCGCCTTTAATACCTTAGCAGGAGGCGCAAAAATCGAACCGAAAACCCCAGAAGACGAACCAGTTGTCGAAGAATCCTTAGCCACAAAGAGATCAGAAGCAAATGAAAAACCTGATTATTTTCATCCTTCCATTTTTCTCTCTATTTCACAAAGATGTTGAGAAATCTTTAACACATATCGATGGAGATGCTCTTCTGGTGGGGTTTTTCACAATAACTATGGAGATTAGAGTTTTCACGAGATTGAGGTTTTTCTCATAAGATGGAGACGTGTAAAAAAATTTGGGAGAGAAAAGATTTGGAAGAGAAAAGCCAAGAGAAAAGATTTGGAAGAGAAGACTTGTAAAAACCGTTCCCTAAATTATAGCAATGTGAAAAGCCACTACCAAAAATAATTTCCCCCTAATAATTGATATAAATTGTATTTACCAAAATATTATTTTCTCCAATAATTAACCATTATAAATTGATAAAAATTTGTTTAATCTAGACCATTTAAAAATTAAATCAACACTCCAGATTTGGTCTCACATTAAGGGTATTTTAGAACTTTCATTCTTTGATAGTTTTTGTTTTTAGAAATGTGACTGTTCAGTTCCGTGATTTAAGGGATTGAATATCTCATATGAAATATTCCGTTATTCAGTTTATGTTACATATGCATTATATTGATTCTAAATATGCAACATGTTCTCTTTACGTATGCACCAAAATGAACATAATTATGCAGTAAGTTTGCTACAATATAAGCAATACATGTATTCTAAATATGCAATTTATTCAAACCAATTATACATCATATCGAGCATCATTCAATAACAAACTATGCATTGTATTACAGTTATATATACATCAAACAACAAATAATTATGCATCAAACAATAAGTAACTACGAATTGCCTCATAATTATATATGCATCAAATAACAACTAATTATGTATCATCTCATAACTATGTATGCATCAAACAACAATTAACTTAATGTTATCTCATTAATATCTATACACCAAATAAAATATGAATTTATAGTATATTATAACCATGTATGCATTAAACAACAACTAACTGTGCAGTATATTTATTATAAATATGCACTAGAGTCATAATAATTATATTTAGCGTTATTGGTGGATTTGTGTGTGTGTGTGTGAGAGAGAGAGAGAGATAGAGAGATTTGATTGTGGGATTTGATGGCAATTTTTGTGGGATTGATATGTATATGGAATGTAACTAATATTATTTGATTTTATTTCTATTTTTATTTGCCCGTATTTAATGGTAAAGAGGTTACATTTTATTGTTATTTAACAGTGTTACCCTTTTTGTGATTAAATTAAATATTTAATCTATTCATTCTAATCTCAGCCATCAATTATTAACAGGATTTGGATCATGTGAGTCCACATAGTTAGAATGAGTATGTGAGGACGAATCCTGATCGTTGGGGTTGTTTTTAATGGTGTAGATCGAATTGGATAATAGTTAGTTTTTCCTTTTTAATTGGTCATTAAGGATAGTGGTGTAATTATTTATTTGGATAAGAAAATTGAGTATTTTTAGTATTTTATTTGAACCGGTTATTGAGAGAGTGAATCCAAGCGTCTTTTCAGGAATCAGTCCCTAATTGTACGTTTATTGTGTTTAGTTGGGATAATGTATCTTCTCGTCTCTTTCTTCTTCTTTGAAATCGTGTGAGGGCAAAACTTCAAAAAACTATTGGGGAACTTCATATATTTCGTGGTTCTTGAAATTAATAGTGACTTTTTTTTTGGAAGTTTCAAGCTATCAGAGAAATGTTCGTGTTCTTGCTCAGAGACTAGAGTTCTGATCTCTGATTATTGCTTTTGTCCGGTAAATGTTGGTGGTACATGTTCATTTCTTTTCGAACAATTATGTGTTTTTGGAGCCTAGAATTTTATGTTTTGTTTGAATTTTTTCTTCTTGTAAAAGGTAGCTTTTGATTTTAATGAGTTTGAGTCATTAGATTAGGAGATTTCAATGTTAACCTAATAATAGGTTACTGGTTTTTTTATTAGTTTTCTCTGTTTTGCTTTTGTTTTGTTTGTTTTTTCGCTTACTATGTAAATATTTGTTGCTTATTTTTATTAACATGATTGTTTGTTTTTGTTGATGTTGTAGTTATTAGTTCATTGGTATGTTTATTATTTTGTCACAATATCTCACTTTATTGGGTTTTTCAGTTGTTGCATATGTAAATTGCATTTGATACTTTCTGAGTGTACAAGTCTTGCTTATGATATGTAGATTGACAGGGTTGTTTTGACGTTTTTTGATTTTTCTGAGTTTGAGTCATTAGATTAGGTATTTTTCGATGTTAATCTCATAATAAGTTGCAGTTTTTATTAGTTTTTTCTTTTACTTTTGTTTTGTTGGTTTTTGGTTACAATGTATATGCATGCTTATTATGATCGATCGAATGTATTATTGTTGTTTTTTAGTGTATGTAAATGTTTATGCTTTTGCTTTGTTATTATAAATATTTTGCATAAGGGATTGAAAATCAAATATATATTAATGTTGCATGTGTTAAAATCTACACACTTTTAATTATCAATTTTGCTTTTTTCAGTAGATAACCATTGCTCATATAAGATGATATATTTGCATATATACCATGTGGTAATTGTTATGTTTATAAAAGTGATTTTTTGTAACTCTCTTTTTTTTTTTTCATTTCAGCGGCAAATTTTTGTTCAGTATGTTTGTTGAAGGGAATCTTTGTTAACAACTTTTGTCCATAATTCCACAACCAAAAATAAGGTGGATTGTGACATATTTGTAGGGTAAATATCTGGAAGGTTTACTGTTTAAGAAAATGGCTAAGTATTTGGATTGAGTCGAGGCTTGAATTAGATTCAGTCTCTGCAAGACGAAAACGCCCTGCATACTAAGTGCTTACAGTTCCGGCGTTCATCTCTAAGATACAACAACTTTTAACTATTCCGATTTAGCAGCACTTGCAACAATCGGAACTACAGTGAACAACAATCGGAACTACAGTGAACAACGACTTTGAACGGGAAGAAATGTCAATATGCAGATTGCAATGACCAATTATTATCTTGTGTTTTTCGTGTCTCATTTCATCTGCAGGGGTTCGAAATATATAGGCATCAGGTGCCCGTATGGAAAGATCATGTCTTTTGGCTCGAAAAGAAATGTTTACATCGAACAAACACATCTATTCAGCCTTTCGCATTGACGCACGACCTGGCACACGGCCCGTGCGTGCTTCCAAGCCCAGGCCCATGACTGGGGCCGGGCGCACGCACGCGTGTTCTTTGAACCAAATCCACAAGCACGTAGGTCCTCACCCCTTTAAAAATTTAGGTGCCCCCAAGGGCCCAAACCCATGAGTCCAACTTGGGATAAATAAAGTGAGCAAACTTTGCCTCCTTTTCCTATGTGGGATGGAGCATTTCTCCTTCCCCGCATTTTCATTTTCCATACCATTTTCTAGTTTTAAGTGGCTAGCTTCTAGCATTAATTTCTCATTCACCTGGAATTGGTTTTAAGAAATTCCAAATGTTATTATCATCTACTCTCTTAGTAGAATTTTTACAAATAATTTAATTATATTTTTCACTAATGGAAACCACTTAATTATTTGGTCAAAATTGGGTCAACACCCATTTTACCAAACTATTCCAACAATCCCCCACATGAATGAAATTAATGCATGCATATATGCAGATTCACTTGAAAGTCTCGGTGAACTGTTATTGCATCAGGATAGGTAGCTTGTGGCTTTGAACCTTCCTTAGTAAAATACTATCGGATTTACTAGTTGCTCAGTGACGCGACGTCTTGAACTACTCGGCTGTTTGTGTAAACCGAGACAACAATACTTAAACAATAACAATTCTAATACTTGTTGTTCTCACGTTGTGTCCATTTCGGTCCTGGACTATATCTTAGATTCATAAGCGTTTCTTTGAAGCGACCATTACTTTTCGCTTATATAGGTGATCTCCTATTAAAGAGTATCCTGCCATACTCCACCTTTCGGTATAGGAATCATTAAAAGTCTTAAACTTAACCTCACCACATTCACTTGGAAATCGAGAATGAGCTAACACATTTTCCAAGTGTTCAGTTGAACATTCATAACTTAGATGTCCCATTGAACCAAGGTCTTGGGATCTCCAATTCACAAGTTTGGGTTACCGCTATGAATATTCTTTAGTTTGTGGATTTTAGACCCATTTCCCTTAATAATTTATACAATTGATATCGATTTATGCCTTATGTAAGCAGATCCGCAAGGTTATCCTTTGACATAACATAGTCAACCGAAATAATCCCATTCGAAATCAACTGTCTAATGGTATTGTGTCTTCGATGTATATGTCTAGACTTACCATTATACATACTACTTTGTGCCATTCCAATTGCTGATTGACTATCACAATGTATCATAACAGCAGGCACAGGCTTATTCCAACAAGAAATATCCTCTAAGAAGTTTCTAAGCCATTCTGCTTCTTCTCTAGCTTTATCTAAAGCAATGAACTCGGATTCCATAGTGGATCGAGTTATGCACGTCTGCTTAGAAGACTTCTACGACACCGCTCCTCACCCTATTGTGAAAACATATCCACTTGTGGACTTGGAATCTTTTGTGTCTGATATCCAATTAGCATCACAATATCCTTCTAATACTGCTAGATATCTCGTATAAAGTATTTCATAGTTCATGGTATACTTTAAATATCTAAGTACCCTTGTCAAGGCTTTCCAGTGATCCGTACTTAGGTTACTTGTGAACCTACTTAGCGTACTCAATGAATATGCAATGTTTGGACATGTACAATTCATTAAGTACATCAGACTACCAATTACTTAGCTTACTCACTTTTCGTGCAATTGCTTAGATGCTTGTTTTAGTCCATAAAGTGGCTTAACAAGTTTACACACCTTTCGCTCTTGACCGGGTGCAACGTATCCCTCGGTTTGTTCCATATAGATCTCCTCTTCAAGTTCACTATTCAAGAAGGCAGTCTTAACGTCCATTTGATGTATCTCAAGGTTATGTAAAGCTGCAATAGCAATGAGAACACGAATGGACGTAATCCTCGTAATAGGAGAGTATGTATCGAAAAAGTCATATCCCTCATTTTGTCTAAACCCTTTAGCTACCAAATTGGCTATAGACTTGTCTATAGATCCATCTGCTTTATACTTTCTTTTAAGAATCCACTTGCATCCCAAAGGTTTGCAACCCAGTGGGAGATCAACTAACTCCCAAGTGTGATTTTGCATGATGGAATCTATTTCATTATTGATAGCTTCTTCCCAGAGAGGAGCTTCTAGACTAGACAATGCTTCTTGAATAGTTCTAGGTTTGTTTTCTAACATATAAGTTAGAAAATCAGGACCAAAAGACTTGGCTACTTTTGTCCTTTTTACTGAGTCTTGGTTCCTCTTCATCATTACTTTGAGGTAACCTTGCAGTTTCATAAGTTTGTTTACTCGAACTTTCTTCTTTTCTTTCTTTGTTCGGAAAGATAATCTCGAAGAATACAACATTCCTTGATTCAATTATCATACCTTCATTTATATCAGGAATAGCTGACTTGTGCACTAAAAAGTGATATGCACTACCATTGTTAGCATATCCAATGAAAGCACAATCGATCGTCTTCGGAACTTTTTACTGCGTCTTGGTTCCTCTTCATCATCACTTTGAGGTAACCTTGCAGTTTCATAAGTTTGTTTACTCGAACTTTCTTCTTTTCTTTCTTTGTTTGGAAAGATAATCTCGAAGAATACAACATTCCTTGATTCAATTATCATACCTTCATTTATATCAGGAATAGCTGACTTGTGCACTAAAAAGTGATATGCACTACTATTGTTAGCATATCCAATGAAAACACAATCGATCGTCTTCGGACCGATTCTAACTTGTTTAGGCTTAGGTACTTCGACTTTAGCCAAACATCACCACACTTTGAGGTATTTATATGACGGTTTACGTACCTTCCATAACTCATATGGAGTTTCGTTTTTACCTCTGTGTGGGATCTTATTAAGAATGTAGTTTGCAGAAAGTATGGCTTCTCCCCACAAGTTTTTGGCTAAGCCATAACTTATCAACATCGCATTTATCATCTCCTTAAGAGTACGATTTTTGCGTTATGCAATTCCATTTAATTGAGGTGAGTAGGGAGCAGCCGTTTGATAAATTATACCCGCTTCTGAGAAAAATTCTTCAAACGGAGCAACATACTCTCCACCTCTATCACTTCGAATCATCTTAATTTTCAAATTAAGCTGATTTTCAACTTCATTTTTATAAGTTTTAAAAGCTACTAAAGCTTCATATTTGCTTTTCAAAAGATATACATAGCAATATCTTGTGCAATCGTCTATAAATGTTATAAAGTACTTTTTCCCACCTCAAGTTTGAACAAGTTTTAAATCACACACATATGTATGAATTAACTCGAGTGATTTGGTACTTCTCGTTACTGAATGAAATGGTGTTTTGGCCAATTTTGCTTCAATATAAATTTCGCATTTGTCTTGTGAATCGGTTTTAAACGTAGGTATTAATTCCAGATTCACTAACCGTTTAATTGTGTTGAAGTTTACATGTCCTAATCTATCATGCCATAAATTAGAACAATCCAACAAGTAAACATAAGTAACGTTTTTATTCTTCGCTTATTGGCGGAAAATAGACATTACAGACATCTTAAAAAGCCCCTTATCAAGGTAGCCCTTACAAAGAAACTGACCATTCTTGATCATTACAAACTTGTCGGACTCAAACACTAGTCTAAACCCGACCTTACTAAGCAGAGGACCGAAAACCAAATTCTTGCGGATGTTCGGGACATGCGGCATATCTACAAGTGTAAGCTCCTTTCCGGAAGTCATACAACCTTGCCAAGCCCCACGATGTTGGAAGTCGAAGAATTTCCCATGAAAAGCTTCTTCCATTTATTGGAGTGTAGGAGAAGAACATCTCCTTGTCGGCACAAATGTGACGAGTAGCCCCGGTATCTATCCACCACTCCCTTGGGTTATCCACCATATTGGCTTCCAACACAACGACGGTGAGATCGAGCTCTGACATGTCGATTGGAACCGACTTGTCCTCCGTCACATTGGCTTGTTAGTTGCCACCTTGATTGCCCTTTTTCGGGTGTCGCCAATCCTTGGCCATGTGGTTCGGTTTGCCACAGTTGTAGCAATTTCCCTTGAACTTCTTAGCTTTTCCCTTATCTTTTCCGGAGTGCTTGCGTTTCTTGCTAGTGCTCGATTCAACAAGATTGGTCTTGGCCTCCATTCCAGACTTACTGTATTTCACTTCAGATTTTCGGTTGCCTTCCTCAAGCCCCATCTCTTTGCGCTTGTGCTTGAGGTAATTCTTGAAATTCTTCCACAATGGCGGCAATTTTTCGATTATTGCAGCCACTTGAAAGGACTCGTTCAGAATCATCCCTTCAAACACTAAGTCGTGAAGTATGATCTGAATCTCTTGAACTTGGCTGATCACCGTATTGGTGTCAACCATCTTGTACTCGAGAAATTTGCCGTTTTGTACTTCTTATCCAAAGAGTCCACAACTCTCTGGATGTTTTGAACGAGCTATAGGCGTTGTAGAGGGTGTCTTCTAGCCCGTTCAAAATGTAGTTTCGACACAGAAAATCGTTGTTTTGCCAAGCATCCACAACGATTCTCCATTGGTTGTCGATTTCTTCATTGCCAACGGTAGGGGGTCCTCCTTCTGAAAACGGGTCAGACTCAAAGTCGTGAGGTAGAACAACATCTTCTGTTGCCAGCGTTTGCAGTCAACGCCGGAGAACTTGGGCGGCTTTTAGCCGTGAGAAAGAGCAGCAACCATCGGAGTAAACGAAACTGAAGCCATCGTCTTGAATAAAAAAATAGTTTTCGTCTTGCGATTGTAGGGTAAATATCTGGAAGGTTTATTATTTAAGAAAATGGCTAAGTGTTTGGATCGAGTCGAGGCCTGAATTAGATTCAGTCTTCGCAAGACGAAAACGCCCCGTATACTAAGTGCTTACGGTTCTGGCGTTTGTCTCTAAGATACAACGACTTTTGGCTATTCTAATTTAGCAGCACTTGAAAATCGGAACTACGACGAACAACTAAAATGTTTGAGACTTTCAGGCTTTTGAACGGGAAGGAATGTCAATATGCAGAATGCAATGACCGATTATTATCTTGTGTTTTTCGTGTCTCATTTCATCTGCAGGGGTCCGAAATATATAGGCATCAGGTGTCCGTATGGAAAAATCATGTCTTTTGGCTCGAAAGACATGTTTACAGCGAACATACACATCTGTTCAGCCTTTCGCATCGACGCACGACCTGGCGTACAACCCGTGCTTGGATGCAAACGGAATGACAAAGTCTCGACATGACGCACGACCCGACGCATGGGCCATGCGTCCGCCTATGCTCGGATACGAACACTTTGCATTTGGAAACTTTAATTAATTAATTAATTTAAAGGTTTTTGGTCCAAAAAGAATAAGGGCCTTGAAGCCCAAGCCTAGCCCCACGACCTGGGCCGAGCCGGGCCGAGACGGTCGACGGGCGGGCAGCGGCGGCGCACGCTTTTGAACCAAATCCACAAGCATGTAGGTCCTTACCCCTTTAAAAACTTGGGTGCCCCCAAAGGCCCAAACTCATAAGTTCAACTTGGGATAAATAAAGTGAGCAAACTTTGCCTCATTTTTCTATGTGGGATGGAGCATTTCTCCTTCCCCACATTTTCATTTTCCATACTATTTTCTAGTTTTAAGTGGTTAACTTCTAACATTAATTTCCCATTCACCCGGAATTGGTTTTGAAAAATTCCAAATGCTATTATCATTTACTCTCTTAGTAGAATTTTTATAAATAATTTAATTTCATTTTCACTAAAGAAAACCACTTAATTATTTGGTCAAAATCGGGTCAACACCCATTTTACCAAACAATTCGAATAATATTTGACATACGTCACATGGAGACATACTTCAGTTTTCTATTAGAAAACAACCAAAGCTCATAAATATTTTCTCCAATTCGAAAATGTGATGAGAAAAAAAAGGAAGAAGAAAAAACGACGTTTATAAATAAACCCCGAAATTGTTATTTTTTTGGGAGTACATAAACCTCAAAATTTTAATTTCGCGTAAACATAGTAAAACGTATGCGTACACCGAACGACTTTAATTTCGTGACGGTACGATGTAATTATCCGAATGCCGAGTTAGCAACGGTTTCTTGTCCCACTCAAACACGCACATATACACTCGAGCAATCTCACAGCCAGAATTGTGGTGCTATCGGTTTCGTCCTGAAGAGTAAAAACCCAGAAAGAGATCACAATCTGTTTGATGAAATGGCGCACTGTTTGAGACTGCATCCTCCTTTGGCTAACCATTTCAAGGCAGTTTCTATTCATTACGAGAAACCCAACAAGGTTTTCCGGCTGAGGGTTCGCAGTTGTTCTGCAGCTCCTGAAAATACTCACAGAGTACTCACTTTCGCTGCCTTTTGTCTATTTGTTTCATTTCTTGTTGAAAAATGAAGTATATTTCTCGTGTTACTGTCATAATGTTTCATTCGGCTGGATTCTTTAGTTTCTCCTTCAATTTGCTTTTTGTGAGGTTGCTTCTTGTTGATATTTGAAGTGAAAATGGTTTAGTTTGTTTAATATTTTGTTGAATTTCATTACCGGAAAAATTATTGGGGTGAAAATTGGTTAACTTTACCCATTTTCAACCATTTTTCTAATGGAAAAGAGGACCATTATAAAAGGTGTGATGTATACATTGTTTTTAGTTAGTGAGTCTTTTTTTCCCCCTCTTTTTGAAGAGAAAGTAGCAAATACTTTTGTAGAGATCCTCCAATAAGTATTTATTTGTAATGAGCTAAAGTTGCTTTCTGTGGGTTTTTATAAAATGTGCACTAAGAATTATACTTCAGTCCACGCCTTAATGAAATCATATGGTTGATCAGCTCTTTCATATTGCAGCTTGTTGCAGAAGTCAAAGAAAAGCTTGAGAAAGAACACAATAGTCTCCCAGTGGGAAAATATGGAAGAGATGATGAAGAGATGATCCTTTGGTTTCTCAAGGATCGAAAGTTTTATGTCGAAGATGCCGTCTCCAAATTGTGTAAAGCCATTGTAATTATAATTCGTAGTCTCTAATTATTGTGCTAAACAAAGTCCAACCTGTTTTGCTTGGTGCTTGTTGAACTTAAAGTTTTTTACCTCTAGTTGTAGATAAGATTCAGTTAGAGCCCTTTGCATAGTCGTTGTACATTTGATTATGCTCATAGTCGTAACTCGTAACCTTTAAAACTTTCAATTTCAAGAAAGTTAATTTAAATAAAAAAAGATAATAATACATTGCTTTTAAGAAAATATGTTTTCTTGATTTAAGTCCATCTTGAATTTATCTTTACCTACACAGAGATGGCGTAAGGAATTTGGTGTATCAGATTTGTCTGAAGAATCAGTCGAACGTGTAGCGAAAACCGGAAAAGCTTATCTGCACAATTATCTAGATGTACAGGACAGACCGGTGCTAATAGTGGATGCATCCAAGCATTTTCCTGGGGTATGTGATCAAAACTGCTTAATATCTTTATCTCTGCTGTCAGCCCAGAGGGCTCTGGTATTATTTGTGGATTCAGAAAGTAAAGCAAAACAACCAAGTGTTCCTTAATAATAAGTTTTAGAATTTATTAAGAGGAAAGCAATTTATAATGAGTCCCCTTGCTTCAGAGAAGAAAACCTCATTATACTTGTGGAATACAGTGGTAGAGGTACCCTTCTGAGGTGGTTTTATTTTGGTTGATGAACTTGAAATACCCCATATCTAAACTTATTATCATTAATCATTAATCAACACAAAATCTCTTGATCCATGTTGAAATGAGTTCGTTATTGAATCATCTAGTGCAAAAATTTATCTGTCATTGACAATTTTGTAAAACTATGGGTAACTGCCATTTCCTTTTTGAATAGCAGTCACTTTCTCCGATTTTGGTTTTGCATCCTGTGTTTCTGTTAGCATTCCCTTTTATCTTGGAGATAATATTTAGGAGAAATGATCCTGCATTTTGTAAGCTTTGCTTCAAATTCAAGCTAGGTTGATGGTGATACCCATCATATTCATTGATACAGGAGCATGAACTTTACGAAGATGAGAAGCTTTGTGCTTTTTTGATCGAAAAGGCACTGAGCAGACGTCCAGCTGGAAAGCAGGAAATACTTGTTATACTTGATCTCCGAGGGTTCCGGACACAAAATGCTGATATTAAATTCGTAACATTTGTGGTAATCCATAAAAACTTGTACTATTTTTAGAGATTATTTGTTTGTCTCCACTTTACTAGAAGTGGAATACCATGGTGCATTACATTCACATAGCACGTTTTTACGTTATCTTTGTCTACGTGCAGTTTGATGCATTCTACTACTATTATCCAAGGCGATTGGGTCAAGTCCTCTTCGTCGACGCTCCATTTATATTCAAACCTGTTTGGCAGCTAATTAAGCCCTTGGTAAAATCATACGCGTCTCTGGTGAGCATTTCCTGTCATACTAAATATTTATTTCTAAACATTACCAGTAAAATTACTTCTATCCCGAAAATGCTTTTCTCAATTTCAACATTTCCCTATAGTAGTGTATAAAATTGCTATTGCTGAATCGATGACCAAAAAGGCCATTTAATGAGTTATCTTCTTGCTCAGCAATGCTATCAGATTTCATATGAAAGCTGGATTAAGCTTTTAAGAGCAAATTTTTATGACTACATAACTATGATCTTTCATGCATGTTTTATCAATTTCAATTAAGAGTGGTTTATCATCTATGAATCATGCCTCTACGCGTCTCAACGTTTTCTTACATTAAACATAAATGATTATGAACAAGGGATAATTACAAACACTATCCTAGAGGTTTGGGGTAGTTACGAAAAAAATCCAGTGAACTTTCAAAATGACATAAACCCCTTGAGGTTTGATGTTGTTCTTACATTTTACCCAACATTTAGTTGAGTAGATGGAATTTACTGAGGTCATTAGTTATTTACAATTACATCCCTCAACTTTTCTAAATATTAAAAATAGCCCCAACTTTTCTCGTCTGACCATTTGTAAAAAAAGTTGGGGGATGTATAATGTAAGACGAGAAGTGGGGGTTATTTGTAATATTTTGAAAAGTTGAGGGATAAATTGTAAATATTTGATGATGTCGGCAAATTTTGTTTAACGATTCGGGTAAAATATAAGACGAAACCAAACTTCAATGAAATTCTGTAATTTGAGGGTTTTTTTTTTTTTTTTTGTAATTACCCCAAACGTCGTTGATAGTCCTATCCCCGATTAGTCCCCGCTTACACCTTTGGCCCCCCTTGTCTGCCTACATTATTCTTCCGATTAGGCCCCGCCCAACCCCGTCCAGGCTCCGGCTAGGTGCTAGATCCTAGTCTGCCGCCCGACTAGCGCCTAGCGCTTTTTAGAAGACTGATATTATCCACACATATTTCGACTTATGTAGGTGAGATTTTGCTCGGCGAAGGATGTCAAAGAAGAGTACTTCACCGCAGAAACTGTTCCAGCTAACTTCAGGGAGTGAAGAAATGAAGCCTGTCAGTTCAGGGAAAATACTACATGGATAGTCTCAGATCAATTGTCAATATTTGCATAATAAATGAAATCATGGTATATTGTTTGTGTAATTGGAAAACAAATTTTTTGTTTTCTGCAGAAGATCATGTATTTATTATACACAATTTATCTTGATCCTGTAAAGACTAGTTTTAATCTTTTCGTTTTTTTTTTTTCTCAGTGAGGTTTGATCTTGAAATCTAACTCCTCTTAATCTTCTTGACTGGCCCAAATTTTCACTTACCGGGATGAACATCCATGGAATTTAATGAAATTTAGAATTCCATAACTTTTTAGTGTCCCCAATTTGGATTTTAATGGATTCCACGAAAATTCAGTATCCTCAAACATTCAATGAATTATGTGGATTTCTTTTATAAATGGATTTTGGTGGAATTAGAAGCTATTAGAAGCTATTTTATGAAGAATGAATTCTCATATTCCCCCCTTGGAACTCAAATTCCATTTTCCCAATAATAATAATAATAATAATAATAATAATAATAATAGTAATAATAAATATTATATATGGTAAAAAAGAAAAAATAACATCTTTTTATTTCTTGTACCTATCCTCGCATTTCGTCTTCTAATCTCAACAATTCAACGCAAGTTCTACATCAATTTTGTGAATAATAACTGTAGAGTTGACTTCTCGCCTTGTTTCGATTACTAACACTTTTTATTTTATAGACAAATTAGTATGAAATTTATTGTCATAACAATACTTTCTTCGGAATCATTAGTCGTAAAATTTTCATTAATTCATCTTGATAGATGCATTATTATGTGTTAAAAAACGTGAATTAAAATTATCTGGTAAGATTCTAATCATCAGAAAATGTTGTTGGTTGAATAACTATTTTAACAATAGTTATTTATGGAACTATTTGATATTTTGATAATTTTAAATTATATTTTTTGTAAAGTTTGTCAAACTATTTTTCCTTTTTTTTTGATGATTTTAATATATATAATTTTGTTGATGATATTTTTAAATATTTATATTTATTTTAATTTTTTATGATCATGAGGTTATGCTATTAGCTTTATAAAAATTCATTAACTATAATAATTAATTGGAAATTTTATTAAATAATTTAATTAATTATAATTAATCACATTCATTAATTATTTTTTTTAATAATATCCAGGAAATTCCACTTAAATCTATTAAAATCTACACAATTCATAGTATAAAATTTCATCAGAATATGATGAAATCCATGGAATTCTCTAAAAATCTATGAAATTCCATTAATTAAAAAATCCTTCAAATACCACGTTGGGACACCCTCTTTAGATATTTGAAATAAAAAGCTTTTTTTTTATGAGAAATGATTGCTTATTCATCAATTTAGACCATGACACAAATGTAATTTAATATAGTCGAGAGTTCTAGATAAGAAGAAATAATTATTGAAGTACACACAATTATACATATAGACACATAAAAAAAAATCATACATATAGAACCCAAAGCTTCACTTACGGTAGTTATGGATTTCAGTATTTACCAACTAAACTTAATTGTTGAAAGTCTGGAAATGTACTTTTCTCTCTATTCTTACAAACAAGTACTTTTTCCTCGTACATAGGTTAATTGCGATTGGTTGTGCTTTCGTTCCATTCATTTTCATTTTGTGAGAGAATAGTGATGAAATTTTTTTTAAAAGTGAAAGTTGGATGTGTAGAGAAAAAATAATGGTTGTGTTAATATGATAGAGAATCTTTTAGAGATGTTGATTGTTTGTGAAAACAAATTGTGGAAAAAATAGTGTAAAATATAATGCAATAAAATTGAAGAAAAATGAAAAAATGATCTAAAAGTAGGCAACATAAATTTCATTTTATACCTTTTGTTATTAAGATTAAGAGAAAAATAATAACAATAGTGATAAATTAAATAAATTGTCGGAATTCTTTATATGAATAGGGGAGGTGAGAAAAGTAAATAATATAATTGAGTATTGGGAAGAGTGAGGAATAAAGAGAAAAATGAGTAGTTTTGGAGAGAAATTGATTTTCTTTGAAATTTTTTCATTTCTTCCATAAACAATCACACCTCTAAAAGAAATTTCTCTCAAAAATGAAAATTTGGAAAATAATCTCACAACCAATCACAACCTTATCACTTTTTTCCTTACTCTCAAAATACAAACTCTATGAATGAGTTACATTAAAAATGACATTTACGCTTTCCTCTAAAAAAAAATGGCATTTACTCAATGATGTCATTAGAGATATTACACGGGCTGGTCCTAGTCTTATAGGGTAGCCTAATGGGCTTCAGATCTTGAACGGTGCTTCTCAACGGTTAAACTACTTATTAAAAGGGTGACAATATTGGAACCTAACTCTAACCCTAGCCGGCTTTCGAGGCTAAACGGGCCACTATCGTGCTATAAGTCAAAAATTAAAAATTATATATTTAAATTTAAAATATTAAACTCGAATATATATAACATTTAAGTTTAACATTTTAACTAAAAATATTCGCCATAAATAAAATTCATGCAAAGTTTCTAATTACATTGCATTAACAAACCTATAAAATTATATATTTTATGATCTAAATTTTGAAAATAAAATAATAATAACTAAAACTACGAGGATTTAATACTTTTTTTCTGTAATTACTCATATGACTATAAGTTAACATTTTCAAAATTAGATATTTAAATCTAAAATTTTAAATTTGAGCATATATAACATTTAAGTTTAACATTTACAATTAATCTATTCATTACAAAAAAAAAGTCATGCATAGTTTATAATTACATTGCATTAATAAAATTATAAAATTAGATTTAACACCATTTAGAAATATAATTTATATCCTAAATAATCTAATAAAACTACGTGACATTCTCTTATTCAGAATAAAAATCGAAAAACTACATTAAGTAATAAATAAAACAAATAAAAAAAAGTTTTTCAAGAATTTATAGCTTGTTTAATATAGTTAAACTTAAAGATGAGAGAGATGTGACTTTGAAAAATAAATTTACTAGTATTAGGTAAAAAAAATTAAATGTAAAATATTAAAATTATATTTATTTTTTAAAAAGCTAGCCCGGTTAACCTTTGGGCTAGCCCTAACGGGCTTCAGTTGAAACGGTCTGGGCCAAAAAGACATGAATTTAAATGGGCCAAAATAATTCGCCCCTAACCCTCTTTTTTTACGATTTAAACAGTTCGAGCCAACGGGCCGCGACCGTTTAACATCTCTAGATGCCATCACCCAAATTATTATTTTTTTGAAAAAAACTTTATTTTGGATGATCTCCAGTTTTCTAATCATACCGAAAGTCGCTACAAGGGAAAACTCATATTTATAGACGTGTTCAACTGTTTTGAGTTTAGTAGCTTTTTTTTTTTTTACAGAGACTATCCGATCATATCGCATTTCAAACAAGCCAAACTCAATTTTTATTAATTTAAATTCTATTTGACTCCATCATCATCAATTTCATCATCTTCATCTTCTTGTATTTCGTTTGTTTTTAGGAAATGGGTTGTCCAAGAATTTTGATTTTGGGAGTAACAATCGTCTTAACAGTTTCAGAAATTATTAATACAGAAAAGGTTGAGTGCAAGGCGTTAGAATCACCAGAGTACAGAGTGGTGCATTCAGAATCTGATTTTGAGGTGAGGTTTTACAGGGATACAGCTTGGATGACTGCCCCTGTTGATCAAATTTCCTTTGAGAAAGCTACAAAAAATGGTTTCCATAGGTACCCTTTTTGTGATCCTTTTTTTTTCTTTTATAACGAAATGTTTTTATTCATGTTATAGTGGTTTATTACTATCTACCATCTCTTAATTATTCATGGATTAATGAAAAAAATAAAATTGACTTTGATGTAATTGCTTGTATGTCATAAGTTAACTGTTTTATGGTTCTTGGACTTTCAGAATTTTAGTCACTGGTGTAGTGCTGCTTTCTTGGGTAATTTTGAAAGTTCTATTTTTTTTTAAAAAAAAATCTGAGATTAGCTATGCCATTCCCGCAGATTATTGAAGGATCCTATAAGATGATATACGGTATTTGTTAAAAAAGCAAAAAAATCAATTTATATTAGGGATAATTACAAAAACTACCCCTGAACTCAGAGAAGTTTCAAAATTACCCAAAAAAAAAAAACAACAACGAGTTTGATTCTTTTTTAAATGTACGGGGGCAACTTGTAATATTTTACAAATGTTAAAGGGGTCTTCGAAATGTTTTTGCTTATGAAGGGGGCAAAGTATCAAACCTCAAGGAGATTTTTGTAATTTTCAAAAACATCTGTGCGTTTTTTTGTTATTAGGTCAAACCTCGGGGTAGTTTTTGGAATTATCCCCTTAAATTATATTAATATATTGCAGAATTGCTGCAAATGGTTTAAATCTTTGATTGGTTCAATTTTCTTCAAAATTCATCTTGTGAAAGATATTGTAATTTAGACTCAAGTCTCATTACTTGTTTCAGATACTAGCCAATTAGTTGTCCTGAAGATTATTGCAGAGAGTAAAGTTATCTTGTCTGAAGATAACTAATCATAAACCAAACTCAGAATAGAACAGTAAAAATATGATTCAGTATCATTGTGAAAAATAATCTGAACTTGGCCTGAAGAGTTCCATTTTGCTCCGAAGGTTTCTCATGTTCGTTTCAAGTGGGCAAGTTCCCTTTCACTAATGAAGTAAATGCTTAGTCGATTGTTATTGTATATATCAGATCGAAAGATGATGAGAGACAGTCATGCAAAGTTGAATCTTAGATGTATGGGATGCTTACAAAAGCTATCCGACGTTTAACGAAAAAAAAAGGTTATTTTTTTAAATTACAAATACGACCCTAATGTATTACAAATGCCCCTTGAGGTTTGTATTTGTTTTACAAATTACCCCCTCAATAGTGTAACGACCCAAATTCTCTAACAGTACAAAAATTTTAACAAGTAGTGCAATAAGCTTAAATAAAAGAACACAATTTTAAAAAAATAGCATATGATTAAAAACTTGCATCCAAATAAACAAAAGTACTTTTAATTCAACCCACAGACAGATCATTCAAAAATAAATAGTAACTAAAATTTGTTAACAAAATAAAATATTCCTAAATTTTGTAAAATAAATAAAAACATTGATTTTGCATCTACCGCCCAATCCTCGCCCCGACTCCTTAACCTCGAAAAATGTTAATGAAAATGGGGTGAGTCTTCAACTCGCTCAATGGGGACACGTTTGTCAAAATTAAATACATCAATAGGCATAATCGTAAACATTCAACATATAATTTAACTTTTACTTTGATCGCCACCATTTTATAAGATCATGATCACCCCGAGGATACTTTTTGATCCTTTACCTTCTTACCCCGACTAAGATCGCGGGTTCACCCCGAGGATCTTTTGACCCCGACCTTCTTATGTGCCCCCACTAATTATAACATCGGGTTCACCCCGAGATACTTTTGATCCCGACCTTCTTACAGCCCCTGCGGCTAACATAATTTATTTTCACATTGCACATAAACAATTACACATATACGAAGATTTAAAAGACAAACAATAAGTGAATAGAATATCCCCACCTCGATTAAACGCAGATATCTCATGCGAAGAATGCAATAAAGCAAGAAATTCTACTCCTCGTTTTCTTCGTTTTCTACAACAAAATATATAAAATATAATTAATAACTAATATAATTATAAAGTATAATTAATAAATAATATAGTATATAAAGTAATTATCAAAGAATTGACAGATAAAGAAAAATGAAAAGAAGGTATGAAATTGGATGAAGGATATTTGAATTGGCTTCAGAGCTATTGTAGGGTCAAGTTTGGTTAACTCATGAAAATGGAATAAGGTTAAAATCAGTTTTCTTAAAGAAATAGAGTCAGTAGTCATTATTTTGTGAAATAGAAATAAAAATATTTAAAAGGGACAAAACTGGAACTGATGGAAAAGTAACGTGAAATTCTCAAATTGGGTTTTGAAGAAAAAGAATACCTAATCCAGAACAGAGTGGTTGTAATTTCCTTTATCCCCAGATTCTCGTCTCTCGCTCTCAAATTTGTTCAAAACCCCCCGACTAATTATCTTCTCCCTTTTTCGTAAAATTGCAGCAGCCCTTTGCGATTCCGAGTTGATTTGGTGTTGGTGATTGAGATGGGTTATGAACATAAAACTAAAAAGAATTGTTGGCTGTGGGACGCGAGAATAGGTTGTGTATTTATAGAGTGAATTTTGGAGTTTGGGATGACTAGGGTTTGTAAAGAAATCCTATTTGACTTGGACTTTTAAAGTTGGGGGAAACATTTTGGGCCTATAATGAATTTTAGAATCAATATTTTAAATTGGGCCTGGATACTTATTAATATTAGTTGTTATCAAAATAATATTAATGATAACAATAAAAAAAAAGAAAATAATTTGATAATGATAATGATAATAATAATAATAATTAATATTAACAATAATTATAAATATATATAAAAAAAACGGATATTACAAATAGTGTGCAATTTGTAAATTAGGAACATATGTCAAGGGGTATTAATAACTTTGGATGATAAATGTGTTTTTTTTTTTTTTTTTTTTCTGTGTGTAATTATGCTAAACCTTAAGGACAGTATTTATAATTATCCCTAAGAGGTGTTGGAAGATAAAGCAGTTGACGAACCAATAAAGGGTTCATCAGTTTCATTACGAACTCCAAATTTCTCCTCGTTGCAGATTATTTCAGTACACAGAAGGTGCAAACTTGAACTTTTCTAGGATATCAATGATTGTCCCCGTCTTAACAAGCATTGTCCCAGGAGCCGGACCTCTTCACTCGTCCGCATACTTTGTAAAACTCTACCTGCCCGTGAAATTCCAGGCCGATCCGCCCCTTCCACTTCCCGAACTGAACCTTCAACCCGATTGGTCGAAGAGTCACTGCATTGCTGTTAGGAGATTCTCAGGATTCGCACGGGATAACAACATTGTGACGGAAGCTGAGAAACTGGCTGTCAGTTTGAGCCGGTCTCAGTGGGCAAATTCGACTTCTACTCAGAGTGGATATGCTTACTCTATTGCACAATATAATTCCCCGTTTAAGTTTATATCACGTGTTAACGAAGTTTGGGTTGATGTTAGTGGATCTGAGAGAGATGGTTGCAAATCCAGTTTCTTGGCTGCATATTGAAGCTCTTCCAAGTAAATACATGTTTCTTTTCTTTTTTTTTTTGTTTTTCATTTGTTGTCCTTTATGGAGTTGTAATAATTCTAACTAGGCACTTACAAGAACTGTGGAAGGCCTAAATATATGGTTGATGGGTTTTCATAATATTGCTCATTGAGCTCCAACTGAACAGCAGGGAGATTTTTCACCTAATCCAAGTGGGCATTTCTGCTAAATCATTTTATGTAAATTAAGTGTTGAACAAACTTTTTCGTTTGTCTACTATATGATGATAGAAAAACCTATATTGTTACATTCTTGATCCACATGTTATATTTGCTGCAACATAGAAGTCTGGGATGGTCATGGTCGTGCTAATTCTGATGTGCTACACTGCTACTATGGTTTATCCTATTTACGAAAAATCTAGTTAGCATGCTCTCTTACCATATACTTATATGAGAAGGTCTTATATATTCATGAGAATGATTCTGAAAAACACAAAAATATGAATTCTTTTTCATGGGTTTGGATTCGGATTGAAATTTTATTTGAATATAAGATCTTTCCTATGAATTATATCTATGACACTGTCTCATATAAGCTTTCGTGTACTTCTATTTCCAAATTGCACCTGTCGAGGGGACAAACCTCAAGGCGCATTTGTAATTTTAAAAGAAACTCTGTTTTTTTATAATTAGATTAAACTTCAACGGTAGTTTTGCATTTATCCCTTATTATTCTTGCAGTAGTGTGAAGCATGTTTTGAAACCAACTATATAAGTATAACACACACAGACAAATAACAACACTATTTTCACATGAATTTGAACTACTGACGAAGGATTGTAAATACAGAAGATAGAAATCAATCAAATTTTAACATCTAATCAAGAAATAAATGCAACTAATGATTAATTGGGCTGAAGTTTGGGACATAAATAAGACGGCAATGATGTCCTAGTAGCTACTATTTTCCTACCTGGCATGGGCAACTTAATTTGACAGCAATAAACAATGAGCAGAAGGGATGAAAGCAAAACAAATGTGAGCAATGGGGAAGGTATTACTACATAGTTTTTCAGAGTTAAAATATGATTTTGTGATTTTTCAGAATGAAGCCATAAAAACTCTCCCTCAATTAGTGAAGCACCTAATGTCCAAGAAATATCTCCGGGTCCAAATATTATTTCTGCACCACTGAGACAAAGAGCATTTTCTATAAGTGAAGTCAAATAGGGCACTCGAAAACAATATTGTCCGTTGGTGCTTTTCTGCTCAGCCAATGATCTTGAACATAATTTCTGGCCGACCTCCCACAGCATAGTCAGATTTGCCCTCTGGCTCAAATTTAGTGCATTGTAGACAGCAAAAAACCCAGATAACGCATGGTACCTTGAGACGGTATGCAAGGTTTTTGTTAAATTAAGCTTTGTGTTGCCTGCAGAGGAGAATTTGAGAGTAGATGTTCAGAGTCTAACAGAGCAACACGATGCGCTAATCAAGGGGAAAAACGTAGATGAGGGGGATACGAAATATAAAATAAATGCTTAGCAATAAGTGGAAAAAAAAATCCAGGCAAACTGATATTTACCTAGCAATGTCTCATTTTTACCTTTTGCACTGAAGAAATCAGTATTCACACCCTTCAGTTTATATAATGTGGCAATCCCAAATAACTAACTATTCTCCCCCCCCCCCCCCCCCCACACACACACACACAAAAAGAAGATTAAAGAATGAATCTGAAATCAAGCATGATTTATTAATTATTGATTAGTTCAACTGTGTGCCTTAAGGATCAGTTACGAAACTAATACTCTTTACTTATGTATAGATCATGTGCTGGGAAGCTAAATAACCAGTTTGAAATCTAATACTCTTTGATTACGTATTGATGATCTGAAGGGCGATCTAAAGATCAAAATTGCTCAATTCCTTTTAGATGCAAGGACACAAGTCAACAGTCCAAGATTGGCTTGTGGCATCGCTTATCATTTCTTGTCGCATTGCATATCATTGAAGTCAACAAAATTTCTTAATAAGAGAATCTCCAAAGATTGCTTTAATCAACCTCATCTATTGATTGAAGCTCAGTAGACTCTTAAGGATATTTTCATAATTATTATTTCAGAATGGGTAAATTTAGAGCTTTCATAATATTAACTGCTAAAATGAGTTCAACTTCAGCTGGTTTTATCAAGCAAACATCTAAAACAAGTTCAGCAAGTGGGTCCCAGAGCGGAATAAAGGCCCAAGCATCCTCGCAGTGGGATGAGTCTTAGATAGGTCATTGGGTTTGAAGAAAGGAAATAAAGGCTCAAGCATACTCGTAATTCATCATCAAAGCTTGCTTAAACTTAAATTCTCTTGAACAATGCTAAATGGCATCTTTTTTTCCTAAAATTTTAGATACACGCGCAAAAGTGAAGAGACATTACAAATACTCCAGCACCTAACCACTTAGAACATCTTGAGGAATAATGCACTTAATTTATATATAATCATTACCATGAACAATGTGCATTGGTCATTTATTTGTAGTCGCTTCCCTGAGAGAACAAATGTGATCTTCCCATATACAGAAGGAAGTAGATGGAAACAGCCAAACATACTGAGGTCAGGTGAAAAGGCAATTAATGTGTTTGTGAAGTCACAGATCATGGAAAAGATCAATAATTACATTCAATTAACCTAGAGGTACCAAATGCTAATAATTATACTCAAAAAGATAATTTCAACTGACCTCCATAAGAAAACAAGCCTATGCAGTTAGAATGATAACGTTGGTGTGACATATCTAAACTGCTTGAATTGATGGCAGCTGCTCTTGCAATTATTTCACACTGCTCCCAATTTGGTTCCCCAACAAGGAACACATAATTTAATTCATTCTCTTGCACATGATTACTCAAATTTCTTGAAACACGAGAATTTAGGCCAAAACAACCACGGCACATGTAATTGTGGACAAGACCAGCACCAAGACATGGATGTCTGACTTCAAACACGCCATTAGAGCTTTCTCTGAGCGCCTGAGTATGACTTAGCATAACTATTGTCCGATCAAATGCTTCATTCAAACCAAAAGCTTGTAACGAATACGCTACAATATCATGTTCAAATGACCCAATCTTTGATCTAAAAGCATGCTCATCTTCCGTTGAAATATCTACCTCAGCCACCACCTGCAATGATGAACCTCCTAAATCAAGAAGTCCCAATGTGGACGACCTGGAGGAACTCCGAAAAACCCCCATTTTGTAATTCAGTGCAACCCAACCATAATATGCTTCTTCTTTCCCACTCAACACCCTAACCCAGCTCTTCCTATATAGAAAACCATGCTCTTGCACAATATTTTTGACATTGTTCAAAATTTGTTCAGCATCCTTAGCCACTAACCTCCTCATTCCAGCTGTAGCTAAAACAAATATAGGCGTTGCAGAACGCTTCTCCAAAGGTACCCATTGTTCTGCATATCTAATCAACGGCTGTAAAGAGGCCCTAACACCAAACTCATCATTAACGAAATTATGCAACCCCGGCTCAGTTTGCATGCAGTGGTACTGACAGCCACTGCTCTTATTCACATTATCTGGGTAACTACGCAGCAAAACAGGTAAATTCCCATGAACTTTACTTTCATTTCCAATTACCCATTCAAACACATTTACTCTTGAGCCTGTACTTCCACAGTCCAACACAACAGTAAAATATGTGCTCATTTTCTCAGACATCAAAATGCGTTCTCTAAAAACGAAATATCCACCAACTATTCCTAAAATCAAAATTACCGAAATGGAGACTATAACAAACTTACGCAATCTAGGATCGTAAGAAAATCCCGCAACTTGAAGTTTCGATTTCGAAGGTGACTTTGGCTCCATGAACTTCAATTATTCAAACCAAATCCAAATATTAACCGATCACCTTCAGATTTCTAATCAATTCAATAAGACATGTCATGGAACCTGAGGCGGCAATACCTATGGTCATAATTCATAACCTAAACAACCCCGAGCAGAACTGAACATAAATCACCTTCAGATTTCTGATCAGTTCATAAACAATCTCGAAAACTAACCTGGAAAGGTGTTCGAAGAAATGCCAACGAAACTTCTCGGTACCACGCCGACGAGATATTTGCAGATCTAACTCTCGGGAGCCCGGGGTCGGGGTGTGGGGTTTGATGACAGAGTATACGATCACGGTTGTAGATAAAAGACATGATTTGGAGTTTAGACAGTAATTTATTATTGAGGAGCTTGAACAATTTTAACTGAACGAACATGAATTTACCTCCAAGTAATTTGATTCTTTATATGCATTTCTTTATTTTTTTTATTACTTTAATTAGATTGGAGTCAAAATTTAAAATTTATTGAACAAAAAAATGTTCAAATTTTATTTGTTAAGGTATTATTGAATTGAATTCAAATAGATTGGACCTCTTAATCAAATAGTTTCATATTTTTTTTTTTACCTTATTAGAAAGTAGCATTCACTTACCGTAGTCGTAATAAATTTAAATTCACGACTTAAAAAAGATTATGTCTGGCTTTTAAATTTTTCATGTCAAATGTCAGAACTAGGACAATTGAGTTTAAATCAAGACATAATTAATGAATTGAAATTTCAAAAAAAAGAAGTTGTGTTCTCATGAATAAAATGAGGATAAATTACATGAACACTCTCCATGATTTATCTAAACTATCAAATTGTAAACAGTTTGTTAAAATATCCGAAAGTCTTTTTTTATAGATATGGTTTTTATCTAAAACCCTGTGTCAAGTCAAAGAAAGATAATAATTCTCGGACACAAAATTAGATTCCTAAGTTTAGCACTTCAGAATTTTACAACGTACATTATACTACTGGCTATTAATTTGTAATATTATTTCAAATGAAATAATTTAACCATGCCTGCTAACTATGTAGATTGTTCAATATCCCAATTATAAAAATATAAAATAGCTTTCGGTGGAGATTGGAGAATATCTAATATGCTTGATTGGAACATATTTATTTCACTTAAGAAACTTCGATTATATAATTAAATCCAATACGAGTAATTTAACAAATGGCCAGTGCCAGCCCGCCTAGCCAAAGTGGAAAATCGGATTAGGTCGGGTCAAATAGTGACAAGACCGCTAATTTTTTAGCTTAACCTGGTTCAATCCATGAAAATATATATAAAATATCGTGTCGAGCCAATGTTTTGAGTCGGATGGATCAAGTCAAATAGGTCCAGTTCGTTTTTAGCCTCTAAAAATGAAACTCAATCCGACCTTTTACCAAGTTAGGCTCATTTTCACATCCTAGCATAAGCTCCTTCTATATCTGCAAATCTAGAAATTTTGTAGTTTCTCTGTCATTTGACATGTTTTATAGTCGTATGCAATTTTTTGTAGTTTATAATTACGCCTATTGCATTATTGCATGATTGTTATTGTTCTTATCTCTATCCCTTTGTTTTTGGACACTTAATTACGAAGGAATTTGTCTTCTTATCTTAATCATAAAAATTGATAAAAGGGAAACATTTCAGTAAAAAAAATAATATAATTAAGAAAAAACAACAGATGAGTAAATTAATCGAAATTAGGGAGCGCAGTATACTTGAACTTGAGTTTGGACAAAAAAAAAAAAGCATATATTCAAACATGATCAATGAGAAGCATCTTCTTCTTCACAGAATTTTGTGTACTCTTTAGCTCCCATTAAAGATTCCAGTTCTGAAGGATTGCTGGGCTTCACCTTGATCATCCATCCATCTTCATATGGGCTTGAATTGATCTTCATCCATACCAAAACAATATATAATCATTAAAAAAGGCAAAGTTCAGCAAAAAAATATGGGATAATTACAATTACTATTCTTCAGATTTAGTCTAATTACAAAAATGTCCAATTATCTTTGAAAATTACAGATAGCTCCTCAAGGTCTGTATTTACATCAAAATAACCCAACCCTTCTTGAGGAGGATGCACTTTGTAAAATAAAAACAAATGTCAAGAGTGTATTTGTAATTTTGAAAAATAATGGGATTCCTTTTTTGCAATTACACTATACTTCAGGGTAATTTATATAATTATCCCATAAATATAAAATATGGAGTAAAGTACAAGAATACTTGATTGATTATGAGGTTAAAGGATTACCAATCCAGGAGACTCGGATAGCTTGGTGTTGACCTCAACGACCTCACCGGAGATGGGAGAATTGATATCACTTGTGGCCTTTACACTCTCAACTGCTCCAAAACTGTTGCCTTGTGACACTGATTTCCCTTCTTCAGGCAGCTCCACAAACACCACTTCTCCAAGATGGTCCTGAAATACATACAACATCAGCAAACACACAAATGGCATGTTTACTTCATTCATTTGATTAGGTACCATGTACTAAATTATCCAACCTAGTCATATGTTTACTTTTAGTAGTAATAATGACTCGTGATAAAATCCAAAGCCCGGTACAATAAATGATTTTTGTTGGTTATTTATACAAGGGTGGGATGAAATAAATAATCACACACTTCCTATTAATGTTTTGAAAAATTCTCAGATTATAATTTAAAACTTAAACTAATTTATGAAATTTTTTAATTAAGGATAAATTAGTCAAATGCATAATAATCCACATAGTTATCAGTTAAAATACACGTTTGATATGAATTTTAATAAATTTAATCAATCATTTGGATGGGAATCCCATCCAAAGATGTAAATGACCCATTCAATGCACATAAAGGAAGGGACGGGGCAAAATCACTTAAGTTGAGAGTCTTGACTACTCGACCACTATCCGATTTCAAGTTGGTTATAAGCTATCAAAGGATAATGTGTATGGTTTATAAGGCTCGGGATTAGATTAAATAACTCTTGCTAGACTTAAGCAATTAGGTCAGTTAAATCAACTATGTAAGATTTATGAAATTTTATACCCAACATTACTTAAATTTGACATTCAAACAGATTTTCTCAATAACCAAGCATTTTGATTAACTTATGTAAGGATTGAGCAAACAACCATTCATAACAACAGAAAATGTATACTTAGAGACCCAAACCAAAACAAAAACAAAAACGAAAAAAAAAAAAAAAAAACCTGGGCATGGTCTGTGATTCCAATGGTAGCCACAGGGCCATCATGCTTCACCCATTCATGTGAAGAAGCATACTTGAAACCCTCCAAAACTGCAAAAAAAAATCTCTTAATTTCTTAGTACATCAATTTCTTGAAAACAGAGAGAATAAACCCCTTCAAGAAATTGCATTGTGGGGGAAAAACAAAAGAAAAAGGAAAAAAGATGAGTCTTTTAATTACCAGTTGAAAAGCTTCTGGCGAGTGAAAAAGCAGGAGAAGCAAGAGCTGATCTTGAAGCAGAAGTTGAGAGTTTGAGAGCATTGGCTGTAGAAGAAGCCCACATTCTGAGTGCCATTTCAATTTATTTTTCTGAGTGTTTTATCTGCTTTCTTCTTTAGCCTATGATTTTTTAGTCTAGCAGAAAGCATGAAAGAAAAGGATTACAAATATACATATAGTTGTTTTTCTTTTTATTATCTTTGATGGATGGTGGAAAATGAAAGCCTCATCCTAGGAATTGAGACCAAGCTCTTTTTTTATTTATGTTTTTTTATCTGTTGTATTTTACTCTCCATGGTTTTGTTTATGTTTGCTTCTTAATTTTCATACGCTCAGTTATAGGGAAAATTTCAATTTTGGTCCCATAACTTTGGGGGTGTCAAAACTAGTCCCACTCGATTTTATTTTTTCAAAAACACCCTGTAATTTACAATTTTTATCAAAACTGGTCCCACTCGATTTTAGTTTTTCAAAACACTGTAATTTACAAATCAGATCACTTTGAGGACAAATCCCACCGCCGATTGGAATTTTCATCAATTGGAATTAAACGCGACGAAGACGTGACCAAATTTTTGGGGATTTCTCACTCTCTTTGACATGGTGGAAATAAAAATACTAGCATGGAAATGATTTCAATTGAAGTCATTTATTAAGATTCATAGTTTTTTATTCTTTGAAGTCATTTATTAAGATTCATAGTTTTTTATTGAGATTTCAATTTGTGATTTTTATAGAGATATTGATTTCCCAATCGATATCTAAAATCATTTGACTTCGAGAGAAAATGATTATCAGAGAAATCTTGACTTATAAATTGGTAATTGATGATTGATAAACCATATTGATAACATAAGGGATAACTAGATTCATCACACCTCTAGAATTCATTTAATCATTTGGATAAACTTATTTTTATTCTCATATTCTTAATTTATTTTTGTTATTCTAGTATAATAAACTCAATCAATTATTGAATTTCTAAATAAAGTTAGACTACTATATTATAGTACTTAAGAATAATTCGATAATTATTCCCCTGAATACGACAACCTTACTTTCACTATATTAAAACTGACACCGCATAGATTGCGGTTGGAAAAATCTCTAACACAAGCAGAAAAAAACCTTTTATTTTTAGTCTTCTCCTTAGATTGAACTTGTTTAGAAGAATCCAAAGCTATGCATGATCCAAGGGAAAATCACACTTCAGTAAAGAAGATCCTTCTTAAATCTAAAGACTTATTCAATAATAATTACTCACTGTTTGATTGTGAACTCCTTTTAGTCTCTTGAAGTTTTTCATCAACTATATCTTCTTTTGAGGACTCTCCTCCTTCGAGAGACTTGGTCAACTTCACATATAGAAAATTATAACATCAATGGCGAGGGTTAATAATCAAAAACCAATATTGGTGAAACACATAAGCAACACGAACAAAAAGATGTGTTTTTACATGTATAAACAACAGCAGACACACACTAAAGGAAAAAATTATTAATGACCCTGTTACATATTTAGGATGGAAAAATCAAAGCAAAATGTTTGTGGAATTAGTCGAATTTCAGAAAATGTTATATCAATCTATATATAATTATTTATCTTGAAATCAATTAAATGGAAAGAATTCACAGCCGCAAGTGTTCTATCACTTATAGTAGCTAAAAAATTGCCATTGATAAACAAGTTGAACTACACACACTTTACACACTAAAGAAAGCAGAAAAGAAACTTTAAAACCATCTTTGCTCCTGACATTCCCTCAAAGAACCCATAAGAAAGTATAGGACTTCATGCACATAGATCTTATAGCCAGCTTGATGCCCGAAAGTATAATATGCATATGGCACCTCTTGAAAAGATTTATATAGATAATTGAAAATGCAATATAAATCAACATTTGATGAAATCTGAGATAGGCAGAAGTAAAAGGAAAAATGTGATTTCAAATATTTTCAAGGATTTCAGGTGTAAAGCTTATATGCAAACTTGCCTACAATTTGAGGAGTTGACCCTCTTTAGTTTAAAAAAAATAGGTCACTGAATTAAATCCTACTGTGTAATTTCACCATTTAGGGATAATCTGAACCTATGAATAAGGTTTTGGGATAAAAATATTTAACCCGTCGAACTTTGGGCAATTTTACACTTTGCCTACCAAACTATTTTTCGTTACACTTTGCCCTCTGTATTATGCGAATTTTACACTTTACCATATATGGATATTTTTGCCCCTATAGTTTTATCAATTTATTTTAATAGTTTTAGATACCCATTTAAGCTCCAAGTTGTTGCATTTAACCCTAAAATTTATAAAATTATCACATATTTTATTAAATATTAATTTAACTCCAAAATGACTTGTTCCCCGAATTTATCGTGTCATTAGAATCAAACTGGGTTTTTTATTTAAAATTGGATATAGTCCATTACGACCATATCGTGCCCAACATTCTTCCGTAAAATTAAAATATCCCTTTGATGACGCCTTGAGCCGAGCCGAAGAAAATTAATCCACGCTCATCAATGCAACAAGCATGCCCGGCGGGGCCCCCGGGAATGTCGGCGAGTGCGCCTGCCGTGACACGTCATGAGTTGGGCTCGCCACTACCGAGCCCAACCACAACACGACTACGAGCTCCGACCCCGAGCCCAAATCTTGGCGGAAAACGCATGCGCGATAGATTGAGAAAAATAACCATTTGCCCATACTTGCCCATGCTCGCCGCTTTATTGGTATCGAAACCGCCACGTGTCGGGTTTATTAAGATGAGTCACCAAGTGGCAAAACTTGGGTGACATGCACGCTTAGAAGGGGACATGTGTCCTTTTCAAATTGTTTTAATGATTAGTGACTGATTAGTGCAAAGATGACTGTTGAAAAACCACTTACTAAAGGGGTATAAAAGCCTCATTTAAGAGGGAGAAAAAGGGGACTAGAAAACGTGTTATTATAAGAAAGACCGACCCCAAAAATCCTACTTCTCGGCATTGTATCAAAAAAAAGGCAGGATTAGCCATAAATAAACACACGTTACGCACGCTTATATTTCCACGTGTTAAATTTCTTACATATTTTGCTTGTTGACCAAAACGCACGTCAACAAATTGGCGCTAGAAGGAGGGCCCGTATTGGTCCAGTCAGAATTCCAGGCAAAAACAAGTTAAGTGAAAACCAGGTAAAGTTCAACGTTTATCCTTTTCGTAATCGACAAAATGAGTCAACAATCGAGAAATGCTCGTTTGACTAAAGAGCAACACCCTAACAACCAAACTGGCCAGACCACTAATGGTCAAAATAGGCCCCAGACAGAAGCAGGGAGCACCACTTTATTTCATTTCGCTCAGCTAATTGATAACCCAACTTTCGTACAGCAAATGAACCAACTCATATCACAAACTCTCGCCACCACCAACTCCCAAGCACCTCCTCCACTTCTTGTAAATACTAACCCACTCAATCCACAACTAAATGTTAATATCAATCCTCAAGTCCCCGGGCTTCCTCATAATGAAGCGCAAGAGGCTAGTTCAGGTAGTGAACAGCGTGGCCATCGTGATAGAAGGCGGCCGCGAGAAGATGATGAAGGGCAAAGTCGTGTAGCGGAGTTACTACCAGAGCCAACACGACATCGCCATGCCCACTCAGTGTTCGCCGGATGACTGGGAGTTGATCCTTTATGCCTGGCTCGATCGATAAGTTCCCGACTCCGATTTCCGGATGAGCGGGAGCCGCTTAGGGTCAACTAGATCCGAGGCCCTAGCCTATGGCAGGAACAAGATGTAGAAATTCAACGCCTTCGCCGTCGTTTGAATGAATTGGAGGGCGGTCCAGAAGGCGAACAATCTCAGAGGCCGCCCCAAGCAATGAACCAACCAACTGTTATGTCGCTGTTTTCCCCTGGTATCCTGGCGACCCCGTTACCGCCAAAGTTGAAAATCCCCCAGGTCGGTCTATACAATGGGGAGACCGACCCGACCACTCACATCCATAAGTACTTAGCATGGATGGAACTGTACAGCCCTAGTGATGCCATTCTCTGCATGGCTTTCCCATTGACATTGGGCGACCGAGCCCACCGTTGGTTTAGGACCCTACCACAGGGGTCCATTTGGGCATGGGGGGATTTGGTCTCCGCCTTTACGACGCATTTCTTGACTTCCAAGGTCCGAGCTGAACCAAAGGACTCCCTTGTGAACATCAAACAAGGGAAGGATGAGCCCCTGAAAATCTATATTTCTCGATTCAACAAGCAAGTTCGAGAGATGGAGCCGGTGTCGGATGATGCCATTCTAATTGCAGCTATGGCTGGCCTTGCCCCCGAGACTTGGTTCAACTATTCTATCCACGAATCGGGGGCGACCTCGTACCAAGAATTCCTAATCCGCGCGGAACGCCATATTTGCGTGGAAGAAGCCATGGCAAGTCACCGCCCCGAGCACCGGCCAGGGGGCGCGAAAAAGGACGGAAGGAAGGAATCAACAATTGGGCCGGGTCGATTCGACCATTCTCGGAAAACCCGACCACTAGATTTAAGGCTCGCCAGAAGCGAGCCAAGTTTCCGCTACCGAGGAGTACTTTGACCCACACTCCATCACCATATGGAATGAAGCAGGGTCTGAATTTGTTACCTCCGCCGGCATTTGAAGGTTGAACCGCCAAATTAGATTCACGTCGATCATCGTGCCTATCATAAATCGATAGTCACGATACGGATGAGTGCCAAGATCTAATCGGGAAATTATGCGTATTGTTCGGCAGGCGGTCTCAAAAGATACGTTCATGAACTACCGCCCCACAAGATCGCTCAAGGTGTCAACCCGAGCGCATAACAAATCCAGCTCTCCTGCCGTCACCCCTGGCCGAAAATCAGGGTAGGGAAATCCTCATGATGTTGAGCGTGAATCGAATCAACACTAACACAGCCGAAGATAGCCGCTCCAACAGAAAAAGAAAGGTTGATGTCAGGCAGGCCGTCCACGCTGAAAGGCAAGTTCGGGTGGCGGAAATCAAGGAAGGCCAACCCACCGGCCGCTTTATGTTCTCGGGCGTGGATGCCGACCAGGTGGTCTACCCTCATTCTGACCCCCTGGTCATTACTGCACCGATTTTGGGTATTCCAGTTCATAGAATTTTGATCGGAAGCTACACATCGGTTATTTATGTCCGAGCTTTTTGAAGATTGATCGTGGACGATAGCTATATCCGTCCATGCAACGATAGCATTCTAGGGTTTGGAGGAGGAAGAATAATTCCGCTCGGGGAAGTTGACTTGCCCATCCAAATGGGACAAGGGTCGCACAAACGGACCGTCATGACAACATTTAAAATAATCAATGCCGATTCGGAGTACAATGCCATTATTGGAAGGCCGTTGCTTTATCATATAAAAGCGGTCGTTTCAATATATCATTTTTGTATAAAATTTCCAACACCTGATGGCGAGGCCATACATAAGGGGAATCAGAGGGAGTCACGAGAATGCTCTCTCAAACTCCGACCGGTAGAGATTAATGTGATGGAACGAGGAGAAACCAGTGGGACCACGCAAGGCGATCCCCAGACAAAAGAAGAGCCCAAGCGGTAGGGTGATTGTTCAGGAAGATAATCCCGGTCGTCGACCTGGGAAGGAACCGATGATGGAAGAACAAGGAAGGAGGATAGAGCCGAGAGATGTACCGGCAATGAAAGGTGAGCCGGCAGCCAAGAATGAGCCGGCCACTGAAGATGAATTGCCCCTACAGAGAAAGGAAGGACAGAGCAAGAAAATAAAATGGACGGAACCAGTGGAGCAAGTCGATACGATCGACGTCGGAAGGCCGAGCAAGGGGCGCCAATTACGGATTGGCCATGACCTCCCAGAACCATATCGAACCGAATTGATTGAGTTTTTAGGAAATAATCTCGACGTCTTTGCGTGGACTCATGCAGACATGCCCAGAATTGATCCCAAGCATGCATGCCACCGCCTTAATATTGATCTAACGTTCCACCCAGTTATCCAGAAAAGGCACAAACTCGGCCCCGACAGGCAAGTTGCACTCGAGGCCGAGGTTAACAAGTTGCTAGATAATCAATTTATCCGGGAAGCCCTCTATCCCCGATGGGTTGCCAATCTTGTTCTGGTCAAGAAAAGCAATGGCCAATGGCGCATGTGCGTGGATTTCACCGACCTAAATAAGGCATGCCCTAAGGACAGTTATCCATTACCGAATATTGATTATATGGTAGATGCCACGGCGGGACACGAGTTGATGAGCTTCATGGATGCATACTGGGGTTACAACCAAATACGAATGCACCCAGATGATGAAGAAAATACATCATTCTTTTCTGCTCGTGGAATTTATCATTACAAGATGATGCCGCCGGGTTGAAGAAGCAGTGTGCGACCTACCAAAGGTTAGTAAATAAGATGTTTGAAAAAATGATAGGTAGTACTATGGAAGTCTATGTAGATGACATGTTGGTGAAATCATTGTATATATCTGATCATCTCAACGTTCTTAATAAAATGTTTGCTGTGTTGAGAGAGTACAAGATGATGTTAAACCAGAGAAAATGTACGTTTGGGGTCGGCTTGGGTAAATTCTTGGGGTATATGGTCAGCCAAAGAGGGGATTGAAGCTAACCCGCACAAAATAAAAGCCATCATAGACCTTGAACCCCGACTTCGTAAAAGGGTACAAAGCCTAACAGCCGATTGGCCGCCTTAACCGATTTGTTTCACGGTCCACGACAAGTGTAAACCTTTCTTTGAAATCATAAAAAGAACAAGAATTTTGAGTGGACCGAGCAAGCGCAGATCGCTTTGAATCCCTCAAACAACACCTCTCTTCAATTCCTATATTGTAAAAACCTACCCAAGGGAGGACTTGTATTTGTACTGCGCCGTCCGAATACGCCGTCGGCTTTCTGTTAATCAAAGCTAGATGGTTCTATTCAACATCCATTCTATTACACCAACCAAAGGCCGCATGACGCCGAACTCCGCTATCCGCCAATGGAAAAGTTAACTTATTCATTAATCATCATGCGACGAAAGCTCCATCCATATTTTCTAGAGCACAAGATTATAGTCTTGACGAACTACCCACTGAAGCAGGTATTACATCGACCCGACACTTCTGGTCGGATGATCAAATGGGCCATTGAGCTCAGTCAATTTGATATTCTATATGAACCGCGCACATCAATAAAAGGACATGCTTTAGCCGACTTTGTGGCCGAATTCACACCTTCCACACAATTAGAAGTTATGGAAAACCAAGAGTGGAAGTTGTTCGTTGATGGATCCTCCACCGCAGGCCGAGCAGGGGGTGGAATCGTGATAATCTATCCAAATCAGAAATGCTACTGCTCGGCCGTGCGATTTCAGTTCCCCGCAACGAACAACGAAGCCGAATACGAGGCACTTCTGGCGGGTTTAGATATGGCATCTTCTATGGGCCTAAAACGACTGCTAGTACACAGTGATTCGCAGCTGGTTGTTCATCAAATCAACGGTGAGTACGAAGCAAAAGAGCAAAAAATCGCACAGTATTTGGACTTAGTCAAGAAGAAATTGTTACACTTTAAGACAAAAGTCTTACATGTGCCCCGAGCCGAGAACATGCAAGCAGATGCCTTAGCTCGCCTCGGTTCCAGCCTAGGGACGGATGCCATTGCGGATGTCACTGTCACACAACTGTCCGCCCCGTCACTTGGTGCAAAGAAGATACATGCCACCGAAGCCACCAAACAGACTTGGATGACTCCGATCATTCAGTATTTAGAAAAAGGAGTTCAACCTGAAAACAAAGCCGAGGCTAGAACACTACGAACCCAAGCGACTCGTTTCAAAATAGTAGATGGCATCCTATACAAACGAGGATACTCCGTCCCACTCCTTCGGTGCCTGTTCGAGACAGATGCGGATTACGCACTTCGAAAGATTCACGAGGGAATATGCAGAAACCATGCCGGGGGCCAGACATTAGCTTATAAATTAATACGACAAGGATACTACTGGCCATCCCTAAAAAAAGATGCAACTGACCTCGTCAAAAGATGCGAGAGGTGCCAAAGATTCGCACCACAGGTCAGGTATCATCCTCGAGCAACTTACCTCGTATTTAGCCCTCGCCGCTTGCCAAATGGGGAATGGACCTTATCGGACCACTCCCCACCGCAAAGGGGGCGCAAGTATGCCATTGTGGCGGTGGATTATTTCACAAAATGGGCCGAGGCAGTGCCTCTGGCGAAAATAGATGAGAAAAAGATTGTGAGTTTTGTATGGAAGTCCATTATATGCAGATTTGGGATACCACATTCGATTGTTATAGACAATGGGAAACAATTCGATAACCGGAGGTTTCGAAATTTTTGTGAAGGCTTCCACATCAAAAACCACTTCTCGACTCCATACCATCCCCAGTCGAATGGACAAGTTGAGGCCGTTAATAAAATACTCAAGTATACCTTGAAGGCGAGATTGGAGGAGTCTAAAGGTAGTTGGCCGGAGGAATTACCCGGGGTACTGTGGTCATATAGAACGACGCATCGAGCGGCCACAGGAGAAACACCTTTTTCTTTGGCCTATGGAACCGAGGCGGTGGTGATTCCTGTTGAGATTGGAGCCCCTACCTTCAGAATTGCAAATTTTTCTGAAGACGGCAATGAAGTCAACGCTCGAGCCGAGGATCTCGAAGAAAAAGGTGCGATCTTGAGATAAAAAAACGCCGTGTACAAGCAAAGAAGTGAGAGATACTACAATTCAAAAGTAAATGAAAGGAGATTTCAGGTCGGTGATCTTGTGTTGAAAAAGATAACGGGTGCAGAGCCCAGCCCATTGAAGCCAATCTGGGAGGGCCCATTTCGGGTCAGCAACGTCTTATCTGGTGGGGCGTACGAGCTAGAATATTTGAGTGGAGAAAAATTTGTACATCCATGGAATGTGGCATACCTGAAAAGGAACTATCAATAAAGATCTCGGTTTACGATCCAGATAGGATTCCAGGGAATTATCCTTTCATTTGATATTCTGTGAGCTCTCTAAAAGGGGACGAAATTTTTACTCACTCACCTCGGCTACGTGCCAAGCACAAAGAAAAATCGCCTCACCGGCTAGGCCGAGTCCGACAAGTCGTCTCGGGTACGTCCCTTGCATGCTGATAAAGGGCGACTCGCCCACAAGGCGGATTTATCCTAAAAACAAAGACTCGGTTTACATACCGAGCACAAAATAAAGGCTTGGTCACGCACCAAGCGAAAAAATAAAGACTTGGTCACGCACCAAGTGAAAAAATCAAGACTTGGTTACGCACCGAGCACAAAACAAAGACTTGGTCACGCACCAAGCGAAAAAAATCAAGACTTGGTTACGCACCGAGCACAAAACAAAGACTCGGGTTCACACACCGAGCACAAAACAAAGACTTGGTCATGCACCAAGCATAAAACAAAGACTTGGTCATGCACCAAGCACAAAACAAAGACTCGGTGTACACACCGAGCATAAAATGAAGACTTGGTTTATACACCAAGCACAAAATAAAGACCAGGTTCATATACCGAGCACGAGAGTCAATTAAAGCGGGTAAAGTCTCTTATTCAGGAGCGTTGGGAACCGAGCCCCGTACTTGGGAGTATAAAAGGAAAAAGAGGGCAGGCAACAATCTTACAAAAGGGAGAAGAGCCAAGCATATACAAAAACCTTACAACACATACACAGGTGATAGAAAGAAAAGTTCATTTCTACTTCAAAAATATTTACACAGGGGGGGAGGGGGGGCGGAGCCCATTACATCCCAAAGCACGAAGCCAAGTAATCTACCTACGAATACATGTAAAAGCTTATAAATGAAAAGGGGCAAACAGCACCAAGGCTAAGACGGGGGCAGAGTTTCAACAGCACCACTAGAGGCAACTTCTTCTGCATCCGGAGGAGGTGAGCCCTGAACATCGGGGGCCTCGGCAAAGTTTGGGCAGAGAGCATCAATATCAGCTTCCAAGAGGGCCAGATCCTCTTCAAGCTGAGCAACAGTCCGCCCGGCCTTAACCGATTCGAGGATTTCTTTGAGGCTGGTCGCATGGCCGCAGGTTAACATAAATGCATATCTTCAGAGTCCTTATAAGCTTCGACGGCCTGTACACGAGCTTCCCCAACTTGCCGATGGGTAGCCTCTTCAGCCTCTCTGCGCACATCGGCTAGGCGTCTTTCCATTTCCTCAGCCCGGGCAATGGCGGCACGTTCCAACTCGGCAACCTTAGCCCAAAAATCCTCCTCAGCTTTGCGGGCCTAATCTCGCTCTGCCTCGGCCCTCGCAACGGTTTCTTTCTCAAAGTTGGCCCAAGCCATGGCTTCATCTGCCTGGGTCCTCAGCGATTCTTGTACCCCTTGAAGAGTAGTGTAGGCCTCTTGCAGGTCACCATGTCGCTTTCCGACAAGATATTTCCTCTCCGATTCGCGGGTTCCCCAATCGCGTGCCACAGAGCCCAATAATCCGCCCGACATTCCTATGGCGTCGAATCGCTCCTCCCAGCCGTTTCAAGCAAAATTGCTCAATGCCTTTTGTCCAGGCACGAGGACACTCGACACTCATTGAGGCTCGACCGCCTCTCGCAAAACTCGACGATTGACTCTTCCGTCGGCGTGGCGCACCGGACGAACTCCACGAACCATTGAGGGCGTATCCCAGTCATTCCCTCATAGTACTCATCCCTAACTCAGCTCGGAGGGATAAAGTGAGCCTCGCGGCCAAGGTCGTCTGAGAAGGTCCGTGGGACGCCCCCTTCAGGGGTCTGTCCGGGATGCACCGGTGCTGTCTGACCAGCCCCTTCGGTCTTTCCGGGCTCTTCGATAACAATTCCTCCTCTTCTCCTTTGGAGAGGGGGTTCTACCGCCTCAGGCACCCCATCGACAGGGCGTTTACCGGCCCAGATATCTGCTCTCCGAGCCACCTCTGTAGCAAAGACGAGCTAGTCCGCAAATCACCGCCGAGATCGACGTGCGGCCGTATTCTCACGCTGTGAAGGCGTGCACGCAAGTCCAAGCCACGCCCTACAAAACATAACCACCAAAAGGTGAAAGTAAAAAAAGAGAACATTTCAAAGGGAAAGGAAAGTGCAATGAAATATGGAGTTTATCTCGGCCCGCGGCCGCCCTCGACGGCTTCGGAGTCCGTGTCGGTTCAGTAGGCACAGATGACCCGCCTAAAGGACCAGCCGCCGCGGGAGACGGCCCAGCTCGCCCTGTCTGAGCCGGTTGCTCTTCCGGCGAGTTTGGTCGTACTTCCCTAGCTCTCGGGAGGCTATGTTGAGGCTCTCCCCCAACCTCTTCTTTCCTCTCTGCTTTCTCACCTCGAGTCGCCCCCTCGATCTCGGGCAGAGCAGGCCTCAAGCCAGCTGCGGCCAAGTTGACCTCAGTGGCCAATCTCTCAATCCGCCTATCCCTGACACCTCTGGCCTGGATATTTTCCAACCTGCGGATGAAGGTGGCCGACAACGGCCCTTTTGATGCTCGGTTTTCTGTCAAAAAAAAAAAAGAAAAGAGAAAAGAAAAAAGGCAAAGTTAGCCGCATAACAAGGAAACAACAACAACAGAAAGCAGAGAAAGGAGAAAAGATAGACTTATCAGAATCAAAACGAAATTTGAAGGAGGATAAAGGACAGTCTCCCTTGCTCCGTCCTCCACGCGAGCTTGCCACTCGCCGCTCACCCAGAGCCACTTGTCTTTCCATTCCTTTAAAGATGAAGGAAGACCTTCCACTAGGCCGTCAGGGTACCCCAGTCGGGTCTGTACGTAATACCACCCGGACGGCTGACCCCGTGATGAATGAGTCGCTCGCCCGACAAAGAGCTCGTTCATCTCTTTGAACTTGGGGCGAGGGTACTTCTCTAAGTGGAACATCACCAAGAGGCCGATAATCCTACCCCAAGAAATAGGATGCACTTGGGTCAGATGAATGCCCCACTTGCAAAACCACCGCGTGAGGAAAACCGGTAGTGGAAATCGCAGCCCATATAGAAGGCTGGCGATATGTATGGCCACGCACCTCGTTGGTGGGTACTGGGGAACCTCCGTGCCATTCGGTACCCAAAACTTTATGCCACTCGGAATACAGTACCTCCGTTGGAGCTCTCCCATCTCCGGGACCATCAGCATGCTAGGGATGTCGTTTATATCACACGACGTCCACTGAGGCTCAACACGAAGGCGAGGGCCTCCTCCCCGTCGGCCGTCACCATTACGATGGCCCATGGGCACTTGAGGCCTCTCCGGCCTCGAATCTCCGGAGGGTTCGTCCACTCGCTCCGCGTATCACACTCCGGCTCCGATGGATTCATATCTTCTTCTTCCTGCTAATACTGCTGAAGATCAGCACTCGGGGATCCCTCACTAGAATTCTCTCATGCCAGTCCAGGCTGATACACCGTGCCTTCTCGAAAAATAGTCACCGGCGCCGGATTAAAAATAGTATGCGTCTGCTCCAAAGGTGTTCCGCCTTGAGGAGAATGATCTAGAGAAGAGATCTGAATGATGCTTGGACTATGAGGCGGGGATTGCTGTGCTGGGGAGAAAGAAACAGAAGGTTCAGAGGGAGGATCTTCGATTTCAACCTCTATGCTATAGCTACGGCTTCTACTATCCTCGAAAGAAGACATTTTATAGGAAAAGGGAGAATATTTTGAAAAAATACCTAAGTTCGAAGTCTCTGAACTTTGGAAGCCGACCCAAAATTTCTGCTTGGTCTCAGTCAGTCTAGCTCAAAGGATAATGGATGCGAAAGTGGATAATGGAGGAAAAAAAGGGTATTTATAGATGAAGTTCCCTCGATAAACGAAACGCTTATTCGAAAAGACGCGTCTTTTCAACCTCAAAAGCCGTCAAAAATGTCAGAAAACATCACGTCCCCACGCCCGCTGACAGAACTGATGTGCCTTTTCAAATTCCTGCGCAAAATTGGTCCAACCACAAGAGGCCACGTGTCCGTCATTATGGCACCACAATTAATGCGCCGCTACAGGCATTAACCACTACACGACAGATGTCAGGAATGAATAAACCTTTGAGGATTCCCTTTCCCCATTAAATGTTTATCATTAGCATTAAAGTTTAACTCCGACTTCAGAAATTCTTCTCTCGGAATTAAACTTGGGGGCCTTTGATGACGCCCGAGCCGAGCTGGAAGAAAATTAATCCACGTCATCAATACAGCGCATGCCCGAAGGGGGCCCCCTGGGAATGTCAGCAGCAGTGCCCGGTGACACGTCATGAGTTGGGCTCGCTCACTACCGAGCCCAACCACAACACGACTACCGAGCTCCGACCCCGAGCCCAAATCTTGGCGGGAAACGCATGCGCGACAGATTCAAAAAATAACCATTTGCCCATACTTGCCCATGCTCAGTGCTTTATTGGTATCAGAAACCACCACGTGTCAGAAGGTTATTAAGATGAGTCACCAAGTGGCAAAACTTGGCTGACATGCACGCTTAGAAGGGGACATGTGTCCTTTTCAAATTGTTTTAATGATTAGTGACTGATTAGTGCAAAGATGACTGTTGAAAAACCACTTACTAAAGGGGTATAAAAGCCTCATTTAAGAGGGAGAAAAAGGGGACTAGAAAACGTGTTATTATAAGAAAGACCGACCCCAAAAATCCGGCTCGGCATTGTATCAAAAAAGGCAGGATTAGCCATAAATAAACACACGTTACGCACGCTTATATTTCCACGTGTTAAATTTCTTACATATTTTGCTTGTTGACCAAAACGCACGTCAACACCCTTAAAATTTATACCTTTCTTCGACCGACACAGCACCTGGTGAGATGGTTCGCAACACTACCAGTCGAAAGATTACTGCCCCTAGACCGTTTGACAAACAGTTCACACTGTTCAACTTCTACCAACAGGGAAGCTGATCTACAAGTTGTCCGACCCCTTCAGCAACTGCTCAACACAATATTGGTTTGTTTCCTACTCCCAGCGTATAGTATAATTCCCAAAAGGGATAAATTAATGGAACATTATGAACCCATATTGAAGCAAATAACCTCTTTTTATTAATAACTTCTAAGAAATATTTATTACATCAGTAATCTCCTTTTGAAAGGAGAATACTTTTTTAGTCTCTCATATATGAGGTTTCAACTCTCTTACACATAAAACGGAAAACTTATACACTCTGAAGATTTAAATACTCAACTATTTTTACAAAAGAATTTTATTTTTAAAAGACTAAGGGATGTTGATCGATGCCTTTAGCCTTCCCAAGCTCTTGTTTATATAGAGGTAAGGATGCCTCTATCTTCCTCTATTATTGCACCCACTTGCTGAAATAAGTGGAAGCCTCCTCAGCATCATATGGTTTGGGCCCTCCTTTGTCTGGTATCCAAAGTTTGTTGATAAGGCTCCATTATCTGAGGACTTTCTTTTTCCCGTCCTTTAGTTAATGGAAGGAATATTATGATGTCATCGCTTATTTCATTTGCTTGAATTATTGGCATCTACCAGCTGGATGTCAATCTCATTTTGTTATGACCCACCTTTTGTCTTTTGGGTAAGTGTGTATCACATGTTACCACCAACTCTAGGGAATCTACTTTTTTGGTGGTCCCCGAATTATTGGATACTTCGGCAGCTTCTGTGATTTTTCTTCTCCATCTCTAGGATGTCTCCGGTCAATCTTTGGCTGAAATCCTTTACCAAATTCTAGCTCTTTTTGATTCGGACATTCTGGGAAAATATAATTTTCCCAGTGGGCAATATGAGCCATGTTACAGTATTTTCGGCGATTTTCTTTACTCCCCGGCAGCTTGTTTTCCCAAAGAAGACTTCTCTATTTCTCAAATATGTCTTCGGCAAATCTTGTTGCTTTTCCTGTCATGGTGTTTAATAGGAATATGATCAATTCACCGAATTCTGATAGAACTTGAATGGAAACTTGACTTTGTGCATCTCTATAAGCACCCATAAACCCAAGTTCGTCTCGTTGAAATTTGACTTTGTGTATATACGAACATGAAGCTGAAATAATCCTTGAAGAGATTATCCATCTTCCTTTGATATATCTGGGGCGCATTAGCCAATCCCATAGGCATCACGTTTCAAATATAATGTCCTTGTGGTGTGGAGAAAGCTGTGAACTTCTTACTTTCTACCTCCATCTTAATTTGGTAAAATCCATATTTGCAATCGAATTTGAGAATATTTTAGGCACCTTTGATACAGTTAACCAAATATTCTTTGCTTGGGATATAGTATCCGTTGAATTCCAAAATGTTATTAATCCCCTTGTAATTAATAACAAGTCCTCACAGCTTTCCTTTTTAATTTCTTCATGATTTTTGACTAAGAATCCTGGATTGCTGTATGGAGAAACTCCTGGTGAAATCAACTTAAGGTCAAGATGTTCCTTAAGTATTTTCTGCATATCCTCGCGATCCCCCTGATTCATAAGGATTGTTTTGAATCTCACGAACTTGTATTCCTTTCATGTTTCACCTTTAAGGAAGCTTTGAGCTCATTCTGTTCCCACCATGCCAAAGGATTTTCATTGTAATTCCTTTGGATCTTCTTCTTGACATCCTCGAGTGATATTTTTTCCTCTATAGTTACATCACTATGTGTTTTTTCTATTAGGCTCTTCAATAGTTTTGCGATAGTCTCTGGAGGTACTCGTTCTTCTCCTTTCCTGAATGAATACAAATTATTATCCCATCTCTTTGTATCTTTCTACTTTGAACCATATTGTCGAAAGGATAATAATGCATCATCAAATCTTATTTTATCTGCCATTTTTGGATTTCGAAGTTTGGCTTCATCACCACGATTTTATCACCAGTCTTTGGACAATAATCTTATGATCACATAAGGTTATGAAAATAAGTCTTCTTGTCTCATTTTCCTGTGTAAATCGCTTGAATGTTTATAGGAAATTGTTTCCTAGAACATCTACTCATGTATCGCTTGAATGTGGTGTCTTCACTTTGTACCATTTGTACCGGGGTACCGCCGCACCTCCGATCATAATTTCTGCTTGTTTAACTCCTCTGTTGAGGATAAGAATCCTTTTAGAGAAATCTCTTCCTGCAATAGCTGGTAAATCTTCTCCAGTCTCTTTAGGAAAAACATCCGGTTTTGCAGTACATATTCCGCACTGAGTCATAAAGGCGGCGAAATACTCGGCTTTGTATTCAACATATAACATTCCAATAGAAATGTATATGGAGAATGGGCTAATGGTCATCTGATTATGTATATTTTATCAGCCACTGTGAACTCCATTCCATCTTGTAATCTTTCCCAAGGTTTGTGAACCTCAAGAAATTCAAAACCCAATATCAATTCTATGGGATTTTCCCTGCTATTCCTGTGATAGTCAGCTCAATTTCACCCATCTTTAGGCTTCCTTGATACCTTCCAACTATAGGTTGTTGGAGATAATATAGAACATCACAAGGAAAAATATTATTCTTTTGAGTGATGTCAAATATTACTTCAACTTCTCTCCATCCTTCTGGACATTTCAGTTCTCCTTGTGTTTTGAAAACATCTGGGATTCGTTGAACTGTACTCGGTCTTTTTTCTTCCCAACGGCTACTGCTTATCATTCTGTCTTGTTGGAAAGACATCCTCATTGGCTCAACTCTGAGACTTTGACTTTTGTTGAAGACTGGTTGATCTTGAATTTACATGTCGATCTCCTTTATTGTTGGAGACTAAATAAGTTCCGGTAGAACTACCCTGGCAAAGTCCTCAAATATTCTTGGAACTTCAATAATTTCCTTTCTTAAGAATACTTCTGAATGATGTGTATTCGAAAGAGCATAGGAAATCTTGTATGTGATCGAGTAAGGCCTATTTCCTTCTTTCATCAAAGCTATCCTTTTGAAATCTTGATGAAGGTTTAAGGCTCTGTTGAAGTTTCCATCTCCCAAATTGTATGCAATTCTATGATAGACATTAAATGCCAGTTTCCCAGCATACAAATTTCATATGACCGCTCCAAGGCATGAATCCTTGAGATTTGAGATTCTCTTATCAAAGATGGTTAAGTTGAGTGGCGAATCAATCCCTTCTTTGAATGTTGCTTTAATAATAACTCTTATGGCTCTGATGTGAATCCATGAGAGTATATTTGCAGCTTCTTTTTTGATTGTGCTTTTGATCTCCTGAACTTCTCGGTAAGGGACCAACTGCATCTCAATCAGGTTACCAGTGAACTCCATTGGGATGGAAAATTCTCCGGTAGTTACTCTATGGATAATTTGGTATTTTCTGTTACGAAATCCAATCTTATCTAAAGCCTTTTCCATAGCTCCAATTGTAAATCCATCGTATATCTGAAGCTTTGGATTTTCCTTCATAATTCTCATAAGAGTCTTATGAGAAACGGTAGTGTGGGAGAGGAATCCCGACATCCTCCCTGACCGTCTGCTGAAGAATTTCTTCTTCACTCTAATTCTGAACTAGATTCACTTCCATCGTCAGAATAGATCTCTTCTTCGTAGATGCTTTCATCTGAGGGTAGATCTTCAAATTGATATACCTGGATCAAATCTCGATAATAGACAACTTCTTTGAATTCTGGTGTGGCTTTGAACTGTCTGATTCCTCGCTTTTGATTATCTGGGAAATCAGTTGATGATGTGAGCCGCATCAACAAATGTGCATACGACCCAACAACAATATGTTGTACCTTCACTAGTTTGGTTAATTTGGTGGAAAACCTCGACCCCTTGCTTAGCGAAGCAAGAACCTCGGTATATGAAGACGCCACAAGCAATTATGGATTATTGCCTGATAAGTCTATAATTGCAACAAGAAATGTAAATCTTGAAGCACTTGGAGAAACACTCAAATTTGAGAGTAAAAGATTAATTGTATTGATAATTGAATGAAAAATAACAAGTGTTCACCCTTATAAAGGGTCCAAATCCTAACCTACCAAGAAAACAACTTTAAAACTGAAAAGGAAACAAAAACATGAAAATTTCGAAAATCCGGCAAAAAGCACGCTCGTGCCAAAGAAACACGGCCAGGCCATGTTTCGCACGTCGCCCGAATTCCAGCTCCCACACGGTCGTGCCAGGAAGCACGGCCAGGCCGTGTTCGCGAAGGAATTTCCGAACACGATTGTGTTTTCAAGCATGGACAAGTCGTGCTTTCCACGAACCCACAAGCTCCTCTTCCCACACGGCCGTGCCCAGAAGCACGGCCAGGCCGTGTTCACGATGAAGGGTCCGAACACGGCCGTGTAACTTAAGCACGGCCAGGCCGTGCTTTCCATGACTTTTGCCCCCTTCGACTCCTTCAGTCTTTTATCCCCTGCTCGTCCTAAACTCGAAATAACAACTCAAAATGCGGCCTTAAAGGTTTATTTAGCCTCCAAAACACTAACATGACTCAAAATAAAAACTAAACTACAACTAACTATGATAAATGAATACAACACCATCGAGCACTTGATTATGAGGTCTTCAAGAAGCTAGGTGGCTTGTATTCTTGGAATCCTGTAGTTGCTCAGTCTGAGGTGGACTCTGGACCGTTGACGAAGCTAATCAACTAGACCACCCGATCATCTTCCTCCTTCGGAAATGCACTCCCGGCCTCGTTTTGAATGACTTGAGTCAGCCCATTTAGTGCATCCTTGAACTTCCTTGCCCGCGCCCTCGTCACCAGACCAATTAGTACTGTTACTGGGTCTTTTGTCCATGGATTCTCATCATTCCCCTCCTCTTGAGAAGGATTTGTCCTCAAATCCGAATTGACATCAAATGGACTAAGACCTGCAACATTGAAAGAAGCATTAACCCCATAGTCGCCCGATAAATCGATTTTGTATGCATTATCATTGATCCGCTCGAGCAATTGGAACGGACCATCTCCCCGCGGCTGCAACTTGGACTTTCGACCTGCCGGAAATCGTTCGGGCCGCATGTGTACCCAAACCCAGTCTCCCGGTTCGAACACCATCTTCTTGCGATGTTTATTAGCTTGCATCGTGTATTGCTCTGTTCACCATTCGATGTTGAGTCTCGCTTTCTCATGTGACTGTTTCACAAAATTAGCTTTCTTCTGCCCATCTAAGTTAGCATGCTCAGAAACAGGTAAAGGTGATAAATCCAATGGGGTTAGTGGATTAAAACCATAAACAAGTTCAAATGGTGAAAACTTTGATGCAGAATGCACAGTACGATTATAAGCAAACTCAACATGTGGTAAACAATATTTCCAAGTTTTAATACTCTTTTTAATGATAGCCCTTAACAACATAGACAACGTTCTATTCACTACTTCAGTTTGACCGTCTGTTTGGGGATGACATGTAGTAGAAAATAACAATTTAGTTCCCAACTTCCCCCACAAGGTCTTCCAAAAGTAACTTAAGAACTTAGAGTCTCTATCCGACACAATGGTTCTAGGCATACCATGTAACCTCACAACTTCTTTAAAGAATAAATCAGCAACCAAAGACGCATTATCAGTTTTATGACATGGAATGAAATGTGCCATCTTTGAAAAACGATCTACGACAACAAATATAGAATCGGACCTATGTTTAGTTCTTGGAAGTCCTAAAACAAAGTCCATAGAAATATCAACCCATAGTGTCGTCAAAATGGGTAGGGGCATGTAAAGTCCCTGGTTTTGAACCCGAGATTTAGCTTGCCTACAAGTAACACATCTACTACAAATGCGCTCAACATCTCGCTTCATATGTGGCCAATAAAAATGCTCTTGCAAGACGGCTAAAGTTTTGGCTACCCCAAAATGTCCCATAAGACCCCCACCATGCGATTCTCTCACTAGTAAGTCTCTCAAAAAACATTCAGGAATGCACAATTTATCCTCCCGAAATAGAAAACCATCATGCCTATAAAACTTACCCTCGGCCCCCTTTTTGCACGCACCAAATGACTCAGAAAAATCAAGATCATGCAAGTACAACTCTTTAATATGTTCAAACCCAAGGATTTTAGCATCTAAAGTAGAGAGAAGAATGTACCTCCGAGACAGTGCGTCTGCTACAATATTAGTTTTACCTTGCTTGTACCGGATGATGTATGGAAATGTCTCGATAAATTCAAGCCACCGTGCATGTCTCTTGTTCAACTTTTGTTGCCCCTTGAGATACTTTAAGGACTCATGATCGGTGTGGATTATGAACTCCTTTGGCCAAAAATAGTGCTGCCACGTTTTTAAGGCCCGGACCAAAGCATAAAACTCCTTGTTGTACGTCGGGTAGTTCAAGGGCGCCCCACTCAGTTTTTCACTAAAGAACGCAATCGGCTGCCCTTCTTGCATTAGCACGTCACCGATCCCAACCCCCGATACATCACACTCGATCTCAAAGACCTTGGTAAAATCCGATAATGCTAGCAAAGGCGCATGTGTTAGCCTTTCCTTCAACAACTCAAATGCCTTGCCTTGGGCCTCGCCCCACTGAAACACAACACTCTTTTTAATAGTTTTCGTCAATGGTGCTGTGATAATACTGAAATCCCACACAAACCTCCGATAAAAGCTCGCAAGGCCATGAAAGCTACGCACTTGACTGGCCGATGTGGGTTTAGGCCAGTCCTGGATAGCTTTAATCTTCTCCTCATCCACTGTAATTCCCCTCGAGCTCACTACAAACCCCAAGAATATCAACTGCTCTGATCAAAAGGTGCACTTCTTAACGTTTACATACAGCTTTTCCTTCCTCAACACCTCTAACACGGCCCTCAAGTGATCCAAGTGTTCGTACAATGATTTACTATAAATGAGAATATCATCAAAGTAAACCACGACAAACTTACCAATGAAAGCTCTCAAAACATGGTTCATAAGTTCATGAACGTGCTAGGCGCGTTGGTTAGCCCAAATGGCATGACTAACCACTCATACAAATCATGCTTCGTCTTAAAAGCCGCTTTCCACTCATCCCCTTCCCGCATCCGAATCTGGTGGTACCCGCTCCTCAAATCTATCTTGGAGAAGATGCTAGAACCATGGAGTTCGTCTAACATATCATCCAAGCGAGGTATGGGGTGCCGGTACTTGATAGTGATATTATTAATAGCCCGGCAATCCACACACATCCTCCAAGACCCATCCTTCTTCAGAACTAGTAGCACCGGAACCGCACAAGGACTCATGCTTTCCCGGATAAGTTTCTTGCTTAGTAACTCATCAACATGCCGCTGCAACTCTTTTGTCTCCTCCAGATTAGTTTTGTACACCGGCCGGTTAGGCAGTGATGCACCCAGAATGAAATCAATCTGATGCTCAATCCCTCGAATAGGTGGTAATCCGCCTGGCATCTCGTCTGGAAATACATCCTCGAACTCCTGTAACAAAGACAAGACAGAACTAGGCAAATCGGGGTTAAGACTGTTAGTAGATAAATAAGTGCCCTTGTAAACCAAGAGTATCATCGAACAACCACTCGTGGTGGCTTTCCTAAGGTCACCCATTTTTGCCATCAAAATTATTTTTTCCTCGTTTCTTACCTCATGGCCGTCCCACCCCCTTTTTTTGTTTTCCGGCCCTCTCAAAATTATTGCTCTTCTTTTTCCCGGCTATCTCTCGAACCTCACTTCTACCCTTAGCCGGACCCTCACTCTTGTTATCTCTCAAGCTCTCTTTTTTCTCGGCTTTATTTTGATTTTTATGCTCACTAGCCGAACTCTCTTTTTCTTTTGCCTCTATCTCTCTCGATTTCACTTGATCCTCATAGATTTCTTTTGGAGTTAAAGGAAGAAGTACAAAACGCCTCTGATTATAAACAAGAGTATACTGGTTAGTGTAGCCGTCATGTTGAACCCTCCTATCAAACTGCCACGGCCTACCCAACAGGATGTGCCCCACCTGCATCGGCACCACATCGCACAACACCTCATCCTTATATCCCCCTATTTGAAATGCTACCTTCGCCTGCCTACTGATCCGCATTTCCTCACAGTCGCTCAACCACTGAAACTTATACGATTGTGGGTGTTTTATCATTGGGATTCCTAACATATCCACCATCTTTGCATTTGCTACATTAGTGCAACTCCCCCCATCGATGATGATACTATACACCTTTCCATTGACAAAACACCTTGTATGAAAGATGTTTTCTCGCTGGACTCCCTCATCTGATTTAAGTTGAATGCTCAGCGCCCTCCGAGACACCAATGATAACGCCTCCCCCTTCGCCGCCTCTAACACCTCTGGGATATCCTCCAACTCCGGCATATCACTATAATCATGCTCTCCCTCACTCTCCGACTCCATTTCCCCATTCTCACGCAACACCAACACCCTCTTATTTGGACATTGACTAGCTATATGCCCAAACCCATGACATTTAAAACATTTATTATCCCTCGTTCGAGCAGTAGAGGGTTCGATTTTAACTACGGGTTTAGGCTCGGTCGCCCTCCCCCTTTGGTCTGCTGCCTTTGAACTCTGCTCCTCATTTTTGTTGGTGTTCGCCCTCCATGCATTGGAGTTAGAGCTTGGTGTTTGCCGGTTGAAACCCCTCCTTTTGAGCTGCTGCTCAACTTTCACCACCATGTGCACCATCTCCTCGAGATTGACACAGTGACGTAGGTCGACGGCATCCATAATGGGAATATTCAAACCCGCGATGAACCTAGCCATAGTCACCTCCGGGTCCTCATCGATATTTGCCGTTGCCATAAGCATCTCCATCTCCTTGTGGTAATCCTCCACACTCTTCGACCCCTAAGTCAACCTTTGCAACCTCTAATAGACGCCCCTATAATAGTGGTTTGGTACGAAACAACGTCGCATCAGACTCCTCATCTCCTCCCATGTGGAAATGGGCCGCTCGTCGTTTCTCCTCTTTGAGACCATTAATTGATCCCACCACACACTTGCATAATCCGAGAATTCAGTTGATGCCAATTTCACCTTTTTCAACTCGGAATAGTTTTGGCAATCAAACACATTCTCGATTTTCCTCTCCCAATCCAAGTAGGCGTCTGGGTCACTTTTTCCTTGGAACGAGGGGATTTGCATTTTGATGTTACTCAAATTGCTATCCTCACGCCCCCGATCACCCCTATCTCCGCGCCGACCTCTGCCGGAATTGTAATTTTGCTCCCTTTCGGAATCAAAATCATCAATCTCATATGCCCACTCCTCTTACTCGAACCTCCTCGGCCTCCGTGCCCTAGTAGCGGGTTCTTCTATTTTCGGTGCCTCCCTGAGATCCCCATATGTTTCGATCATTACTTTCTTCATGAGGCTTGCAAGTGCCTCCATATCAAACTTCTCCAATGGTTGTCGGTTTTCGTCTATCATGTTTAAATAACACCCTCACGTGTATACACTCGTGTATCACTCAACTCACAATCCCCCAGTACCCGCACTTGTCACGATTATAAACCAATCAGACAGTCGCAAGTACGCTTCAACACACCAAGAAAATTACCAAGCCAATCAACGGATCAAACCGCAACTAGTTTAAATTTTTGTGTTCACCCTTTTAAATTTTTTATCCACGGTCCAAACCCTAACCTACCAAAAATTAAAGAAAACAACTTTAAAACTCGAAAAGGAAACAAAAACATGAAAATATTTGTTAAAATCTTCACTAGTTTGGTTAATTTGGTGGAAACCACACTGCGACAAAGAAACACGTCCAAAGACGCCGTTATTTCTATGCACGATAAGTCGATAATTGCAACAAGAAACGTAAATCTTAAAGCTCTTGGAGAAACACTCAAATTTGAGAGTAAAGATTAATTGTATTGATAATCGAATGAAAAATAACAAGTGTTCACATAAAGGGTCCAAACCCTAACCTACCAAGAAAACAACTTTAAAATCGAAACAAAAACATTTTTTCACACCCATGCACGGCCAGGCCATGCTTTCCACAAACCCACGAGCTCCTCTTCCCACACGGCCGTGTTCGCGATGAAAGGTCCAAACACGGCCGTGTAACTTAAGCACGGCCAGGCCGTGCTTTCCACGACTTTTGCCCCCTTCGACTCCTTTAGTCTTTTATCCCCTGCTCGTCCTAAACTCGAAATAACAACTCAAAACGCGGCCTAAAGGTTTATTTGGCCTCTAAAACACTAACATGACTCAAAATAAAAACTAAACTACAACTAACTATGATAAATGAATACAACACCATCAAGCACTTGATTATGAGGTCTTCAAGAATCTAGGTGGCTTGTATTCTTGGCATCCTTTAGTTGCTCGATGAGGTGGACTACGGGCCGCTGACGACGCTAATCAACTGGACCACCCGATCATCTTCCTCCTTCGGCAATGCACTCTCGGCCTCGTTCTGAATGACTTGAATCAACCCATTTTGTGCATCTTTGAACTTTCAGACAAGCTCACACCCGAGCTAACAAAAGTTTCAAAGATTGTAATTGTTGGACATGCGGAGCAAGAGGGCGTATCTCAACTGATGAGAATCCATGGACAAAAGACCCAGTAACAGTACCAATTGGTCCGGTGATGAGGGTAAACAACAAAACAAACTATGGTATCCATAGGGGTATTTTTGGAATTTTTGGGCCCTTTTTTCGTACCTTTCGACAAAGTGCAAAAAATTTTAAAGTTCATGTGGTGAAAGTGTCACTTTAAAAGTTCATAGGGTAAAGTGTAAAAAGTGGTATAGTTCAGGGGGCAAGTTGTTTTTCCCCTAAGGCTTTTCATATTACTTCCATTCAACAAGTAAAGTACAGAAATACTGATATCAATTCCTGGGACAAACAATTCCCAAAGCTACAACGTTTCATTCAAACATCTAAAACACGATGTCTATAATTCTCCCTTTGTCTCAAGAACCTTTTACCAAAATTTCAGTCTCTTCATGAGGGGGATATAATAAACAAGCAACAAAGATCGATTAAACTATTACCAAAACACAACTGCAAATATTTGACAAATTAAGCTATAACAATCGAGTCAGATAAGGGCTCGTTCTTTTCAGCTATTTCCATGGAAATTAGTAGAAAAATAGAAAAGACAAAAAATTGTAGCTGTAAAACACAATTTATTGAACTTACCTAGACCTGACCGTAATCTGGATGGGTATATCCAATATGCTATACTTGGAGTTGCTTGAGGAGACGGTAATGGGAGGGGCTAGGGTTTTGGTGTGAGGACAGAATTGGGGGTGAGGGAAAAAGAGGATAGAGAGAAATTAAAAAAAAAGTAAGTGTTAGGATTGATGGAGCACAATTTGTAACTGGGCTAAATTAATTTGGGGCAAAGTTTTGGTTTTTTGGGGGGTATAAAATAATATGACCATCGGTTCATCAAGAACCCATGTGAGACTGTTGTTATAAACTGAAAAAATGATGGGTATAGACATCGGTGTAAAACCCAATGTCTATGAGCGAAACAATATGGTCATAAACATTATGTCTTTTAAAAACGGAGGTTAAATACTAAAAGACATCACAAAAAGCTTGAAACTAATGATTTTTACTCGATGTCTATTACCTATTTTCTTGTAGTGGATCTTCCAATTGTCATAGGGAGCCCAAGGTACTTGCTGGATTCCTGAACCTGGATATCTCCAAAAAATCGGCTGATTTCATTATGTGTGTCGATTAGGGTATTTTTCCGAAAAGAATCGATGATTTACTCCAATTGATCGAACTTCCCGGAGAAAAAGCTTTTAGTGCTCCAAAATTCATTTAACTTGATAAACCTGTGATGAACTTGCTTCACACAAAATAAGAGAATCATCTGCAAACAACAAGTGAGTTGTCCAAGATTATAAATTTTCAGCCCTTTAATACCTTCACAAGAAGGAGCTTTACAAATTAAATTTGAGAACACTTTAGATAAAATAATAAAGAGGTATAGGGACAAGGGATCTCCTTGTCTCAAACGTCTTGAAGGTATCAAAAGTCCTTTGGACTCCCATTAATATTAAATGAGAAAGCAGATGAAGAGATACAAGAAAAGATCCATCGGATAAACCCAAAAGCAAAGCCTATTTTTTCCATGAGCTATATAAGAGCACACCACTCTACTTTATCGTAGGCTTTTGCCATTTCAAGTTTCATAATCATATATGTTTTTTCCCAGTTCGAAGTCGATTCAAGAAATGGATTGCTTCATGAGCAATGACGCCTTATCAAGAATTTGTCGATCCAACACATAAGCTGATTAGTTATCACAAATACATAAATTAAGACAAAGCTTAAAGCCTATTACAAAGAATTTTAGAGATAATTTTATAGAAAACAGACCACAAACTAATTGGTCTAAAATGAGACATGGAAGTGGGATTCTTGCATTTTGGAATTAAAGTTATAAAAGTGTGATTAAAGCTTCTTAAGAAGTTTGAAAAAATGTCTTTAACTACTGGGTAAAGATTATGAGAGATAAAGTTCCAGAAATGTTGATTGAAAATGGGAGGTAGACCATCAATACCTGGGGCCCTATGGTGGTTCATTGCAAAGTGGGACTCTTTGATTTTGGCCGTTTCAATGGGCCTCATCATTTCTTTATTCAGATCCTCAGAGATTGGTAGTGGGATACTCTCAAGAATTTTATTGCCACCGGTGGAGCCTTCAGATGAAAACAGCTTTGTGTAAAACTCAGTGATGCTTTTTGTAATAGTTTCGGAATTGATGTGGCAATAAAGCTCTAAATTGAATTTATTTTTTTGTCTTTGGATAGTGGAGGCATGGAAGAATTTAGTATTTTGATCCCCAGTTTGAAGCCATGTGATTCTAGATTTCTTGTGAAAAAAAAGTTTCTTCTTTCTGATATAGTAAATCCAACTCCCTCTTAAGTTCAGACCATTTGTGCCAATCCATATGCCTTCATGCTCCTTCATAGCTTCCACTTTGTTTTTGATATCTGAGATTTTAGGGCATGAGTTCATTTTTTCACTCCAATTATTTTTCAAAAATTCCACTCTACAGAGTTTCATATTAGAAAGGCATCGAAATATTAAGGTACCTGGCATTTGCTTTGTACAAACCTCCTCCACGATCTTCTTCATCTCATCTTTCTCCAGCTATTTAGGATCAAAATAAAATCTTATCTTTGTCTTAATGATGTTAGGAATTGAGTTCAGTTCAATAAGACAACGGTCAGAGAATGTCATGAACTCGGATTTTTCTTCAGAATCGGGAATGGAATGAACCCATTAGCCGATCCAAAGAATCTATCCAATTTCTCCTCCATGAATTCATCACCCATATGATTGTTCGCCCATGTGAATTTACCATTAATGATAGGGATCTCCTCCATCTCCATCCTAGCGATGAAGTCTCTGAATTTAAAACAACTCACATCACTTTTGAAGTTGCCCCTTTTTTTCTCGAAACTCCAACGGATATTATTAAAATCTTCCCCCAAGATCCAATGGTCACCCTATTTGTGCTTGGCTGAACAAAAATAATCCCAATGGATCTCTCTTAACTGGTCATTTGTAGATGCATAAAGTAGAACAATCCACAAGCGAAATACAACATCAAGAAAAAGACACTCAATTTCAAAACAAAAAAAAAATGATGGGAAAATTTGTAGGACATAAATATTGTCCCTCCAGAGTACTAACAAGCCACCACTCCTTCCATTTGGATCCACATTGCACCATTTACTACCCAACTTTCAAAATCTTATAGAGAGTTTGCACAAAACCAGTTTTTTTATTTCACATACAAAAACCATTTCTAGGAGATGGAGCTTCCACACTTCCTTGAGCCGGAAAACTGTAAAGGGTCATCCCAAACCTCTACAATTCCACACACATACTTTTATGATTGACTTGGGAGGCGATTCAAGGCTGGCTTTCTCCACTGATTTGCTTCACTATGGGATACTTTGTTTTTTTACACTTTGACTAACATTTTCCATGGTAGGATAGTCTAAGTCAGGTTCATCCACCAAGCCGGAATTTCTTTTCTGATTCACTAAAGCCTTGGGTGTTGGCTCCTCATCCATGGGTTTTTGTAATGGTTGCTTAACACATGTAGGTTTCTTTCCCTTGGGCCTTTATTTTCCAAGCGGTTTGGATTTGGTAGGGGGTATGGAGTGGGTTAAATTGGTAATATCACTAAAAGGTCTTCTCTTGGTTTCCACAAGAATAGGAACATTATGGAGTTGGGTATCATGGAGGTGTGGTTTAATCTAAGTGTTAGCAGGGTGAAGATGGGGGTTTAGGTTCATTTAGATGGGGGTTTGGAGGGTTGGGATTAGGGCATGAATTTATGTTCATGTTGAGTTCAAGGGCTATAGCCATAGAGGCTTGTGGTTTGGTACCTTTTGAGGGTGTTAAGGTACTGAGAGTTGAATAGGTGGTATAACTAACAGGGTGGGGATATTTTCGATTCAATTGGGGGATCTACGATTAGACGGTGGTGTTTGGGGTGGTGGCTTAGATGTTTGTGGCTGTTTAAAAGGGTTATTAGGAGATTTATTGAAGGAAGACCAATTAACTTGGATTCAATCACCATATTGACCCTCAACCAGATGGTCTTGTTCAATATCCTGCTTGCGTCTATCACAAAATTTTCTGTGTGCCCAACCCTTCCACGATAATAACAAAATATCATCAAATCTTCATATTTAAATTCGCCCAAATCATTTTATCCCCCATCTTAAGGTGGGTTCCTCTCATTAAGGGTTCATCAAGATCAACGAGGGCCAACACTTTAATGCAACTTTCTCTGGAAGACCCGATTTCTCGGACAAATACATCATTTACTATAGGGAACGCGTTGCCAAGTTTCCAACCGACTTTCGTGCTCAACCAATGGTTTGAGAGGTTCCGATCCGGACCCGAGTTCCACCTTTGAAAACCTTCCTTTTGGACCACAAGTTTTGTATTCCCCTCTTTGAGAACCAAGTATTGTCTATCAAAATTCTAGGTTTTCCCACCAACAAGTTTTGCACGTCTACTTTAGAGGCGAAACAAACTGGAAAAAGTTATCCAACAGTTATTTGATGAAGAGAGGCCCCCAGTGGGCCATATACTAGATAGTATGTTCCTTAATCCAAAAAAATATGCACTTTTTATCCCAAAGATCCTCCCAAAAAGACTTCGCGTACATTCTTCAAGTCTTGGAGCAATGTATGTCACTATTTATGCCCTTTCGTATTCGTGAGAGGAGAACTTAAGTAACTTTACTCGACTTCCGCATCCATCAGAGTATCCACTATCAATGTCAAAAAATCTGATTCCAAAAGATGAGTACCTGAAAGGGAAAGAGCCACACAACGAAAATCTCAAAAAAAGTACACAAAGAAAAGTAAGAAAAGACAATAGTTAATAGAGAGACTAATGAGGGCAGGCAACATGAGCACTCTACAATAATGGGACAGAGTAAATACAGTACTAATGAAGTAGTGCTAATACGGAAGGCGGGAGAGAGCACGAAGAAGTAAATGTAAAAAAATAAAAATATAAGGAAACGATAGATCCATGATTAATAGCCAGAAGAGTTTAATTTTTTTAGGATCTAAAATGTGTGTTGGTGGGAGAGAGGCCACAAGTTTCCCACTATTCCATAGAGCTTGTTGGTATTTCAAACGACAAGATCTTTGGGTAGGGCTTTGGAGGGGGAAACATTCCTAGGATAGTCGAATGATGATGCGGGCGGCGGAAAGAAGATTCAAGTCAAGGATACCACCCACTGAGGACCTAATTTCTCCAGAGAGAACCCTAGACACTCCATACATGAGAAACGAGTAATAATAATTAGTTATTTTTGAAAAAAAATGTGTAAATGCTATTGGTAAGAGAAAAAAGTAAAGTGAGTGAATAATTTATTTTTTCAAAATTTTCATGAACAATGTATGTTTGTTAAAAAGATTCTCTAGCGGAACAAAAATAAAAAAATATTTCATGTCCAATCACAACCTAATTCTTCTTGGATCATTTCTTTCAACTTAGTATACACTAATAATTTGAAATATCTTCAAAAACGGGTGGAATTTGGCTATGTAATTCTTCATGGGCCATTTCTTTAAACCTATTATTTTAAATATATGTACATACTTGACTTGCAACCCATTTATATATGTTCTATTATCTATATATAAAATGAGACATTTCTGGAAATAGTAAGTTATATTTTTCTGCCCATTTTTACTACCTATAAATAGTATTTCGAGCTAGTGTATTGTATTGATGCGTATTATTTTTTAAAAGAAATATTTGAATAATAGGCTCAATACGGTCTCTCTTGATTTGCTGTAAATTTGATTATATGATTTCAAACATTCTTAATTTACATTAGTTAGTGCATACTATAGAAATTAAAAATTAATTATTTCATGCCAATATGTAATTAGTGTAACAGTGTCAATCAAATCTATCTTGATTTACTTCAAATATTGTTAGTCCAAGTGGCTCTAAGTACGGAGTTTCAAACAATTTTAATTTAAATAAGATAGTGCATAATTATAGGAATTGAAAATTAATTTTTCTTGCAAATATGTTTGTATTAGTATTGTTAAACAAAATATACTCGTTAAAAAATATTCATGAAAATAGTTTCATTTATTTCGCTATTAATGAATAAAATACAAGAAAATATATTAATGCAATTGTATTTTGATTTTTTATAACCAAAATATACATAAAATAAATGCATTCTAAGATTTTTCTACATGGTTTTTTTTCCTTTTGATTTTTTTAAAAAATTAACTAGTCATTATGTCAGATAAGATATATATATATATATATATTTTTGGAATTTATTGTAAGTTATATATTAATATTTTAAATGAAAATTTACTTGTAATTATATTAATCTATTTATATGTTTGAGTTTAATTTAGTTTTAATGATATAAGAAACAACGTAAAAATATCTAAAATAGTATTTCTATTTTTTCACTTAAATATATACATTGTTTAGCGAGAAGTATAAGAGATACAGTTGAAAAATAATATCATTCTAACAAAAGTGATAACACAAATTAACTAATAAGTTTTTTAGTGTACTAAAAGTTAGGAAACACATTCTCATATTTGTAAAGGAAAAAAGTGACTTTTACTTTTCATTAAAATTATATATTTCATTGTTCAATATCTTTACACATGTACATAAATAGACTTTATTCTGAAAGTATATTTCATTAATTGTCCTGTCAATTGTGATCGCAGATGTTGTACCAAATGCGACGACATTCGAAGTAATATCTTCAGCAACATCTGAATATGTTCGTTTCTTAAAACTCCCATTTATCTTTTATCTACAAGGATAAATATTCTCAAAGAATACAACATTCCTTTATTCAATTATGGTACCAACTCTCATTTCTAGATTTTCTGACTTATGTACCATAAAGTGATATGCACTATTGTTAAATGCATAACCTATAAACACATAATCGACCATCTTTGGACCGATTTTAACTTAAATTAGTTTAGGTATTGCAACTTTACGCAAACACCCTCACACTTTACGTATTTGTAATAAGACTTACAAATTTTCCACAATTTTAAGGAGTCATATCTTTTCCTTTAAGTTGTATTTATTCAATATATGGTTGGCTGTTAAAACATCTTTCCCCCAACATATGCTAGGGTAATTCAGAACTAATCAACATGACACTCATTATCTCTTTAAGTGTCTGGTATTTGCGTTTAGCTACACCGTTAGACTATGGTGAATATGGAGCAGTTGTTGACGAATTATACCTGATTAAGTATATATCGCTTCAAATGGTGCAATATATTCGCCACTTTTATCACTCCAAATTTCTTAATCCAATTGCCAAGTTGATTTTTAACTTCATTTTTATAATTTGTAAAAACTCCCAAAGCTTCATCTTTTCCTCTTGACAAGTATAATTAGAAAAACCTTGTGTAATCATCAATAAATATGGTGAAATACGTTTTACCATCCTTAGTTTGCACAAAATTCAGATCACACGCGTCATTGTGTATCAACTCTGGTGAAGTGCTCCTTTAAACCCGAAAGAAACGGTGACTTAGTCATTTTGGCTTCAACACACACTTTACATTTCTTTGTGAGTTTACTTCAGGTAAATTAATTAATTCTAAATATACCAAATTTTTATAGCATTCATATTTACATGCCCTAATCTAATATACCATAAATAAGAGTACTCAAGAATGTAAGCAGAAAAAGATGCATTCTTATTCATTTCTTCACCAAAACGGCGTACAATCATACATTCATTTTGTGCAATCCATCGTCTAGATAACTTCTACCAAGGAACTATCCAAACTTACTAGGTGATAAGTGCATTTTTGTTCACGTTTTTATAACTATTTTTCGATAATTTCTTTAACTTTTTAGTTCATTAATCAATAAATTCAAGAAAAATCACATTGGCTTGTTTTAAATGATGAAGGTAAAGGCTTGAAGCAAACTCATATGGATTTCGTATGAAAATACGAACAAAAATGAAGTCTAACATTGATCAAAAAGAAGGCAAGAAGACTCAATCTCGTACAAAACACACCCCTAGTGTGATGGGAAACATGGCCATGCTTCAAAGAGTAGAAAAACAAGAAAAGCAGAATAACACACCCTGGCCGTGCTTTGAAAGCACGGCCGTGTTCAGTATGACGACAAGGAAAACACGCTCAAACCATGTTTAAAAGCACACCCTGCCAAAATCCCACAATTGACGTGAAAAACACGGCCATGTCGTGTTTCATAAGCACGACTGTGTTCGTCATTTTTACGAACACGGCATGGCCGTGCTTTGTCTCCAGCTCAAATTTTCTTTTGGCGGAAATTATGGAAGCTTTTCCTTTTTACTTTTTGACAACTTTTGTACAACTTTTACATCTCATTTTGCTGCATTAAGCCCCATTATTCCCTCAATTATCATATGAAAACAAGGACTCAACAACCCAACTATGGTAGTGGAGCAATTATTTGAAAGAGATGACATTGTTAATGTGTTCTTTCACAAAAACAATGTCTATAAAAGCCAAGAGTTTGGGATGGAGGATTCATTCATTCACTCTAAGTTTCAAAGCAAAATACATTGAGATGATAAAGAGAGGTGGAGTTGGAAGTTGAAGAGCAATAGAGGAGAAGGCTTGGAGCTCAACATCATTGCAATCAACCAAGGAGGAAGTCTTGTATTGGTCTTGAATAAGAGCTAAGTACACCATGTTCATTTTATCCAAATCTTCTTGTGTAGTATACTCTTTTGTCAAAGCCATGTGTAGCTAAATTTCTAGTGTTTGAATGTAATGAACTCTAGAATGAATTTGTGATTAAGGCTTGTATGTTTTTAATAAAATCTTCAAGTTTTGTGCGACTCACTTATATTATGCTTTATTCATTCGAATTGGTATATGCGCAATATTGATTTAAAGTTTATTTTTCACCAGGAAATCGAGAGATTCATGGTGAAATAGAACATATATAAGTGAAAAGAGTTGCATGCAATCCTAGATATAGGACGACACAAATCTTCTGGATTAGGGTCAAACCTAATATGGGAATTCACAAATCGTTATAGTGTTGTCTTGGGGGTTTTAACTAGAAAGAGATTTTAGTTAATCAACCTGAGGTTAGAAGTTATTCGCGCTCGATAGAGAGTTTAACTTAAATCGGAAATTTCTCCGGTCGATGAAATATGAGATTTTATTAAAAGAGGATGGTTTTTTTTTATCTTGTTGAATCACAAAAACATTCTAGAGGGATTTACATTCAAACACATTTCTAGCTCTTGATTTCTATTCTACAATCTACTTTTATTTGATCTATTGTAAGTTGTGATTATTTCAAATTCTTTATTTTCATTTTCCATTTTTTTAACAAACAAAAACTCTGAAAATTTCTAGATTAAATAACAAAAAGATGGTAATTACTAGTACTTACAATCCTCGTGGAAATGACACTCGGTACTCAACAATCCATTCTATATAACGATAGGTGCACTTGCCTAAGGTTTTAAAGATAGCTTTTGAGCCATCAAGTTTTTGGCGCCATTGTCGGGGATTGTAATATTAAGAACGCCTTATTTTTGTTAATTTAATTATTTTTTTTATTTTTTTTCATTTTTACATTATCTTTCTTTTTATCTATCTTTGTAAGTCTTGGATTATACTTATCCTCTTTATTTTTTTTATTTTTTTTCATTTACCGCAATGCATGCCTACTCGACATCGAATTTGGAAGCGCGATACCACCGGTAGCAACATAGAGGAAAATACCAATATAGACCACGAAGAGGATATTAACGAAAGCAAGGATTTCGTAATGGCGGATGAACAACAAAGAACTATGTACGACTACGCTAAGCCATCTATGGACGGCACGTCGTCTAGTATCGTGAGGCCCGCTGTTGCAGCCAATAATTTTGAGATCAAACCAAATGTTATCCAAATGGTGCAACAGTTTGTACAGTTCGATGGCCTACCGGACGAAGATCCAAATAACCATATCGCAAACTTCCTCGAAATTTGCGATACCTTTAAAATCAATGGGGTCTCTGACATGCCATCCATTTGTGCCTATTCCCATTTACTCTTCGGGGACGGGCTAAACAGTGGTTAAATACTTCACCAAAGGGAACAATCAAAACATGGAGCATTATGGCTGAGAAATTCCTTTTAAAGTATTTTTCACCAGCCAAAACTACACGGCTGAGGAATGAAATCTCTTCATTCACTCAAGAAGACGATGAGACTTTGTACGACACCTGGGAAAGATTCAAGGAGTTATTGCGGAAATGCCCACATCATGGCCTCCCTATTTGGATGCAAGTCCAAACATTTTAAAATGGGCTACTCTCGTCACGAAGCAAATGATTGATCGCGGGCCGGGGAACATTGAACAATAAAACACCAGAAGCCACCCAAGATCTAATAGAGGGAATGGCCATGAATGGCTATCAATGGCAATCCGTACGAGGTAAACCATAGGTCGAAGCTTTGACCCAAAAAATCGACGATCTAGCGGCTCCTAAACCACCACCACCGCACGTTTTATCTTGTGAAACTTGCGGAGGATTGCATAATCATCAGGAATGCCCACACACAATATCGCAAGCTAAACAGGCCAATTACGTTGGGAATCAAGCCAGAAATTACCCAAATAATCCTTACAGCAACACATACAATCCTGGGTGGCGATAACATCCTAATTTTGGTTGGGGAAATCAAGGTCAACCACGACCTACCTCCCGGAATTCAGGCAAATCAAGGTAAGCCTAACTTGGAAGATCTTATAACAAAGTTTGTGCAATCAACAAATACCCGATTCCAAGCGGTGGAGACATCCTTAAGAAATCAAGAGGCATCTATCCATAATTTGGAAAACCAAATAGGACATATTGCAAAAATAATTTTTGAGCCAAACCCAAGGGAACACGTAAAGGCAATCTTCATCAATGTTCCACATGAGCATAATTATCCCAGCACTCCCATGTAGAAATATGTGGAGAATGACAAACCCGTGAAAAAGATGGTTGCTGAATACAAGCCCAAGATCCCTTACCCGAGTTTAATTGAAAAGAATAGAAGGCAGGACAAATTTGGTAAGTACCTTGATTCATTCAAACAATTACATACCAATATTCTATTTGTTCAACCTCCTTCAAAGCATGCTAAGGATTTAAATGGCATCATTTCTAATGAAAATAAGTTTAACAAATTATCAAATGTGCAATTGAATGATTTATATTCTTCCAATGAACTACCACAAAAATTTAAAGATCCAGGAAGCTTTATTATCCCTTATACAATTGATGGTTTACTTGTTGATAGGGCACTAGCTGACTTAGGAGCTAGTATCAATGTGATGTCTTATGAAACATTCAAGCATGCGAGATTAGGTGAACTTAAACCTACTAGGATGGACATTCAATTAGCTGATAAATCGAGTAAACATCTTAGAGGTATTATTAAAGATGTGCTAGTTAAGATTGATAAATTCATATTCCCAGTTGATTTTATTATTCTTGACATGCATGATGATATAGAGGTTCCCTTAATTCTAGGGCGTCCCTTTTTGGCTACTGCAAAATCTCTCATTGATGTGCATGATGGAAAACTCACTTTGAGAGTAGGGGATGAACAAGTTATCTTTAAAATTCCTTTGAAAAATCTTATAAATGATACTTGTTTTCCTATAAACTTGATTGGGATAAGGATAAATGATTCTTTGCTTGATATGTCATCTAATAAACCCTTGAAAGCATGTGATGATCAGTGTGTAGAAGTGTCCACAGAAAAATTCATATTTAAGGATATCGTGCAGAAAAATGGGACCATGAAGGTCAATTGTTCGAAAATCAATTTGGGTGGCGATGTTGATCAAGGATATAAAGATTTTCATAAGTTTGAAGCTTCGCCCGACTAATGTTCACGTAGAGGTAAAACGGTCCAGCTATACGACGTTAAAGAAGCGCTATCCGGGAGGCAACCCGGTATTTTGTGTGTATTTTCTTTTGCTTAATTCTTCTTATTTTTGGTTGTTTGGAGATGTTTTGTTTTAATTTTGTTTAAAAAAAAACACGGTCCGGCCGTGCTTGGCGAACACGGCCGTGTTCGTCATCCATTTTGCGAACACACCTTGGCCATGTTCAACTATCAAAGGCCATGTTTGCAAATTTAGTACGAAACACAGCCAGGGCGTGTTTAACAACACGCCCGTGTTTAAAAAAATAATTTAGGGGATGAAATTTCGTACGAAACACGGCCTTGGCGTGTTATTAAACACGCCCGTGGTTTTATTTAAAAAAAATGAAAACTGACTGGAATTTGTGTACGAAACACGGGTTGGGCGTGTTTCAAAATACACCCGTGTTTTTATTCGAAAAAAAAAATCTGAACTTGGACAAAGACGTACCAAGCACGACCGTGTTCGGAAACGTTTAAAACAGGGGGGACCGATTTCTTCCCCTTTTTCTCCCCCAAAACCCTTCTTCTTCTTCCCCAATCTTCCCTTTCTCTAAAACCCTTCCCTCACATCCCCAAATTTCTTCTTTTTTCTTTCAAATTCTTCACACAACACATCTTCACACCACAAGGTTCTCACTTCCTCTTCCCACAATGCAACCAAGGTATGTGTTCTTGTAATTTCTTTTCCTCTTTTCAATTTTGCTTTCAAATTTCAAAATTTCCATGTTTTAGTTAGTAGATTTCTTCTTTTGTGTGTTCTTGTGAAGGTCCTCCCATGTTGTACTTAAGAATTCATGAGTTTTTATTATCAATTTTTCATGCCCTAGAAATTGCAATTAGGGAAATTGAAATTTAGATAGATGATGTTCAATGCTAAAATCATGAATTTTCTTTTATGACATGTTTCTTGTGCTATTTGTGAGTTTAATTGGGTTTGTTTGTAATAATTTCTTGATTATTGGGATAATGGTTGAAAATTGTTCTTGTTGTGTTCATCTTGCTAAAATAAGGAATTGGTCATTTGTTCTTGTTATTCATGAAATGAATTTGAGGAATTGGTCTTGGGTTCATATGCTAAATATATAGTAGTTAAAGATTGATATTCTTGAATTGTTGTTTATCAAGGGGATTTTTGTTGGAGAACACAAGTTAATTTTCAAGTAATTTCAACTAAGCCTTCCATCTTTGTCTATCATTCTTGTTGAATACTTGTGTTGATATAGTGGAATTTCAGATGAATTGGTGATTCTTCATGCTTGGGTTTGCTTGGAATATTGTATATGTCTCTTAGAATGATTTTTCACGTTGTTGTAAGTTTATATTGACATAGGAATCCTAGGTCAAAGCGCAGTCGTACCGGTGGTGCTTCATCCTCAGCAGCCCTTGCACCCGGCGGCCGCCGAGCCGCTCGCACCAACCCACCGACCTTTGCCAACCCATATGGCATCTCTTTCCAGGATGCCAATCATGAGGCTCAATATCACCGTCTAGCTCAACGCCAAATTCATAACACGCGATTCTCGGACAACTTTACATTGGATGGACTAGGGCTTCGTACAGATGTGGAATGGATGTTCGAGCAGATTGGGTGGGGCTATTTCATGAATTTATGCTTGCCCACCTACATCCGTCTCACATTGGAATTCCTTAGTTCTTATAACGCCGAGATAACATCGGGTCGCCATGCTGACAAAGGGTGAATCACCTTTCGGCTCTTCAACAATGATCACCAACTCACATTGGCCGACTTCAACACTATCTATGGTTTGCCCACAAATGGGTTGCGCATTAAGCCGTTGGGGTTCCGTGATCAGCGGTTTTGGCAAGCTATTACAAGGGAGCTAGAATATAACACATCCTCATCAAAATCTTCGTGTGTCAATCTGTGCTTCTGTTATGTCTATCGGGTGCTCTCAAGCACACTTTTTGGCCGGGGCGAAAGCGAAGGGGTCGTCCGCCTTGATGAGCTCTATTTTCTATGGTCTATGGTGTATTCCTCTTTGGTTGACACAAGCTCCTACTTAGCAAAGCATTTTCTCAAAGGCAGCAAGAAAGATCGAGGTAAAATCGTCATTGGTGGCCTTATTACTCCTATCGCCGCCCATTTCGGTTATGATCTCACTAGACTCGAGCAAGCTCAGGGACCGACCCAGGTTGACTTTGAGTCTTGCATCGCCATGGGCATGATTCAACGGAGCGGTGTGGATGTCTTAAAGTTTAAACATACTGACTACACGCATCCATTGTCGGATCCTTCTCGCACTTCGATTCAGGATCCAAAAAATTAGAAGATGATTTACCCTCATGGCGATAACCCGGACGCTTTCCAATTACCTACCCCGCCGGCCTCGGACACGAACACTTATCAAAGTGAGGATCATGATGTTGAGGGTCCCTCCACTTCTCAACCACCAAGAAGACCATCCCCTCCCGTGGATGACACTAGCTCTCTCCGCCAAGCCATTCGATTGGAGCAAATGCAACAAAGAGCAATATTAGATCAACAGGAGGAGAGAATGACGCAACACTTTGCTCGAGTTGAAGAACAACAACATCAGTATTTCATGAATCTTCAACGGCAGCAACAACAACAATATGACCAACAACAATCCTATTTTGCCATGATAGATCAAATCCACCAATGGCATATTTCGCAAGGACATTTTCCTCCACCACCTCCACCACAATAAAGGTCGTATTTTTTCTTTTATTTTAAGATATGTTTTTTATTTCGGACTGTATCCCATCTCTTTCTTCACATTGGGGACAATGTGACCCTTGAAGTTGGAGGTGGTGAGACTTGTTAGCACGCTTGGATTTTTTTTTAAGACTTACTTTAGCTTTGCGTGAGATTTGCGTGTTTTTAGTTATTTTTGTGGATGTATTGTTTTATTTTTATGCACTTTATCAAAATCTTGCAAACAAACATGAGATATTTTTTTTACAATTAGATAAGTTGTTTGTGGATTTGTTATAACCTTTTTTCTCCCGAAAAAGTCATCTTTTTGAGAACTCAAATCGCCAAAATGTTTTAAACCATGTGACTCTAGTAAAAGGATGAACTTGACCACAAGAGTTTAATGTCATGAAAATAGTTTGGATTTTGCTTAAATATAGATACTTTGTGTCATGATCACTGGAGAAATCATAATTCGGGTTAAAAAAATGTGTTTATATTTTTATAAAAAGGACAAATCGAGGTTATACACCTCTGTTTGTTGCTGCTTAGTAACTAGGAGCATTCATGAGTACCATATTTGTCCTTTACGTAAAACGGCGGCACAAATATGAGTATGGGACACCACCCTAGGAGCTTTTGGAAAGTCATTCAAAATTTAAACCTAGTGGAAGTTTGCCTCAAAATGTCATAATTTATAATTATATGCATGATTTAAAAAAAACCTGAGTTTTGGACATCTCCTTTTATCATTACATTCTTGTATTTGGTCTAAGCGAATGATTAACAATTTCTGTGATATGACAATTGTGATAATTAAACGATTCCAATTACTGAAGTCACCCTCTTTTTAACAAATTGGTTGACTTGAAAGAACGAATCGATTGGCTCAATTGGGAATAAAAGGTTAGCGATTTACTTCAATCATGTCGAAATTATGAAAATAGATACATCTTTTTGTTTTCAACCCCACTCTTTGTTTTAAAATTGCTTGAGGACAAGCAAAATTTCCAAGTTGGAGACGGTTTGATAAGTGCATTTTTGTTCACGTTTTTATATACTCTTTTTCGATAATTTCTTTAACTTTTTAGTTCATTAATCAATAAATTCAAGAAAAATCACATTGGCTTGTTTTAAATGATGAAGGTAAAACTTGAAGCAAACTCATATGGATTTCGTATGAAAATACAAACAAAAATGAAGTCTAACATTGATCAAAAAGAAGGCAAAAAGACTCAATCTCGTACAAAACACACCCCTAGTGTGATAGGAAACATGGTCATGCTTCAAAGAGAAGAAAAGCAGAAAAACACACCCTGGTCGTGCTTTGAAAGCACGGCCGTGTTCAGCATGACGATGAGGAAAACACGCCCAAACCGTGTTTAAAAGCACACCCTGCCAAAACCCCACAATTGACGTGAAAAACACGGCCATGCTGTGCTTCATCCTGGCCGTGCTTTTAAGCACGACCATGCTTTGTCTCCAGCTCAAATTTTCTTTTGGTGGAAATTATGGAAGCTTTTCCTTTTTGCTATTTGACAACGTTTACATCTCATTTTGCTGCATTAAGCCCCATTATTCCCTCAATTATCATATGAAAACAAGGATTCAACAACCCAACTATTGTAGTGGAGCAATTATTTGCAAGAGATGACATTGTTAATGTGTTCTTTCACAAAAACAATGTCTATAAAAGCCAAGAGTTTGGGATGGAGGATTCATTCATTCACTCTAAGTTTCAAAGTAAAATACATTGAGATGATAAAGAGAGGTAGAGTTGGGAGTTGAAGAGCAATAAAGGTGAAGGCTTGGAGCTCAACATCATTGCAATCAACCAAGGAGGAAGTCTTGTATTGGTCTTGAATAAGAGCTAAGTACACCATGTTCATTTTATTCAAATCTTCTTGTGTAGTATACTCTTTTGTCAAAGTCATGTGTAGCTAAATTTCTAGTGTTTGAATGTAATGAACTCTAGAATGAATTTGTGATTAAGTGCTTGTATGTTTTTAATAAAATCTTCATGTTTTGTGCGATTCACTTATATTATGCTTTATTCATTCGAATTGGTATATGCGCAATATTGATTTGAAGTTTATTTTTCACCTGGAAATCGAGAGATTCATGGTGAAATAGAACCTATATAAGTGAAAAGAGTTGCATGCAATCCTAGATATAGACAACATAAATCTTCTGGATTAGGGTCAAACCTAATATGGGAATTCACAAATCGTTATAATGATGTCTTGGGGGTTTTAACTAGAAAGAGATTTCAGTTAATCAACTTGAGGTTAGAAGTTATTCGCGCTCGATAGAGGGTTTCACTTAAATCGGGAATTTCTACGGTCCATGAAACATGAGATTTTATTAAAAGAGGATGGTTTTTGCTTAAGGGCTTATGGTTGTATTTTTATCTTGTTGAATCACAAAAACATTCTAGAGGGATTTACATTTAAACACATTTCTAACTCTTGATTTCTTATTCTACAATCTACTTTTATTTGATCTATTGTAAGTTGTGATGATTTCAAATTCTTTATTTTTCATTTTCCATTTTTGTAACAAACAAAAACTCTGAAAATTGCTAGATTAAATAACAAAAAGACGGTAATTACTAGTACTTACAATCCTCATGGGAATGACACTTGGTACTCAACAATCTATTCTATAAAACGATAGGTGCACTTGCCTATGGTTTTAAAGGTAGCTTTTGAGCCATCACTAAGTGCAAATTTTTCAGACTAAAAAAATAGTCTAAACCAGTGGTTGACCAGCAGTGAATGCGAATCTAACTTTTTACGAATGTCTGGGACATGCAACGCATCATTCAAATTCAACTCATAGCCCGAAGTAAGCTTCAACACCACTGTACTCGCGCCAACAACATTACAAGAGGCGTGATTCCTGATTTGGAGTTTTTTTCCGATCGAAGGGATGTAAGAAGAGAAAACATCCATTTTAGAACAAATATGGAAAATGGCACTGGTATCTACAAACCATTCTTTCGCGTTATCCACCAAATTAGCTTCAAACACCACTGTTAACAAATCAACATTGGTCAGTTCCATTTGCTCAACCACATTGGCATTGGACTGCTACTTTGTTTTCTTTTTCCTTAGCTCACAACAGTCCTTTGCCATATGGTTTGATTTGCCACAGCTATAGCAATTCCCCTGGAAACTTTTAGTTGTCCGTTTTTGCTTTTGTCTTTAGGCATTTTCTTCGAATTACTTGATGAACCATGCTCTATCAAGTTGGCTTTCGATTCCATAACGAGACATCCAGACTTAGAGTCAATCCTCTTATTATCTTTCTCAATTCTGAGTTTGACAACCAGATCCTCTAGTCTCATCTGCTTTCGCTTATGTTTGAGACAGTTCTTAAAATTTCTCCAACTTGGGGCAATTTCTCAATAAAAATAACTACTTGGAATGCCTCCGGCAAGGCCATTTCATCTGGCAGAGATTTCATGTAGGATCAATTAGAACTTCTGAACTTGTTCCATCATGATTTTAGAATCAACCATCACAAAATTCAAGAACTTGTTTACCACAAGTTTCTTCGTTTCAGCATCTCAGATTTTATAATTCTTCTCTAAAGATTCCACGATTCTTTGGAGGATTTCACTGTACAATATATGATATATAGTATATCACTTAGTCCGTTTAGGACATAATTACGTTACATGAAATCACCTGGCCCCATGCATCAAATGCAACACATTTTTCAGTATTAGTTTCATCATTAACGATAACGTATGCATCTTTCAGGTACTTTACCAGGCTGAGGGTGGTCAAATTAAACAATATTTTTTTCCACCTTTTGAAATCAAACCTCGTGAGTTTTTTTTTTGGGGGGGGGGGTTTCAGCATGGGCAGGAGGGATGATATGAGTTCTACTACTGGACACTATCGTGAAGTTCGTTATTTGTCTTGCGAATGATGTTTACAAAGTGATTGCAATAGACAAATCCTTCAACAATGGCAGAATTACAAATTGAATTGTAGAATACAAATAAAAGCAGAACTAGTTTATTACAAGGTTCTTGAAACATGAACTTCATAATACAGAAGACTTCAACTTCTGGAATCTGATCTTGGAGCCGAGTCGATACAGGGTCTATTTCCACAAGGCAAAATGCATATCGACTAGTGCTCACTGTACGTTGTAATGTCCCCAAAGATAAAATGAATTTACGTCTTCTGTAAAGTAGCACCACTTATACAAAAGCTCATTTCAAGCTGGAAGGAGTGAGTATAGACTGCTAGACTCAAATGCAGGAAAATATGTGATACGAGATGTGATGAAACTTATGATAACACTTTCAGAATATGCAGAGAATATTTGATTTTTTGTCTAACATCTGCAATGAGCAACTTAGCCTCTATATAGACAACAAATCCAACCTGCAGGGAATAATATCAGGTGAGTGGGCATTAATATTCCTTGTAACTGTCAGGTGTTACAACCCTACCAATGGTTACTATCTGAGGAGTTAAAAACTCCAACAAACACATAGAAATATGGATACCTGCAACGTTCAGATTCATTAGGCCCAACAATCACTTGAATATGGGTCGACCCATTTTCGAGTGATAAAATTAACTGAACCAAAACCCTGGCCCAAAGGGTTGGACCATGGCCCAAGCTCAAGCCCTGTCCAAGGCCAAGTGGGATGCGTGCGCGTGTGTAGCTCACTCATGGTTATCCACTTGTGTTATAGTATATTCAACTAATAATGCCTTCTAGTATATAAACTAGAATAAAAAAATCTTTATATTTTATGTGGGACAAGACTAAAACCTTTCAATTCCCTTTATATAATGCCCATTCATGTATTAATTTCTCACTCACCGAAATTCGATTTTGAGAAATAAAAAATATTGCAAACATCGGAACATATATTAACAATGTATGATTTAATTCCTCTAGAATTAAATATATTTTTTTGACCTCAGAATTAAATATTTAGCCACAAGAAAATTGATCAAAGTCGGGTCAACGCCCACTTTCCCAAAACCAAATTTCCAACACTATATCAACTAAAATAAAGGTTGTCACCCAACTTGGGATACAATTGGAATCAAAACCAAAATTATGAGAAAAATAGATGTAATCAACTCACAGCTGTTGGATCCTTTAGGTCACTGAGGCGATTGCCTAGGGACTCACGGCTGCCTTAGGCCCCCAATTAAATAAGTGAATTTAATATTAGTAATTAAATTAATGTTATATATATATATATATTATGTGTGTATATTTAGCATTTGAATTGAAAATACAATATTAATGTTTGATAGAAAGATAAAATTTATTTCTTTTACCACAAAAAAAAAAAAGATTTACTATTTGAACAATAAAGGAAAGCAATGTTATTTAAGCAACCTTGACTTACTTTTGAAATGTCATGCTAAATTCTAAGTTAGAGTCATATGATGAATGATAAATACACCAAATCAACATAAGATATCATTCTACAAGAATTTTTCTTGACATCAATAATCCATACCAAAAGTAAGAGATTGGTGAAATTAAGTCATTCTTTATTAACACCAAAATAAAGGTTGACAAAACATAAAATTTCAATCTCAGAGTCCATACTTCATATTATGTTATACATAGATAAGAGATATTCATTTTCTCCAATCGCTCAATCATCTCTCTCTAATTAAATTGTCTCATATCTCTGTCTTCTTTGTCTCTCAAACTTTCCATACATGTGATAGTTTCAACCCCTGAAGAAGTATTTTATAAAATAGATTAAATTCAATTTGAGATCAAGTATATTATAAGATAGATTGAATGGAGTAGTTATATGTCTATTGAGAGTGAAATGTTAGAATTATATGATTCTAAAACTTTGGTAAGTAATTTTGTAACTTAAAAGCTATAAAATTAAAATGATGACTACTGATACATTAAACTAGGTCCCTCCTAAAATTTTGCCTAAGACCTCAAAATCTCTAGACAAGACTCTGAGTCAATTCATGAGCAACCACATTACATTGTCTTCCAGCTAAACGATATCCAATTCACCTCTTATTCCTTGTAGCGATAATTGAATATCATAAATAATAGAACTCAGTTCATGGAAAAGGTAATCGTTCCTCTAGACAAAATACTTTTAATGCTCAACGCATTGGACTCAATAATATTAGATATGCAAAGTGCAAACCCCATCTATTCAAAAATTATAGTCCCTAGCGAATGGTGAAATATTCCATTGTGGATGCGTCAAATTATGAGGATGTGCACCATGCATGCCCACACAATACCACTCTAGTCCCTATCCATAGCTCCCACTCCAACAAAACTCAATCTCGACCTCACCCAACATCAATGTTAAGCTTGATATGACCAACAAATGGAATTTTCTAGCGCATCGGCTTTCCTCGAGGAAGGTACTATTTTCATTAGCCACAACCTTACTACATTTCAGAAAATCATCAGGTGATTAACTAGCTCGATTACGTGAGGACCAAAAACCGCTTCGATAATTGTAGAAAAAAATTCACCTAGAAGTTGAAAGATGGAGGAGAGCCAAAAGACACAAATTATCAACTAAGGATCACATGAAATTTCAAATGTATGTATGGAAATAAATTCACACACCTCGAGCTACAAATAATACCATGGTACATGTTGGACAATTTCCACATTTTCACTGCATTGTAGGCAAATGAGATCACACCCTACTCCCATTTTCTTCAAATTCAGAGCACAAGGAATGATAGATTGAAAAGCCCTCCATATAAATCTTTTGATCTTACTAGGAAAATTCAAGTTTCACAAACAATTCCACCATTTAAACTCCGTATAAGGGTGTGACTCTGATGCAAGATTAATATTCGTCATTCCTTCTTAGATCTAGATATAATCGTGTAGCATCCTTTGGAATCATAACGTTAAATCAAGCGGTCCACAAAATCCTCTCTTCCAAATGTAATTTTTAAGATCTTGTCCCTATTGATTCGACAATATATCGAGTTAATAACTTGAGAATTTCATTGTCAACGATTAATGAGATCTGAGACTTAATTGCAATGCACACCAAAAGTGACAAGGTAATGGTTTGAAAGTAATAGGACGATAAATCGAAGGATCTAGAACTAAGAGATACTCCTTCCATACTCAACTCGCTATCTCAATCCCCACTACAAGAGTTCCCATCCCCAAGACAAGCTCTGCCATACATAAAAAAATATTATTTCTTACTGCTATATCAATAAAATTATTATTCACAAAATGCTTGCCTTTGAAGATTTGACTAAGGAATAGAGTTTTTGCATAAAAACTCATGCGTTGTTTGGTTAGTAAAGCTTGATTAAATGTCCCAATAACTAGGAAACTCATTTCGCTGAGTTTCTTCAGACTACATAAATATCTCATCTAATGAATATGCCATTTACATCACGGGAAGTTTGATGTTACCAAATTGGGTAGCACCCAACTCCATTAGGATATTTACACGTGTCTCCATATGACATGAACAAGTATGGTTTTTCAAAAATAAAAAATAAAAATTGGACACATGTAAAGGTCCCAATGATGTCATTTTTTTACTAAGCATAGGGGACCCAAAAAACACACAATAAGTAGTTCATAGTAGCCTAGCTACGATTTTGCTTAAAATTTTCTTCCTTGAAAACAATTTAGATCTCCAAGAAAGCAGTGTCTTAAGAAGTTGTTCTTTGATACGATAATGAGATGCTACCCAAGTGGGTAGTGTCCAACCCCTTGTGATTTTACCAAGTGTCCCACTATGACACATGCATGTATTTATTTTCTAAAAAGGAAAATCAAAATATGACACATGTCACAATTCTACGGGAGTTAGACACTACCCACTTGGATATGAACTACTTACCCTTTGATACTCTGAGTCAAAATATAGTTATTATTCAATGAACTCTAATTAATCACAAATAAATATGTACAACTAATTAACCGGTTTTATTTATATAGCTTTGGGGTTCATATACTAACACGTAGCCAACTAATTTTGTTAACATATATACAATTTTTTTTTCGAAAATGAAAAAAAAAGTTTGTTAACATTATAGTATATAACAAGTTGAAATGGAAGCCGCCAATAGAAGAAATAACTAAAAAATACCTCCATAATTTGCATATAGAATAAAAAGAGATTTTTACGTCCAAAATGAAATCAAAAAGGGTACCTCAAAAGCCCTAATTTCACAATTTTGTCCCTTGCACTTCTCTCTTTCCCCTATCCAAATCTCCCCTCTTTCTGCAAATTCTATCTCAAAGATAAAATTTTCCGCTAAAAATCATTTTTCTTAGATTCATATGCGCTAATTTTCCAATTCAGCAGACCGCCTAGGAGTTCATCGTAAGCTCGTTTTCTCGCTGCCTATCTCTGTATATATATATATATACTCATATATATTGGTATATATGTGTATGTATTTGTATTTTACTCTTATATGCCGATGTTTCTGTGTTGCCTCATGCCTGCGTATTTATTATTTATGCATGTTTGGATATGTATGTTTTGGTATTTTATAAAATTTGGAAAATAGAAAGTAATTCGTTTTATTTTAATATGTGATGTCATGTGTAGTGATCTCTTGGGGTATTGTTTGCTGAGTGTTTCACGGAAGAGTGGGTAAGCTTTTGTCATTTTCTTTTTCCCTTAAACAATTGCTTTTCATATATGAAGTTAAAGTCTCAGGGTGTAAAAGAGAGAGGATTTCCGATGTTAACTTTGTGCTTTTATTCTTGAATGTTTGAGATGGATAATTAATCACCTGAAGAGAACATAGCCGACTTTTTTCTTTTCAGGGTGCACAATTCTTGACGCAAATATGAGTTCAGAGGGAAATTCTCATGCGCATATGGTGTAGATGATGGAATTGGCGACGCATCAGTTACAGGTAATAATGACTGTTCATATCTTTATTGATAAATGCTAAAGATATTGAGCTTATATTCAGTTCAAAACTAAGAAAATGTTAATAAGCAGCAGGATAATTTAGTATTCAAATGATTGTGAGATGCATTATTTGGTAGGAAAGGAAAACCATTTTTAGTGGTTGTATAAAGTAATGAAAACTATGTTGAAGTCCAATCCCCATTTCTTGGCAAAAATGTGTTTGTATTTTGGGTTCTAGTTGTCAAAGCCAATACTAAGCTTGACATAATCATATCCACTTTTGACAAGATTGTACGAACGCTCCAGACAACGTTGCACAAGTCCCAATCGTTAGGTTCAGAATATAGTTTAGTAACTTCTATCCCTCACTTTTCAGGGTTCCTCAACTCAGTTCCTTAATTACTGGATATCTTAAAGGTACCTGTATTGGGTCCTCAGTTTGTATGTGTTCGGACCTGTACCTGAGTTCCCTGTCTCTCAAAACTCAGCAATTATACTTTTGATACTTGGAGTACAACTTATAACAGACACATTTATTTGAACCAAGCAACATATATTGTCATAGATCATCAAGTTCTGGTCACTTATATTGTAGACTCTTTTCTTGTTTTCTCTCCTTGTAGTTTTTCTCTTTAACTTACTATTTGTGTAACTTGTTTCACTCGCATCTGACACTGGCACCCCAATATACTTTTTGATGCCCAGAATTACCTAAGTTTGATATGGCCTGCCTGTTAACGCATGATAGAATGCATTAGCCACAAATAAAGAATGCGACTTCCTAGCAAAGCTTCTGTCTAGTTTTACGAATTGGTGTTAAAATATGACTTTTGATGGAACCGAGATACATTAACTATTTATAGTTCAAATTTATGCAAAGTCTCTTTGGAGCTTCTAACTGTTGCAATCTCACGATGCTTTGTTCAAGGTCTAACATTCAAAACAAAGAATAAACATTTAATAGGTCTCATAAAATTTAAGAACTTATGTTTGTGTCTTTCATGTATACGGATTTGAGGCTGTGAATGGAATTCGGCAGATACCTTAATGTGCTTGATTTGTGCATTTGATCTGTTGATGAATTTATGTTAAAAGCAATAAGACAAACCACAATTCCATTGCCAAGGTAGAGGGGTATTAATAGTACAGTGCAACAATTTACGAATAGATCGTAGTGTCTATGATATGCTTTGAAAGAGGCTGAAGCACAAAAAGAGTTAAGGAAGAAGCTGGAGGAAATGGGAGTGCATCTATAAAATATTAGCTTTGGGTGTAACTGCAGCGAGCCCTTCATCTACCTATCCACTGCACCTCCGGATAAGAAGTAGATATTATAGTATTCTATGATCAAGAAAGCTAAATCACATGGGGTTTGTTCCATATTATATTTTGACAAAGCTTATACCATGAGCCAAACAGATTTATGACCTGATCTATTCCCCAGGACACCTCTCCGAGGAGGGTGTTGGCAGGGAAGATTTTGCATATGCATGAGTTCTTCCAAGTTTGTGAGTAACCTTCTGCATAACCCAAAGAGCTGCTGTTGTATCTGAACTGTCAGCTTCATGATTTTCCACCACAGTTCATTTATGTGGATATGTAATCACTGTTTGAGAGAATCCTGTTAACTTTTCATGGTGGACTTGATATGTACCTTGACCAACTAGTTGATATCGTAGTTATGAATTTTTCAATTAATGCATTCGGATTTGTATGCTTTTTGATATTCCTGAAATATGAATCTTATTATCCAGGGTGATATAATCTCATTAAAATCTGATTCATGTTGAAGTGACAGCTGTAGTATCTTATTCCTATAAATCGCTTTGCTTTATTAATTTCATATTCATTTGTTCTTGTTTCTGAAGCACCATTTCCGTGGTGTTTGGTTTTTACCAATTTTTATTAATTAGATCTTCTTGTTGACTTGATTCAGGGTTCTTGTAGCACTTTTCTCTCTGCGCCTTCATCATGGAGCAGAGAGAGCAAGGTAAAGCAATTTTTGCCTACATTCCACCCAGTTGGAAGAAAAGATAGATTAGTCTCTTTGAGATGCAGACCTTGTTCGAGGTTAGAGCTTTTACATGTACAACTAGTTAATGGTGTTCATATATACAATGAAAACTTGTATCACAATTCAAATCAATGTGGACTAGCATTTCTAATTCCAGGATATTTTTGGTTTTTGCAAATAGAGTACCTTTAGAAAGAAGTTTCGTTTATTGTGTATGGATTTGGATTGCTTTCTTTAACATTTACTGATTTGTCAACATCATTGGATGGCAAAGACATGTTTGTTCTTGATGTGCTTCTGAGTAGTGGATTTGTTTCCATTTTATGTACGTTCATGGATATTTGACAGATGGAGTAGAGTGTGCATGGAGAGTTCTATGAAGCTATAAGTACCATTTTGATGTTATTGTACGTATGGATGAAAAATTTATGTTGACAATAATTTTTATGTTCTGCCAAAAGTTGAGTTCTGAATGACAGTCAATTTTGCTTTTGAGCATAGCAAGTCAAATGTTGACAGACTTCTCAAGAAGGGGAGGGTTATGTTAGCACGGGGCATACAGTGAAATCAACTTGCATCAATGTTTTTTGTGCATGCATCATAACCAGAAAGTTTATCTGGTCATGGTGTACGTATCTATGTCAATTCATTGTTTACGGAATTTTTATAGCTTAGCTATCTTAAGATAGCTAATGGAGAATATGATGATTGTAATGCATCCTCAAAGGGGTTTAAGCTAGTGGCATACTGGCATGCTATGTCTTGAAATGTTCTTTTCGTTTTATTATCAAATAAGTATGCTAGAATTAGTCATTATCCATCTTCAAGACAACATATGAATAATTTAGTTTATGTAATACTATTTCAGCAGATCTTTTATAAGTGGATTTTCTACATTTAAGTTAAACCATCTGTTGTCTGAACTATACATTAAGCTTTCTTCGTAGACTTTCTATAGTTCTACATTTTACACAATGATTTCTGGAATGCCGAACTTATGATTCATCTATTATATTCACTGTGTCAAATGGTGGTTTTTTGTTTTTGCAGTTCATTGTTTGATTATTTCAGATGCTGTTTGTTTATGAAGCTAATTAAATATCTTGTTGCAGTATAGGAGCTTCTCTTGTTCTTGGACCGAAGCCAAAATTATTTAAAATATCGGCTTTCAAAGGTAACAGCCGACATGACGATTCCGGTGGCAAAGCTAATGGCTCGAAGTCCCTAAAGAATCCTGTTAAAGTTTCTTATTTGCAACATGAGAGTGAAGAATCATCTGTGGAATCTTCAAAGGTACAGGATGTTGTTCCTGCTCCTTACACAGTAGCAGATGACAAGACAACCAGGTCACTGGCTATACAAAATTTATTTAAGAAATGGTTGACGTTACTGCGTACACCGTCACAATTACAAGCCGTTGATGGAGCTCTGGAAGAAAATTCTCCCATGGAAACATCAGAAATGCCAAACACTATGCAAAAGCGGGGAAGAGGTGAAATTTTGAAGGCAGTTTGGTGCTACTTTCTGGGTTTAGATGCAACAATAAAGATTCCCTTGCTAATGTTGTAAGTATTGTGGTTAAACTCTCTCTCTCTCTCTCTCTCTCTCTCCCCCATGTTTGGTGGACTGGCCTGGGTTTATATGCATGTGAGTGTGTCTTAATCTAGACTTCATATCTTTTCCTTTAAGAGAACAAAGAAATGCAAAATGCTAAATTATAAATGAGTGGAGATCTGAAGGTGTGATTGTTTTGTTATCTGTAAATACAAGTGTGGTTCCTGCCTTCCTGGTTCATTTTATTCCCCAAGTGGAGAACGATTTACATTGAGTTTATAGATTAAACAATTACTGAAGGTAGTTTTTGAATATCATGTTGATCTTCTGATTTTAATTTTTTATTCAATTTTTTGGTTTCTTTATTGTTATGGCTACTTTGTGGGGATTGTCTCATGCCTTTTATTTGATTTTGTTTTTGGTGGTCGCTCGCTAAGTGCATAAACTATTGTCAGTTATGTCACCTAACAATCCAGATATAGTGAGAGGTACTTAATAAAGCTGTTTTCACTTCTGTTATGGATTGTTCTCTGTGGTACTTTTACAAAGAAGAAAAAGTAAAAGGAAAAGGAAACATATCAATATTCTAGTTGCGAGGCATGACGTCCAAATAATTCAAATAATATTAACAATCTTGAGGCCTGTTATTTTTTGCTCCTTTGTGATGACATAAAAAAATTTAGAGTTAATTACAAAAACTCCCATGAGGTTTTAGCTAATTATAAGAAAACCTAGAGATGTTTCAAAATTACAAAAAGCCCCCCTCAGATTTGATTATTTCTTAAGTTTAAGGGCTAACTGCAATATTCTATAACTATAGGGGGTATTTGAAATGTTTTTTGCTTATAAAGGGGGAAAATGTAAGACGGAATCAAACCTCAATTTTTTCTTTGCAAATTTCAAAACCTCTAGGTTTTTTTGTAATCAGCCCGAACTTTATGTTTCTTCTTTTTTCTTTTTGTAATTATCCCTAAAATTTATCTGTGGCACCACCAAAGCATATTGTTATTGACTTATTTTATCGTCTTTGCAGCACCCCCCTGTACCTTGCAGTCAACATTGCATATGGCTCAGAAGTATCAAAAGAATTAACTCCCTTATGGATTATTGGACCACTAATTATGGCTCTCTACATTAAGATGTTTCGGGCAATATGCGGCCTCTACATATTCAGCTTCAAGCAGACGGTCAAAGTAATAAAGAACCTACCTGCCTACTACATGCTGGTACACGAGTACATTTTTCGTGGGAAGCTAAAAGAAGTAATGCGAGCATATTTATGGCAACCTTTGGCAGATATAAAAAATATGGACTACAAGAAGGTAGCCAGGAGAAAAATGAAGGATTTGCAAGAGTGGCTGATAGAGAGATACCTGGATTTTGTTGAATCAATATGGCCCTACTATTGCAGAACAATCAGGTTTTTGAAGAGGGCGAATCTAATATAGCTTCCAAGAGATTTGGTCAAATGGCATGAAAAATTACGGGCCTCTTTTTTTTTCTTTTTGTTTTGTTTAGTTCGTTCGTTTATTAGGGTGAAATATTCGGAGAGGCACAATTGCTGAGCCCCTTTTTGAACTGAGGTTATTACCTTGATCGATTATAGAAGGATTATTGATGTTTTTACTCATTTATCTCCATTGAGTTCCAGGTGCTTTTTTTCTGGGCGCATTCTTGTTTCTGTGGGTTCGTTGGTTGTATTGATCTGGCTGATGGACGATGGTAATAACGTTTTCTATATAAACACATATCTAAATATGTTTCTACAGAATGTGCTACAGTTTTCTACCGTCCCATGTTATGTTTCGTCGAGCACTATGCCTTATTTTTGACCTCAATTGCTCAATAAAATGGTACAGCATTGGGAAAAAGAATAAAACAAATTACCCTGTAGTTCCAATCATAAATAGTTCTTGATAGCCTTGTTTGTATGTTTCTGAGGTTTGTGTGCAGTGGGGTGTGCCAAATAAGCTGTTCAAGTGCAAAATGTAAAGTTGGATGCCCCTCATGGGGTGGCTGTAGGGTGGGGTTGCTTGAGGTCGAAGTCTCAAGTGCCAAAAGCCACCTTTGCTACATCGCACAGGACTTGCTAAGTGCGGCTTGATTGATTCTGTCACAGAGAGTTTGCTTAGTTCGGTTTACTTGGCTGTCGTAATTTATAAGCTATTGCGTCAAACCTGAGAATTTATCTAATGTGCCTCGAACAGTTGCTTAGTGCCTGAGGGTTTATCTAGCGCACATATGAAGGATTGTGGCTTGGACACACTAGGGTAGTGGTTACCTGGTTGGGTTTCACCCGTCACTAAACAAAAAAAAAAAAAATGAAAAGTTGTACCTTGTTTGATTAGAGGTGCAAGATCAAGATCAAAAACTTTTATGTTTGGATGATATATTACATTTTTAATACATTTTCCGAATATATTTTATTTCCTTATTGTATTATATGAAAATCCATTCTCCTAAAAACTCCCCTCATAACACCCAAAACGAAATTAAACATTCATATGGTATGATGATGATATACTCACGTCCCTAAGAGGTTAGGGATTCGACCCCTGGACAATCGTGAACAATTAATATGGAGGCTTCGAGCGGCATTGTGGGAGGCCTGAACTTGGCGAGAACTCGCGGCTAGATAAAGAGAGTCCAAAAGATGTAACAATCACTCATCGGGACGACTCCTTGTCAGCGCGATTGAGGATATTAGGGACCGGAGCCATTGTGCAGATTTTCGCGGTTCACATGTGACGATTCTGAGGATCGAATCTGTTTCCCCGGCGACTAATCATGTGAGAACATGAAATCTCGGTTATAAAAAAAAAAAAACAAAACAAAAATGAACTAACAACTTAATGTTTGCAAATCCAACTTGACTATAACAAATACGAGATTATTTGTGATTTAAAAAACTTGAAAGAAAAAGAAAAATAAAGCTAAATGGACATTCTGTTTTGGATGGGATTTGAGCTTAAATCCAATTTCGACTTAATTTCCTTCTCTTCCAAATTTCCCTCCCGGTCAGGATCCTAGCTTTAGAACTGTGAAAGGGGAAAAAATCTCAGAAAGAACAAAGCAGCCGCTTTCTTTGCTTTCTCCTAATTCTCACCATTCCTGCGAACTTCTCAAATGGGTACGCCATATTTTCTTCGAAATTAAATGGGTTTTCTTAATATTATAAAAAATCTGTCTTTTGTACTTTTCAGGAGTAGCAGTAGCAGTTAAAACTATTGTTTCCTTCCTTGTGAATTGAAAGTAATGGCGCTCAAAATAAATTCACCATTGTCCTGTTTTTCCCTTACTTCAACTTTTCAAAGAACGGCAAAGCTGAAGGTATGTGCTTTTGTGTTTTTTGGATTGTTTTTAACTTAGTTGTTCGTTTTCTTGAGCATAAGTTATAGGACTGTCCTTTTTTTTTTTTTTATCTTCTTGAATGATTGGAGTTATATAAGAGTTCTCAATTCATTGTCATGTTTATGCTTTGAAATTCAGCAATTTGAATAGAAAAGAAACTGATTTAAAAATTGCTCTACTTGCCATTTGTTGATTTAATTCTGGAGAGAAGTTGGTGATTTTTTTTATTCAAGAGTAACTAATTAATGTCGGACAAATCACGTGTTTCCGAGCATCGAAGCATCACTGTTGTTTCTAAACATGACTTCTTTGGATTAGCTTTGATATATGCACATGCTTATAGATGTTTGGTTTGTAGGATTTTGTACTATTTCATAATTTTTCAGTTATATTCGAATTTTACACAGTTGCTTTTTCGTTTTTAAGTTTGTTTCTTTCATTTTTTTACTCCAATAAACTTTTTTCAACACTATTTATAGATGATTGGCAAACAATGCATTAATTGTTTTATTGGTTTTTCAGTTGACCTCAAGGCTAGCACAGTTTGACAGGCAGAATTCAACTACAGAAAGCTTGAGTGATATTAAAGGTAGCTTTCAATTTGTTAAAATTGCTTCAATCATGTAGTTGCAATCAACATGGGAGTTTTCTCAATTCTTTTGGGCAGCATCAATGCTGTTGTTAACTTGACCAAACACTTATCAATTTTTGTCAAGTTGAAGTGGCTTAACTAGTATGGTACTTAGAAGATATCTTTTGCAGTTAGTTCTCTTGGAGCTCACTTAGTCAAGAATCACTATCGTTGAGTTGGTTAATTTGTGTTAACCTTTATCTCTGATTATATTTGTTGGATTAAGAACCGGTGGTCCATAATCCAGGTTTTTATTTTTGCTCCTTTTAATATGCTAGTTGTTAAGTCATGCCAGCTCATACATGGAAAGCTAGCAGTAAAAATATCTTATCAAAGAGGAGATGCATTCTCTTCGCCACCCTGAAGATCAAGAAGCATTCAGTGAGCTTGAACCAGATGATTTTGAGCAGGAAATGCAGGGCCTTCCTGCTGAAGATAGCACCTCCGAAAATATTTCCTATGATCATGTTGAAGGAGCTCGGGGAAAACCAGGATTAATTTCATTTTATGGACCTACACAGAGAAGAGAAGATGAAATTTGTGTTTCTACCCCTGCGAAAAATCAGAATAACCTATTGTGGCTCGTCGGTCCCACTGTTCTTGTTGCATCATTTGTCTTTCCTTCACTTTACTTGCGCAGAATACTCTCTTCGATATTCGAGGATTCTTTATTAACTGGTAAGCAAAATTTATGCTATTTAATTTACTCGTTTAGTGCGGGTTCATTTGTTGTTTGTTTCTTTCTTCCTCCTGGTCTGCTGCTGAATTTAGAAAAAAGTACTTCTAAAATTGTTAGTATGGACACTAGCAATATTTTGTCTTTTTAGTGCAATTATTTGTCACTTATTATTCCTGATAGATGATGGAGTTTCATCCTAGTGTAACTGAAGCAATTGAAGGTTATGAATGGGTATGGTTCTATTCCCCTTATATTAGGTTGTCTGCTTTTGTCCTTTTCAATATATGCAGCTTGGGTCCAATAATCAATTTTTGTTTTTCTTGGTCTGCTTTCTGAATTGCTTTGTTCTTAGAAGCTCTTGGCGAATTATTCCAAAATAAGATGTGTTAATATCTTTTGATTTGACATGGAGAGGATGAATCAAATGACATGGTCAAATTAGATATTGAAATAATATTAGTGAAGGGGAGTAGGGGACTAATAGCAACAAATGGTACTGATAAGAAGGTTTAGATGCACTTTTGAGTTAAATCAGTTGCTTGCTAAACAGATATGTAAGCAGAAGTGCATTATATGAGCTTCTTGCCACAGGACATTGGCCTGAAATTTGAATCATTTGGAAGTCTTTACGTTGTGCTAATGCTTATCATCCTCGAATAGATTGCAAACCTTTGTGGTATGTGGTTTTCAGTTTAAAGAAACATGTGATTTTCTTAATCAAGGAACTTTTATTACTTGTCACGTAAAACATCTCTTTGTGTGATGGCAATCACAACTTTCACAATTGTTCCTAACACTTCATGTTTCTCGAGTACGGCCCTTCTATAAAGCTTCTAAAAGCACATTACCATTTTGATACTTTAATATAATGACTTGATAAAAAATGAATGTTGACAACAAAAGTTCAGTTATCGGATTTGATTTATAGTGACTTCTATAAAGTATTTATTCAATCTTGTTGATGCAGATTTTCTAATATTGTTCTTTACGGAAGCCCTTTTCTACTGTGGGGTGGCTATTTTTCTTCTCCTGATAGACCGTCTGAGCAGACCTAAGGAGCCAATATATGCAGCAACAAGCCAAAACCTTGTCCCTGATTTGGGACACCGAATCTCTTCTGTTGCTGTTTTGGTTCTTAGTCTTCTAATCCCGACGGTGACGATGGGTTTTGTTTGGCCGTGGACTGGCCCTGCGGCTTCTGCTACTCTGGCTCCCTACCTTGTTGGCATTGTTGTCCAATTTGCATTTGAGCAGTATGCAAGATATATTGGCTCACCTTCATGGCCTGCTATTCCCATAATCTTCCAAGTAAGCTCTGTGAATTTTTAATTTGCCAAGTATTTTGCACATTATTGACACAAATAATTGCAGAACCAAACTCAAATTGTTATCTTTTAATTACTGATGTTAGTATTTAAGATGAAGATTTCTGGTGTGGAATTAACGTGATTTTGTGATACGTATAGTTCATAAATTATAGGGATAATTACAAAAACTACCCCAGATGCTTGAGCTAATAGCCAAAAAAAAAAAAAAAAAAAAAAAAACCCAGAGGTTTTTTATAATTACAAAACCCCCCCTGAGGTTTGACACAAATAATTGCAGAACTGAACTCAAATTGTTGTCTTTTAATTACTGATGTTAGTATTTAAGATGAAGATTTCTGGTGTGGAATTAACATGATTTTGTGATATGTACAATTCATAAATTATAGGGATAATTACAAAAACTACCCCTGATGTTTGAGCTAATAGCAAAAAAAACAGAGGCTTTTTATGATTACAATAATCCCTGAGGTTTGATTATGTGTTACACTTTATCCCTCCATAAGCAAAAATATTTCAAACACCCTTTGCATTTGTGAAAATATTACAACTACCCCCAGACAGAATCAAACTTCAGATTTTTTTTTTTTTTGTTTTTTGTAATTTGAAACTTCTCTGGGTTTTTTCGTAAATCGCTCAAACCTCAGAGGAGTTTTTGTAATTAACCCGACATTATATCCTTTAAGTTGTTTTGTTTTTTAAGCAAGATTCTTGTTTAACTTATTGGTAATAGCTATTGAATTCTGTGATTTTTTTAAGTTGTTTTGTTTTTTAAGCAAGATTCTTGTTATACTTATAATCTTTTTGTTAATCTCCTGTTTATGACATTGCACTGCAAGGTCCTGGACATTACCTGTTATCTTACGAATGACAGTGCTTTGTTATCCTATATGCATAGTTAATCGTACAAACTCCGATTTCAACTCATACCTATCTTAGGACCAAGACTTCAGTGCAGTGTTCAAAACTCAATTACAGTCTTTGCAGGACATGAAGTCAATGTTCAATTAATTATGCAAATTATTTTCCTTGCACTGTGAAGGTTTATAGGTTACACCAACTGAATAGGGCAGCACAACTAGTGACAGCTCTCTCTTTCACCGTAAAAGGAGCTGAGATGACACCACACAACCTGGCTATAAATGGTTCATTGAGTACGCTTCTGAACGTCCTTCAGTTTCTTGGCGTCATCTGTATCTGGTCGCTTTCAAGTTTCGTCATGAGATATTTTCCATCTACCACCACTCAGCAGTAAGACTCGAGGGAAATCGAACGAGAATACTGATTTTCGGTCAGTGTCATAACTTATGGCTGAATATAGGCACTTGAGGTTAGTTTGCGGTTATCCTATGGGTGTTCAACAGATTTGATGGTAAATCAATAATAAAGAATACATTTTCATCCATCTGTTATTAATGTCTGTTGAAGATGAAGCTTCCTAATGATAAGCCAAATCAAAGTTTTTGTACCTTTTCCTGTTTCTGGGGCATGTTTTTTGATATTCATGATTAGAATCTTCAGTTTCACTTGAATTTTGCTTGTACAGTTTTTCTCTAGTTTTTATTTGTGACACGCGGTAATGTACATTAAGTATGTATCTCCAGCGAAAAGATTTCACAACAAAAGTGCTACAAATTTAGTGGTTCTCCGTAATTGTGGCGTGCCTCTGTGTTCTTTATCTTGAAGGAAACTTTATTCAAAGTATTGTACCCTTACCCAAGTGGGCAATACAATTCTTTAATGTTGTGGATTACTTTTGTTTGATAAAGATGTTAGTGAACATGTTCATTGTTGAGTACCTAAATGTTTTTTTCCTTGTGGGAGTTCTTGATTAGCATATGGCAGCTTTTTGTCTCTAGATTTGATGAATGTTGAAGGGGGCATTAAGATTTAACGGAGTGTTTGTAAAAACTTCTACTTCTAGAGGAAGTAATTTATTGTAGAAAAACGAAAGTAGTTGAAAATCAGAAGCTTGTAGCGTTTGCAAATACAAGCTAAAAGTTGAATAAGTTAAATGGAAGTGTTTGGGGCATAAGTTTTTTTTTTTTTTTTTTCCGAAATGATAGAAGTATATTCATTACTCAAATAAACTTACACTTTCCAGATCGGGCGAAATGTCGCTGATCCCATCCTCCTCCCCTGGTTTTCTTCCTGGCATACATACATTGATACATGTCAAGGGAAGAACTCCGTACGAGAGGTAAAACCACCGTAATTTGAAGGAGCAAAACAAGAAACTACAAAAAAAATACAAAACAAATAAAAACTAAGAACTCCAAAGGAAACTAAACCACCTTTGCTTTGGAAAGGAGTGCTGTTAGGATTATTTTATCTTTTTGGCACTCCGCAGTTTAGTTTTAGGTTGCTGACTACCTCGAACAAATTTGTTTTTCTTTGTTTTCCCGACGAGCTACTACACGCACCGCAAGACCTCTTCAAATTACCGCCCGCCTACGAGTTTCCCAAATCAACCTGAAAAAAAAAAAGACAAAAGAAAAACAAAAAAAATAGAAAAATCGAAAAAAAAAAAAAAGAAAAATGCCTCTCCCTCACCCGATCTTCAATCGCAATTGAACCCATCACCTACCGGCTCCAACTCTCCTCTTTGTAGCTCCGACCTTCGACTTGCCTCCACTCTTGATCGAAAACACCGATCACCTTTCTGGATAACACAAGTTGGATACTTTATTCATTGGCTCCATCATGAAACATAGTTGGAGAGGGGAGGGGATAAGGGAAGGAGGAGGAGGAGAAGGGAGGGGAGGGAGGGGAGGGGAGGGGAGGGGAGGGGAAGGGAATATATAATATTATATGGGGAGGGAGGGGAAAGAGTTTAAAGTTTTTAAGGGTTTTTTTAGAGAGAGTGGGAGGAGAAAAATAAGAGAGAGGTAGTGAGAGAAAAAAAATTTGGGGCATAAGTTGGTAGAGTGCTTTATTTGTATGTAAAAACAAACACAAAACAGATTCCATTTCGAATCAGAAATTAATATTTGAAAACACTAAAACTACTTTTTTTTTTAGCTGACGGTCACCTTTTTAAAAGTAATTGGTTCTTTGTGAAATTTAGGGATCAGTTTTCCTGAAAGTAAAACGACGCATCTCTTTCCAAGTCATGAATGATATCAATTGATCTTATCAAGATCTTATCAAGGGGTTCATTATCCTTTAGATTTGTATATACATTCAAGATAGCTAATTCATCGTGTTTACTGCTGGAATATCTTTTCTCTTGTTACTTTACAAGTCCGATCTTGGCCGTCTTTCTTTTTTAAGATATCGTTACTTTGAGATTGTGACAACTTAATATCCTCATGTTTAGGCTGCAGTCGAACCGAACCGAGCCGAGCTTTTGAGTATTTGAGTTTAACTCGTTTATTATCGAATCGAACTTGAGCCGAATTTATCAAACATATTGATGACACATGAACTTTTTCGAGCTTAATTGAACCTAAACGAGCTTAGTAAATAATAATTATAAATAAAATTATTCTTCAATTTATTACAAAAATAAAATTATACATATCTAAACGCATAATATATTTACTAAAACTTATAATTTTATTCAAACAAATAAGTTTATTGAAATATTTTTATATTATCATAAGTAAAAATATGAAATATTAAAATTAAAGTTAAATTATTAGTTTAATTTATACGAACTTACTATCGAGTTTGTTCATGAGCTAACGAAGTGAATATCTCTAAGTTTGAGTTTGGTTCATTTATTTTAACAAGCCTCATCAAACGAACTCAAACGAGCTTTTATCAAATCGAGCTCCAAATAGCTCACGAACGGTTTGGTTCATTTGCACCCTACTCATGTTTCCTTTGCTATTGCTCTGTCTGAAGAAGAGATGTTTACTTCAGAAGGAAAGACTGCTAACGCATGCTGTAAATGCTCAAATCATCAATAATGTACCTTAGAGAGAGTTTTTGTAATTTATCCTAAATTATAAGATTTTGAAGGATATTCAGGATTCTTTTCACTGTTGGAGAGCTGGGCCTTTTTTTGTTTGTTAATTTCACATATTGGCTGTGTACTTAAATTATGTATATGTTTCATACTCAAAGCATCAATAATGTACCTTCTCCTTTGGATTTGTGTCATCTGTCATTCCATAAGTCAAATCTCAATTATTCTCTTCATTGCATTCTTAATTTGAGAGTTGTTACTCATCTCTGTCTACATTCTGTTTGTTTTACTACAGATGGAACATTATTAGATTAAAAGGCTCTGGTTTATTAGGTACAGACAAAACATTAATTATTATCCAGATAAAGTTGCAAATGTCCCAAAGTGGTTGTATCAAATAAGTAATATTTTTCATAAATTGATTTCTTACTTTCTGGACCATCTTATTTAATTTAATCAGTAACAAACAAAAGTTTACATAGTTATCTTCTAATTTAGGAAGTGTAAGTATGCGTAATTTCTGGTCTTGTGGTGGAAAACGTTACCACCATTTTGATGCGTATACTTATAACATGTGTACGTTGAATCAACGAATCAATATATTGAGCATTCTTAAAATATTGAATCAACGCATTTTGAGCATTTTGTTGCATATACAGTTAAACCTTTATAAATTAATTACATTGGGACTCTAAAGTCTATTAAATTAGCGAGATATTAAATAATCGATAAATTAATAGTCTATTAATTAGAAAATGTCTTGTAGAAAAGTATTTTTCGCTTGTAGATAATTGATGTAAAAACTATTCAAGGATTGCAAAATAATGATTTTTTTCGCCAAATAATACAACAAAAGAATCAACCTTACATTATATACAACTGCAGAGATGTTGAAACTACATCGTTGTTGACCAAAGGGGCGAGATAATTGAGAGCGACATATGAATTGTGAAGTTGAAAATAATAATTTTATTATAGACCCTTTCTAAAGAAACTCAACAACAATAATATTGAATAATTTTTATTGAGTTACGAAAAATTATTCTAAAAGTTCTTACTAACTTAGCAAAATCAGAGATTAGATTTAAGCTGACTGTAATTTCAACAAGAAACAAATAACAGTTGATTCATTTTTTATGAAATCTTCATAGTTTTATCATAAATGTATTATATATTAAGAAATTATTAATTTATATATTGCATGAGACCTATATGGATTCTCATACATGTATTATCTTATAAATTTAGCTAATTATTAATTTAGCATGTTGTCCTCTTTAGTCGACCAAAAAATTATTATTTATGAGAAGTTATTAATTAATCTAGTACTAAATTATCGAGGTTCTACTATATTTATAGCACGTGTGTGTGTCTAACAATCGACGAACCCAATGTTTTGACTCTGACTCAGATCGTAGAATTAACTGGGATGACGATGGTCGAATTTATTTTGGTTTCAAATTTGACCCATTAAGGTTTTTGCGGATTTGGTCTCAAACTCTCTTTGGGTGGATAGACTCGTTTAATTATACTAGTAAGAAACGCATGTGTCGCACGTGATCCATATGGTTTTAAAAATAATAATATTATTATTTTATTGATGAATATTAAAATAGATTAATGTACTTTACCATTAATAAATATATAATAACTAAATAATCAAACTATTAAAAGAAAATTTTCAAAGTATTATAATATATATTTTGTTTTCATAAGTGTAAATCGTTATGAATGATTAAACAAATCTTTTAAAGAATTGAAGCCAATAAAAAATTTAAAATTAATATAACAACAAAATAAGTTCATATATTAGCCTACAATCATATTAATCAATCTTTTGTTATGCTTTAATGGCTGTGAATGTCTTTTTATTAATTAATTTCAGAGTTCTTTTAACATATTAGATGCATTATGCATGATTATTCGATAATTCATGAGATAAATATTCATATATCGTTATCACATCAATCAAAAATTTAAAATTGATATGAATTACTTATTTACCTAAAAATCAGACATAACCTCATGATTTTAGTTGTAATTGTTATTTATCAAAAAAATATATATATTAAAAATTAATATTACCTGGTACGATCCTGTGTTTCTTTCATTCTCTCTAATTATTTTAGTTAACAAAATGTAACTCAAGACAAATATTAAAAATAAAATATATGGACAAAAAAAGGAAAAATATTTTCATATAAAATCTAAATTCTACTTCCAAAGTGAATATTTTATCTGAAGACTTAAACTTTAACTTATTTCAATCTATCTATTTTGAGTGCGTCTTTAAAAATAATACACCTTAATCTAATAAATATGAAACTAAAACATTATTATCGTCTTTCATCAAAAAAGATTATTGTCACAAAGAGTCATGTTTTAAATAAAACTATAAAAATTTAATAACTTGAAATCTAAATTTTGAAACTCTATCCAATTGCATATAAAATATATCCACTTCAAAATTAATATATTGAGTAAAACTTTAATAGTTAAATATATTACTAATAAACTTTTATACTTGAAAATTACTTGCAAATACTTATGTTATTTAAAAGAAATACTAACTCAATTAGTTTTAGAAATATATATTTGATATTAGCGATTGTACTTGTAATTGAATTTGACTCTTTACGTTTGCTATAAAATTAATATATATGTAAATTTTTGAAAGCATATAGTTATACAAGTTATAATTACTCTTAATATGCTTAAATTAATCCCTATTAGTTTTATTTTGAATAGACCACAAACTGTAAAATTAATCTGAATCATTTATTTTTTAATTAAACACTATTTATTGTTAAAAAATACAATTACCCATTCGTTTACATAATTTGATGCTTCTATTGAAGAAAAAGAAAAGATATATTGTACTTTTAATCTTTATTTAATTTTTTATTTTTTTGATCAAATAAGAAATTATACTTGCCAAAAATTAAGATTTCAAGTTGTAAATAATCCCTTAACTACCGTTATGTGCCTCCTTAGGCCCAAAGAATTCTTATAATTGGACTTTAAATGTGGTTGCTTGAACCGCTTCACTCTAGTTTAATATTATGTATGGTTTAATATAGTTAATTTGATATATAATAGTATTTTTATACTATATAATTGCCCACATTAATTTGTAATTCAAGAAATACCAAAGTTTTACACATGTATCGAATTATTTCATATTAAATTAATTTTTTATTATTAAAATTTCATGATACGCCACTTTTCATTCGCGATTCTTGTTACAATGTTTCTCTTATTCTTCATTTTGCAAAATTTAAGATATTGTATATCTGGATTTGTAATAAGTATTGTTTTTGTGCTTGAATCTTTATAAATTTTCAGAGGTGTGATTTTTAAGTCAATTATCTTTTTTAGAAAATGGCATAGTATATATTATATATATTATGAATGTTTGACACATATATCATTTTTAACTCTTTAGTTTTAATCTTTCAACTTTTTATATGTTTTATTTGGTTAAACGAAACTATCTATTAATAAATTTTAAAAGTTGAACTATATCTCATCATATAAATAAAATGCACAAGAAAACACTTGAAATAAAACAAAGACTACTCTTTTTTATATCTCTACATTAAAAACCAAAACTTTATCTTGTTAGAAAATATGGATATCATCTAGGTTAGCTTACTATTCCTTTTTTTAATGGGAGATTTTATTATATTTACTATATATTTACTTTATAATTAAAGAACATCTATTTTGCTGAAACAAAATGTTATTATGTCTTTCTTCATCTTTTTCTTTGTTAGTTTTTTAATACTTTTCTCTTATTTTTCAAGCCATAAAAACATATAACACCAAGAATACAATTAAAATAAAACGGAGAATGCTAGTATTTTATCCGCTCTTTGTTATACATCCACATTAAAAATTAGTAGTTTTGAAATATTGATACCATCAATGTTTAGTTAATTTTTTTGTTTTTTTATCCGAGCGTGAGATATTTATATTTTTTAAATATGTTTTTTTGAAAAATATATTATGATAGTAATTGGATTTCTAATGAAAATATTGTCAAAATTATTAAATATGTAATTTGAGTCTAAATTTAGATTTAAAATGTTAAAGGATACATCCATTAAAAACTTAGATGAAGATTTGTTAGTTCAAGATTATTTGCGTTGCAATCTTAAGTGAGGTTCGTGGATCATGTATTTTGTCTTATTTTTTATTTAATCAAAACCCATAGGATTAAAATTTTATGTCTTTTTTCAGTTGTAATTTCATATTTCTTTTTCATTCTAGAATTATTATAAATATATTTAATTTTATGTTATTCGAAAATGCAATATATATAGGATTTGGATCTAGTGAGTCCATACAATTTAAATGAGTAAGTAAGATCAAATCTAGAGCGTTGACATCTTTTTATTAACGATGCAAATTTAATTGATTTTTATTTTTGTTTATATTTAATTAATGGTTGTTGAGGATAAATAGGTAATTTTGTATGAATATCAGTAAAAAACGGGAGTTACTTTTGATAGTGCCCGTTCACATTCCGGATTTTTTGGGATTTGTTTGAAACTGTATCTCTGACGTTATCAACTGTGAGAAATATGTTGAGAAATATGTTGCTTATTGAAGACAAATATGTTGCTTATTGAAGACAAATATGATGCCTTTTTGGATTGAAACTGTATCTCTGAAATTCTCTCTTTCCTTTCCCACTCAAACTTGCAATTAATATTGGCGCTTTCCGGTGTGCGAAATATGTTGCTAAGAAAATATGTTGCTTATTTAGGCAGATAATGTTGCAACGACAAACTATTTCCTTCGATTTTTCTTTTTATATATATGTAATTCTGTTGCTTATTTATGTCAACTATGTTGCTTATCAAGAACAAATATGTTGCTTATTTAGGCAGACAATGTTGCTAAGTAAGGTTTTTTTATGTGGACGGTGTTGCTTATTGAAGATAATTATTTTGCTTATTTAAGTAGACAATGTTGTATGTTGATTTGAATATGTCATATGTCTTGTATATATGTATTTTTGTTGTTTGTTTATGTCAATCGTGTTGCTTATTGATGACAAATATGTTGCTTAAACATTGTATATTTGTTGCTTACAAATATTACATAATTTTGCTATGGTTTTAGATGGTAAGATAACATCTTTGTTGTAGTGTGTAACTTCCCTAATTTCATGGGATATGATTGATTGGTTTGGACTAATATATGCCCTTTATCAATTTAATTAGGTATTTTTATATATTTTAAGCATATCTATTATTAATCATTGAAATTTGTTGATCTGTGGTCCAGATTTAGTCTTACGTACATACCTAAGACATTAGTCTCATATAACCCTTCCCCTATATATATATATATACAACTTTACATAACAACGAAATTTAAACAGCTAAAATGATCTCATATGAAGTCTTCTATATAAGCTTATAATATATGGTTAGAAAGCTTTCGAAATGTAATTTAATATAAAATTGATAATAAATAAAAATTTATAATATTGTAAAAGTTACAATTGGAAGAAAACAAAAGAAGAATTTGGAATATAAAAGGTCACTCACTTGTCTTGTAATTAAACAAAAACTAAAATAGATACCAAATTATGTAATTGTCCCTATACTTACTATGTTAAAGGGATATTTTTGTCCAATCAAAAGTTTCAAGAAACTATTCCACATATTCACACTTTTATATTACAAAATAAATACTAATATTAGTAATAATTAGTAATTAGTATTAGTATAGATGGATAGATAGATAGATAGATATAGATAAAAATAGTAATAATTATATTGAAAAATAAACTTTAATATCTAATATTTTTAAAAAAATCTTGTCTTTTCTAAATGTAATATCATATCAATATATATAATGGTTTTAAAATAATATTTTGGGGTTTGATCGAATCAAGAAATTCAGAATTCAACTCAATTTCATTTACATTGACAAACTTGAATCCATTGTCATCCCTGTATAGATGAGAGAAGCTTATCGGTATCCTCTTGTTTGGCAAATTACAAACACACCCCTGTGACATCATGTTCATATACTTGCCGTTGGGTTATATACAATCTTTATGTAATAATAATAATTAAAAAAATGGGTTTTTACTTAATTCATGGACGAAAATGTCCCTAATTGAATCTCACACGCCAGGGCCATGCAGTGTGGGGTTAACTGTTTATTCACTCATGTCAACAGGTATAAGAAGTATCCCAGAATTACCCCAAACACACTTAAAATTTTGTTAGACATATTATTATATGAACTGTTTTGCAATTTATTATTATTTTAAGTTCACATATGAATCCATCTTTTTTTCTGAAAACAATAGTTTCAAACTTATTTGAATATTTGTCAAGTTTCAAAACTAGCGTTAAAGGGTTGTCTTTGTAGTTTATCAAATAGGAATCGGAACTTGTATAGCTGACCAAAATTTGGTGTCGTAATTAGGGGTGTAAAAGAATTGCATAGAACCGAACTTCAAGCTTGTTTCAGTTTTGTATTTGATTTGGTTATTAATCGAGTCGAGTTTTAGTTGAGCCAAACACGAATCGAGATCGAGTAGTTTTTTATCATATATTTTAGGGATAATTACAAAAACACTCCTGAAGTTTAGTCTAATTACAAAAAACTCTAGTTATTTTCAAAATTACGAATACCTCCTTATAGTATTACATACACCCCCTTAAAATTTTGTATTTACCTGACAAATACAACACCCCACAAGGGTGATTTGTAAATTTGAAAGATAACCGATTTTTTTTTTTTTTTTGTAATTAGGCTAACAGGGATCTTTTTTATAATTCCCAATATTTTATTACTGTTTATCTGTTGAACTTTAGTCAATCCAAACACGAATCGAAGCGAGCTTTACATTTTATCAAACAAAAAAAATGTGATCAAGCCTGATTCATTATGTTGATGAACCGAGCTCAAATGAGCTTTTAATGAACGATCTCAAGTTGAGTATCGAAGAGTTTGGTTCGTTTTTCAGCCTAGTTATAACGTATCCGATAAAAATATTAGGGTGCTAAATGTGAATATACTGAGTGGAAAGAGATCAAGTATAGTGACAGTGGTCCAGCAAGGTGAAAAACATTGAGTCCTTGTTGAGAGTGGATCTTGATGGGACAAGCTTTTTTGGATCTTTTCCAATCCCAAGTGGTTGCTTCTGGCTAGACCCTGGACTACTAAGCAACTCTAATAGCTTAAAAGACACACCAAAATGAAAGCTAAGTAATGCATGCATATAAGTTCACTGTCAAAGGTAATTGCACTATTGAAACTGACTTGTTTGTCTGCGCATGTTTGTTCTGTCTAGTCAAGAATCACCCTTAAAACATTGTTTTCTTTTCTTGGTGGGCTAAATTAGACAAAGGGTTTCTCTTTTATTGTTTTGTTCAAAAGTATATAACTTCACATGGGGTTGTTTTAGAGTCTCTCCTGTGAAGGAATTAGTAAAATGGGGTGGTTTTGGTTTCTGTTTTTTTCTTGTATTAAAATTGGTATTAGGTGGGATTTGGTTAGGGGAAGAGAAGATTATTTGTCAAATATCAAATGAAAAAGCAGGAAAATAATTAGACTAAACTTAGGATATTTGACTGTCTCGAATAAAACAGGAGTAAGTTGAAGTGGTAGGGATGCCTAAAGCCACAAGCTTCCTAAGGACAATGGATTTTTATCTTTGAAATTACTAAAACGGAGGAGGAATTGTTTTTTAATCTTATTTAATCTAGAGATAATTATCATTACTATCATTGAGATTTATCCAAATTTCAGAAAAAAACTTATAGTTATGCTAAATCTTAGAGGTCATTTTTGTAATTATCACTTTAATTATATCGACAAATGGATTTGGGTAGAATTCATTCCCAAAAACCTAACTCGCGGGCTACCCAAGAAATTGGTGATGTGGGCCCTCACAACGAGGGTGATCGCCTCCGAACCAAACCCAATGTTCTAATACCATGATAAATGGGCTTTGGGGTAGAGCTCATTCCCAAAACTAGCAAACAAGAGTGTCCAACTCACATTTACACAATAATAATAGCATTAAATTGACGATACGACAAACACAAACTCTAACAATATCCACTTCATAGAGCGGATTCAGTCTCTTGACTCCATTCCTGTACTGATAAGTCAACTATGAAGCAAAAAATTCTGAAAAATCTATGCAAACAATAGGAGTCTAAAAGAATTATAATTATTTGGATTAACTGATGTACTGTTTAGGGGGGTGTTCGAAAAGATTATGCATTAGGGGGGTGTTCGAAAAGATTATCCAATGCATGTGCTGTTTATGGGCCATTTTACAATCTTAAAAGACAATGACATAATGGATTTATACCCTATTAAGTTGACAATTGCTGAAGTTCATTTGACCTCATCTCTTAAAAAGTCAAATTCCCTTATATTTATTCCAATAGATTCTCCATAAATCTTCAACAACTTATTGGAATTTTGTTTATATTCAACTAGGACACCTAGGGTGATCCCCACCTAATATTTTTGAATTTTCTAGTGGGTCTCTTCTATTAGCTCTTTTTCCACATTTTTTTTTCAGCACACAATCTTATCTTCTTTTATTTCTTCACCTCAAAAGCAACTAAAACATTGCTCCATACTTCCATCATTGCCTTGAGACAAACTAGAAAAAATATCCTACCTTTTAGCAAAAAGGTAAAAGGTTAAAAAACAATCTTAAAAAATTTCTTAAATCCATAAAGAAACTTGCCTTGACTCATTAATATATTGCTATGCACTGTCTTGAGAAGGGCTTAAGCAGCAGACATAATTTCTTCATCAAACTATATAATCTCCAAGCTTCTATGAAGTTCCATGTTCTACTATCTTGAATCAATCTTTACCTTTCAAAATCTTGACATTAAAATTTTCCTTGTCCCTTTTCTTTGAGTCAGTCCTATATGTAATAAATACTTGCCTCAGATTATCTCCTGTCCTAAAATTTGTTATGGGAACTTTTCACTTTTGTCATCTGATCCTTTTCTTTTCAATACTCATAGCTTTTATGTATCCAATTTATGGAGATAACTCCTCTAATTCCTATTGGCTCCTAAGAATAAAATCACAATTTATCGATCCGTTCGGGTTCTCAATAACTGGATTCAGGAAACTAGTATTTGTACCTGGAATGGAGTCACATGCACAGCTGACAAAAACCACATTTTGTCTCTTAATCTCTCCAATTCTGGTCTAACTGGAATTATCTCCCCAGAGTTCTCAAAACTCACCTTTCTTGAAAAACTGGATTTATCTCAAAATTACCTTTCTGGCCCTATTCCTCCTGATATTGCAAAACTTCAAAATCTGAAGGAACTTCAGCTTTTCTCAAATTCTATTTCTGGTACAATTCCTGCAGAGATTGGCCTTCTCAAGAACTTGCAAATACTCAGAATAGGAGATAATTTGCTGACAGGCCAAATTTTACCGAGCATCGGTAATTTGACTTGAGTTGAGAGTCTTGGGCCTTTCTTATTGTCAGTTTAATGGAAGTATACCAAAAGAAATTGGAGAGCTGAAAAATCTGAAATTTTTGGATTTGCAGCAGAATAATATCGGCGGGCTTATACCAGAAGAGATTGGTGGATTGAAAGAGCTTGAAAAATTTGCAGCATCCAATAACATGATTGAAGGAAAATTCCAGGTTCAATATCTGGTCTCAAATCACTTCAAATCTTGAATTTAGCCAACAACAGCCTTTCTGGCTCAATCCCTGTTGAGTTAAGCCGTTTATCGAATTTGAAGTATTTGAGCTTGCAAGGAAACAAGTTAGAAGGCAAAATTCCTTTGGAACTCAACAATTTGGCTCAATTGGAGATTTTGGACTTATCAAGAAATAATCTTTCAGGGACCATAAGACTTCTCAACTCTGAACTGAAGAATCTTGAAGTTTTAGCCTTATCTGATAACTTTTTCACAGGTGGGCTTCCAGAAAATCTTTGCATCAGAAACTCAAACTTGAGCCAGCTTTTTTCTTGCTCGAAACGATATATCTGGTGAATTTCCAGTGGAGATATTAAATTGCTCGTCCCTCCAGCAATTAGACCTCTCTGGTAATAAAATTGGAGGTGTTTTGCCAGCGGACATCGACAGGCTAGAGAGCCTAACCGATCTTTTGCTCAACAACAATAGTTTTACAGGAAATTTACCTCCTGAAATTGGAAATTTGAGTAATTTGGAGAGTTTATTTCTCTTTGATAACATGATCAGAGGAAAAATTCCAGCAGAAATCGGAAAGTTGCAGAAGTTAACCACTTTATACCTCTACGACAACCAAATGTCGGAAAGTATTCCAAGTGAGTTAACAAACTGCTCAAGCTTGTCCGAAATTGATTTCTTCGGAAATCGTTTTTCAGGATTAATTCCTCCAACAATTGGAAAACTCAAGAATCTTGTGATCCTTCAATTAAGACAGAATGAACTTTCTGGTCCAATTCCAACAAGTTTGGGCAACTGCAGAAAGCTTCAAAGACTTGTCTTGTCTGATAACAAGCTCTCGGGTTCAGTCCCATCGACGTTTGGATTTCTTTCCGAGCTTTTTCTTATTTCCCTTTACAACAATTCATTATCAGGCACAATCCCAAAATCCCTATTCCGTCTCAAAAAACTCAGCATTGTCAACTTTTCGCTCAATCGGTTTAGTGGTAGCATTTTTCCCCTTACAGGTTCTAATTCTTTAACCCTTTTAGACTTAACCAACAATAGTTTCTCAAATAACATCCCATCTCGACTATCCATGTCGAAAAACCTTACACGTCTACGCCTCGCCCATAACTCTCTCACCGGCAACATTCCTTCTGAGTTTAGCAATCTCAAGGAGCTTCAATTTCTCGATTTATCGTTCAATAATCTGACAGGCGAGCTAGAAACCGAGCTTTCAGGCCTGACAAAGCTTCGACACCTTCTACTTAACAATAATCAATTCTCAGGTAAAATTCCCACTTGGTTAGGAAGTATACAAGAACTAGGCGAGTTAGACCTTTCATCGAACACCTTCAGTGCAACAGTACCAGCAGAACTAGGAAACTGTTCAAGAATGCTCAAACTCTCTCTTCATAACAACAGATTATCAGGTTTCATCCCACCAGAAATCGGAAATCTCAATTTCTTAAACGTCTTAAATCTTCAAAAAAACAATCTCTCCGGTACAATCCCTTCAACAATCCAGCAATGCAAGAAGCTTTTGAGCTCAGGCTTTCGGAAAACAATCTAACCGGCTCAATACCACCTGAAATAGGCACACTCAGCGAGTTACAAGTAATTTTAGACCTGAGTTTCAATCACCTCTCCGGTGAAATCCCTTCATCCATTGGAAATCTCAAGAAGCTCGAAAGATTAAATCTCTCTTCCAATCAACTACAAGGAGAAATTCCAGGTTCACTTGGAAAATTATCCAGTCTCCACAGGATTAATCTTTCAAATAATCATCTCCAGGGCCAAATCCCCTCGACTTTTTCAGGATTTTCACTGAGTTCTTTCCAGGGCAATGATAAATTATGCGGCCCACCATTAATTTCGTGTTCGGAATCTTCTGGACACATGAGAAAATGGTTGTCAGAATCTCAAGTGGCTGGAATTATAGTGGCTATTGTTTTTACTTCCACTTTGATTTGCTTGTTTTTGCTGTATATCATGGTGAGGATATGGTGGAACTGGAGAAAAGTGGCGATTTCTTGCTCTGAAAAAGGTGGGTTGGATAAAAGAAGAGGATGAATTAGAATGGGTTTATGGAGAAGAGATTATGAAAAATAGTGATCATCAGTTTTGGAACTCTAACTCCATGGCGCTGGTTTCATCTCAACCCAAGCAAGTTTCAGATGCAACTTGCATTTTTCAGTTCCAGTTTAGCTCAACCAGTACTAAGAATAATCAAATTGTTTAGGTCTTTTTTGCATTTTTCAGTTTCTAATGTTTGAAAGAGTTTCCTCTCTGGCTCTCTTTGGTGATGAGAGATTTTTTCGTTTTTTTTTTTATACCGTATTTATTTTGTAATTGTGGTCCTTGTGGATGCATAGCAAATGATTTATTCATTGAAAAAAAAAGGAAAACAAAGGATTTATATAGTTTGATTTTCATGAACTGCGTAGAATAGTTCTTTCATGGACAGGCCGTGCCTAACAATTATTCGGCCTGAGTCAAGCTTTTAAATGGGCCTTTTTTTTTACTAATTTAAAGATAATATAAATTAGTATTAAAATAATAAGCTTTCTATAATGTACAAAATTAGTTAAATAATATAGCAACCATGTTCAAAGTAATTATTTAAATACAACTCGTCTTCTGATTTTAAAAGTAATAATCAAGTTTGTATAATCAAGTTTTTGAAGGTGATCTTGTGGTGGCTAGGGTTTTGAAGACTTGAAATTGGAAGAAGAAATCAAATTGTAGAGCACATCTTTATTTGTGGAAGATACATATTTGATTCAATTCTCTCTCAAATTCTTTAATTTCTTCTATTTTTTTCCCTCTCTTTTTCTCCTTTTTTCTCTCTTTTTCTCTTCTTCTTTTTCCCTTTTCTTCCCTTCCCCAGTTCAATTTCCCGTCTGCGGTCGGTCTTCAATCTACCTTCACTCTTCAGTCTTCTATATGTGTCAATATATTTGAGCCTAATTTGCTCTTTTATTTGGGCTTTGGGTTGCTTTTCTTATTTTGGGCTTTTAAAACTTAAAAGCCCCTACTAAAACATCTACAAGTATGTATTATATGTATTAATTTGCAAAATTATTGGGCCCCTAATTTTACCAATTTTTTGGTTTTTTGAGTCCATGGACTCATTTGACTCATAGTAGGCACGGGCCTGTTCATGGAGAAGTTGTATGTATAGGATAACTATGTTATCAGAAGACAAGCTACTACTTTGTTCATACATGTTCTGATTTAATATACATAATATATATATATATATATATATATATATATATATATGAGAGATATGAGGATCCATGAGGGACCACCACCCCTAGATTTTTCAATAAGTTTTTAGAGCTAAAAATAAAATGTTGGTAATTAGAAATTAGTCATCCTAAAAATTACCAAATCCACACCATTAAAAAAAATTCAGCGTGAAATCAACGTCCGAGGATTTAAAAGAATCTATACAACTTTACATAACAAACTATACATATTGTGTGGAAAAAGGGTAAAATAGTAAATTGTCGAAATTAAAATGGTAATTTGTTGCTTGAAAATTAGGGGCGTGATCTTCAATTGATCACGCCCCATAATCGCACATGGATACATTAACTACATAAGCAATGATAATCCACCCGTCGACCCGTTCTTCTTCACCACGACAATCTCTACCACCATTGACATCAATTATTAAACCTCAAAAAATTATACAATATACATTTGCATACAGGAAAAAACATATCATATATATATATATATAATACAAGGTTGTCATCAATTACATCAAAGGGATTGAACAATGGCGGAACTTCTTTCCCCAACGCGATTGGTGAATGTTCCCAAGGTAATTACTTACGATATACTTGCGGAGGATCTGTGAAAAAATTTAGGAGGAATCACACCATTAAAAACATAACATCCGAGTTTAAAAGAATCTATACGAATAGTCGAAAAATGGTAACCAATTGTATGTTTGGGTATGTAATATGTATTGTTAGTATACAATATACATTTGCATACAGATATATATTTAGTGTCATAAATTGAACAATGGCGTATAAACGAATAATCGAAGCAATTGTATGTTTGTGTATGTAATTTGTATGTTTAGTATAGAACAGATGTATAAATAGTGTCAAACATTGTATACATGTTTCACATGTTCACAAATTTTGGAATTGTCTGTGCATTGTATATTTCTTGTTAGTTTGTATATGTAGTGAACAATGTTAGTATATTTAGTATATAAATCTTGTATTTGAATATTCAATTCTAAAATATTTACAACTAGTTTAGAAATTGTGTATATGTTGTCAACAATTTTGCGTGTATGTTTAACAAATTTAACTTGTATACATAGTCATTATTGTTGTGTGTTTATAATATAAACTTGTATGTATTGTAATATTAGTCCATAATTTCATTTTGTTATAATGGATATAAATTCCTCTGAGAATAAAAAATTGTATGGTAGTGTATACGAACGTATTTAATAATAATAACAATATGTATGTATATGGTTGCATATTGTATAAATAATACATCCATTTTGTTTTAATAATGCTACGCCTTGTTTTAATGTAAAATATCACAGAACCAACAAACAATTTCAATGGACGTCAACGACTCGAAATCTCACCAGGCTCAACTAAATATTGGATACCAAAGTAAAACAAGAAAAGATTCCACGAGTAGGCATGCATTTCGCTACATTGGAAATCGGTATACAATTTTACAAAGAGTACGGAGCAATTAGCGGATTCGACATCAGAAGGAGCACGACAAAGTGGTTCAAGAACGAAGTAATTCGTGTGCATTATGTTCTTTGCAATAGAGAAGGCTTCAAGCACACAAAAAACAACATACCTATGGAGCATACGGATGAAGCGAATGTGACCCGCCACATGGGTCACGAAAGAGGACTTCAAACCGTGTTGGGTGCAATGCACGTTGTATATTCGAATACACCATAGGTGGCGCATATAAAATACAAAGTTTTGAAGAACGCCACACTCACCCAATGGCAATCGATACATTCAAGCAATTCCTAAAAGTTAACAGAAATCTGAACTTCGGTCACCAACAATTTATAATGAATTGCACAAAGGCTAATATAGGGAGTTCAAAACAACACGAATTATTCAAGGAGATGGTTGGCGGATTTTCACACGTCGGTGCACTGAAGATTGATTTTAAAAACTTCAAACGCGACCTGAAAGCCTATATATGCGGTGCAGACGCACAATTGGTGATAGACAAATTATTTAAACAAAAAGAGATAAATCAAGGCATGGCTTTCGAATACGCAGTGGACGAGGATGAACAACTGACGCGTCTATTTTGGGCAGACCAAAAATCCATAAGGAACTACGCCACATTTGGAGATGTGCTTTCATTTGATGCTACATACAATACCAACAGGTAAATCATTGTGGTTTACTTCCTATTTATGCGGTGACTTGTACACTTACTTGAAAGGATATGTATACTTATCTGATTAAAGTTGCACCCTTGATGAAATTTGCAAAATAACATGTATACTTAGTTAATAATATATGTATACTTGGCTGAATTTAGTTGCAAACTTTTAGAAGTTTTACAGAAATATATCATGTTTACTTAGTTGATGTGATTTGTATAATTATTTGTTCCATAATGAACAATGAATGATGTTTTACTGTATATTTAATACATTGGCATATGTAATTTTTCCTTTTAGGTTTGTATACTTAGTTTCGGTAAATTGTTCATATAATTGAGTGTCATTGCATGCCAACTTGGGTTTATAATAATGTGAATACTGTGTATTGTTAAAACTGAAACAACTTTTATATTTACAGAGCATCCATGTTTATTTAGTTGATGGGATCTGTATAAATATTGGACTAACATTGTACACTTAGCTATGTGTTCCTGTATATTTTGTACAATGTGCTCATATTATTTATTAACTTAAAATTGTATACTTATGGTGTGCAGGTACAAAATGGTTTTTGCTCCATTTACGGGAGTAGATAACCATCAACGATGTGTCACGTTTGGAGCTGGTCTTACACTAAAGGAGGACGAAGAATCATATACTTGGTTGTTCAGAAAGTTCTTAGAAGTTGTTGGTCGTGAACCTTACTATATAGTGACGGACCAAGATCCGGCAATGAAGAATGCCATTAAATCTGTGTTCAAAACAGCAATTCACAGGTTGTGTATGTGGCATATAATGGAAAAGGTAAACATTAAGGTGGGTCATGCTCTATTCAAGGATAACAATTTCAGAAATCGTCTGAATTCAATCGTGTGGGACACTAACATTTCAACAACGGATTTTGAGAGTCAATGGGCTGATATTATGGCTGACTTTGGTCTATCATCGCATACATGGTTCGTGCATATTTATGAGCTTAGAAAGAGTTGGATACCCGCATATTTTTAAGATGTGCCAATGAGTGGTTTGCTCAAAACTACATCACGATCAGAGAGCACCAACAGTTGGTTTGGAAATTTTACAAATCCTGGTTCGAATTTGGTAGAGTTTTTCATGCACTTTCAAAGTGCAATGGAGTCCCAACGCCATGTGACCGATAAATTAGACCACGCATGCCAAACAAATTTTCCAGAGTGCAAGACACGACTAGCCATAGAGAAGCACGCATCTTCAGTGTATACACACAAGGTATTTGCAGAAGTTAGCACAGAAATTGAAGCATCCGTCTATGATTGCACAATTACAGAGATAATTGATGATCCACCAGATGTTCCTACAAAATTAAAGACAAAACAGATAGTATATTTGATGTCATAAAATATAAGACGGAAACATTGATAAAATGCAGCTGCAAAAAACTTGAACAAAAAGGCCTGCTGTGTTGTCATGCTTTTGTGGTCCTAAAGGACTATCCGGAGATTCCTAGGAGTTTTTAGCACGATGATGGATGAAGTCCGCATCAATCACACCACACACAAAAATCGGCGGTTATCGGTTCGCGTAGGAGGAGACGAATCAACGGTAACACTAAACAACCTTTGGTCGGATTTCCACAGTTGCATTGGCCTAGCACAAGGAAATATTGACAAGTTATCGAATTTATCACGTTTTTTGTCAGAAGAAAAAGTCAAATTGTTAAAAGATCAGCCGCATGCACCAACTATGGGAAGCAAACAATCGGTAATGGAAACCTATTGTGGCTCAACCTCACATCTTGATATTTTTGTATTGCCACCAAAACAAGCCAAAAACAAGGGAGCGGAAGTAATGTGCGGAGTAGGATTCTAAGCCGAGAGAGAAAAGCCATCAAAGCAAGCACAAAACTCAAAAGAAAGTGTGGAACTTGTGGTGAGATCGGGACACATAACAAGAGGACATGTCAAAACGCAACACCACACCATAGTATAATGTTTTTTTATTTAATAAAGTTTTGGGTGAAGAATGTGTTAGTGTGGTTTTATACTTTATGTAAGAACAATTTGTTACTGTTTAATTCTCTTTGGAATTGATTTTCTATTCACATATACATTTTGCATAAATTTTGGATCGAAACACAATTTTACTACCTATACAAACCCAATTACCAAAACATACAAATGTACATGTCTACTTAAGCAAAAGTCTATTATACAAAATACAGTTCAACTGAAATAACATACACAATTCCAATGCCCAAAAAAACTTAATTGAACATAGCTAACAAAAATTAATTTAACTAAGTATACAATTTCAATTACCAAAAATACAACTAAATTTGTCTATATAAACAAATAATAATAAATGTCAAACGATCTGATTAACAGGCCTATTTACACGAGTCAATTATATAAAATACACAATTCCAATGGCCAAAAAAACAACTAAAACTTTGCTAACTAAAAACAAGTCAGATTGTAGAAAATTACATAAGTATGTACAAGTACAATTCAGTTGATTTATTTAAACAAATATATTGATTTCAAAATACAATTCTACATACCTATTAATACATGACACCTCTGAGACCGTTCAAAAATCATAAACCATGTATACGATTCAACAAAAAAACCTACCTAAACTAAGTATATAATTCAAATTACCTAATTAAAAATACAGCTTAACGACATGCAAAGAAATCTAAACTACATACACTACCAACAAACACAAATCAACATAAGCAATTAAACAAATCCAATGCATTAGCTATTCAACTAAAATATAAAAGGAAACATTATCCAGGGTCACACAATTCTAAAACAATATTCGACTGCAAAAATAAACAAGTGCTAAAAACCTTGAAATGTGTACGAACTCCAAAACACCAAACCACTACCAAAGCCAACTAAACATGAACAACTAATATGTCAGCACAATCACAACTACTATTTCCCATGCACTAAAACTACTACGTCGGCTTCTTGCCAGTCCAATGCTTCTTGCATTCAGCCAGATTCTTGTCCCTTAACTCGTTCATGTCATCTAAGAAAATAGCAGTAGTGTACTTGGAACGAAAAGTACACATAAGACTAGCATTGCCCTTCTATAGCCCAGGTGACCATCCTCTCAGACCTCCCCCCATGTATATTTCCATATGCCGCATTGCAAAGATTCCACAGTCAACCTTGTTTTTGGCATCTCTCCATGGCATAGAAATTCTTGATGGGCTAAGCAGCAATATCTCCTGTCCCACATGCTCACAACCTCTGCTCATCAAGTACTGGGTGAAAAAACGTCCCTGATGCATAAGAAAACATATGTTTAATGCATGTAATATGTTAAAATGGATAATAAGGCATTCAAACTATCTAATTTACACAACTCCACCAGACTACACACACAAGCACATCAAACTAACTAAACATTTTAAAAATTCAAAGTTATTCGAATCAACATAACAAAAAATAAACAACTATATGAGCCAAGTATACAAAATACATATCTATCCAATTTACACAATTCCACCAGACTACACACACAAAAACATCAAACTAACTAAACATTTTAAAAAATCAAAGTTATTCAGGTCAACTTAACAAAAAATAAACAACTATATGAGCTAACAATACAATTACTAAATACTAAAAATACAAAACTCACCAACTTTGCAGGCACATCTTCATACTTGTCGCACTTGCTTCCTCCAACCGAGGAATTATCCAATATCAGCATACAACTCCTCTTCATGTCGAACACAATAACAAAGAGGTGTTCACTCTTACATATCGGAAAGAAAAACTGGATAAAACAAAAAAATCATTGTAAAATCTAACATAATATCATCAAAAACACAAGACATAAAAATAGTACAAAATAACTGCTAATGATTTTAAATGAAAATAAAAAAAAATTACCATCTCATATGCCTGCAGCTTCTTTGGGTTGGCATCACCAATCTCGGCGTCAAGACTTTGACAAAATAAGTCAAAGGATCTACTATCATCAGTTGCCTCTGAACTTGTAACAATGGGAAAAAGCTGCAAGAAATGTGGCAAAACATACACATCCATCAAATACGTAAAACAAAACTAGTTAACTAAATATACATTTCAATGTCAATAACTATACAAATCCGCTGAATTACATAAACAAACACACTGAAATAGATATGATATTAGCCAATCCTGTAATTACAAAGCGGCTGAGCTATTTAAACAATTTCAATGTACTATCAAAATAATTAGATACACAAATAAAACAAGCAGACCCGTGAATTAAGTCAGACAATCATATTTAATTAACTATACCTTTCTGTAATAAAACTAAACAAATCTATTGGCCCAACTATACAATTAGTCATTCCTAAGTATACAAAACAAATGCACTAAATAAACAACATCACAATACTAAACATGCATTTTTTCCCATCTAAAGAAACATACCCGCCTAACTAAAAAAAACAATACACTTACCTGATTCAAAAAAAAACCATGTAAATTAGGTCAACTAACTCTACATATCAAATTACACAATTTTAACTTAATAAACACACAACCGAACAAACAAAAAATTGAGAAAAACTACAAAAAGCATACAAGCATGCACGTGCAAAATATTTTCTGATTTCATGAAATTTAATGAAATTAAAAAAATGCCAGTACCGTTGAATATGTGGTAGCAAAAAATCTATAAGGCGAGCTCTTGCTCCTTAACAACTCTTTGGCATTCAAAATCTTCGTCCATACATCAATCAGTGATATGCTCAGGTAACTTCCAGGGCGCATCGTCACAAAGTCCTCCCTTGTTATAATCATGTCGCCAGCCTTGAAGATTGCCTCGTCCCTGCAAGATAATGTCCAATGAAAAAAGAATAATCAGCCATTATAAAAAAATTATAGTATATTTTATCATAAAATATAAAAATTACTTTTCAGCTTCCGGGTTCTCGAACAACCACTTCACAATCATGTTTTGCTGCTCGGTTAACTTCGACAATACATCAACCCGTCTCTCAACGAATGGGGACATCAACGTCTCAGTTTTCTTTTTATTTCGTGGTTCATTTCGTCGATAAACCGACATTTTCTCACTATTCTTTTTTGGTATCTCATTCGCAGCCAAACCCACGTCCAAACCATCATCAGCGTTCATATTACTCTGATCCTAAAAAAACAAAATAAACTATAGTAAAAAAACATATACAACAAAACATAAAAAATAAACAGGCATGTAAAATGAAAAAAAAATACCCCAACATTGTCTAATTCCAAATCATCAGTCGCCTTCTCCTGCCCTGCCTGCTCATCCACTTGACCTGCAGCCACATCCTTCTCATAAAATCGAGAGGTCTCGACAACCAAGTCCCATTTATCAGTGGTGGGTTCTTGTGTTAAACCAAGACTAAAACTTGGCTTGTCAGGCTTATCACCACTCCATTTCTCAAACTCGTCCCGCTTACATATAGTTGCTTCCATCTTCTCTAGCAGAGCAATATTTTCAGGGTTGCTCCAAAAAGCTTCGGCCTGCTGACTCTCGCTTCCAACCACGTCATCTCCGCCACGTGTGCCCTAATGAACCGTCTTATGACATATCAAATTTTTCGCAAGCACTCCAATCTCAGAAAATTCAGGGACCTCAATCACCTCGGGGCCGGCGTCCGTTCAAGGATATTATTTCCACAACATCGGAAGCAAGACAAGCAATCCTTGACTTAATCTTCGCAATGTATCCCTGCCAAAATACAAGTATAACTAATCAAAATGGATGAACAATTATTACTATTTTATATAAGGAATGTTAAAATAAATGGAATAATAAAAACTACAAAAAGTGTACAACATCTGGAAAGTAAGTATACAACATTTGTCAACTAAATATACTGAGACTGTGCTATGAATTACAAAACTGCTACACATAAATACATATACAACAAATGTGATCTATGCATAGACAAAAGTATACAGCAATAAGCATACAACATAACAAAATGAAATTATGGACTAATATACAACAGTTCTGAACTAAATATACAATAAGTATACTACAACAAACATACATAATAATAGGTAAACAACATCTAAAAACTAAATATATAACATGTGTCAACTAAATATACAACATGTGTCAACCAAATATACAAACACCTGGGATATGAACTACAACTGCTGCTACGTAAAATATATATACAACACAAGTAATCCATGTATACAACAAAAGTGAACTATCCATACAAAATCCAAATATTCAACATCCAAAAACTATTAAAATACTAAGTATAAAATTTACCTACACAACTATGTAACCAATGTGTACAAACATACTGAGCTATCCATACAAACATTCAAAAAATGTTTTTTCAAAGTATGCAAACACTAATTATACAACAAGTGTGTGCTAATTGTACATACAAAAATAGAATGTACACAGAATTTGCCCCAAAAAATAACAATGAACTTATTGATGCAAGTTTATTTATATACCTGTCCACCACCACCTGCCGACGAAGACCAGGGAATAAATGATTGTTTCCCTTGGTCGACGACCAATCCCTCCAACCGAGGTTGCAATGGAACCACACCAACATATGGAGCCTCCACATATCCCCCTCGCCCAAATCCACCGTGGGAACTCTTTCGGATTCTTTTCTTAACCTTTTCCATCATCCATGAAGCAAATGCGGTAATGTCCTCGGCACATCTCTGCCTAGTACACTGACCCTGTCCAAGTAAAACACCTGCGAAACATAGACAAAATTGTAAATGTGACAACACAATAAATTTTAAAAATGCAAAAATGCAAATACATGATGAAATTATCATTAACAATGAGCAGGCCCATTGAACTCATACTTGTTCGTCTCGTCCCATTTTAGTCTTTTGGATAGAAGGGTGTTCAAGGTATAATCCCACCAATTGAACTCCTTATTTTTGAAACATCGTCAAGGCAATTGAGAATAAGTGGATTGATATATCCACTCTGTAAATTCCCAATAAGTACATTTGTCAACGAGCGTAACAAAATGTCTACGAAACCAGTCCCCCATCTACGCACTGCATCATCCTAAAAGCCAAATCACTGTTGTCACCTTATGGAAATATGGAAACATTATTTTCCACTCGTCGTCAATGTACACATTTTCCGGATTTTTTTCTTCTCAAAAACAATGTCACCATCAAGAACCCCAGGACCCTTCCAACATCTTCCCTTTTGAGATGAATATGCCTACCATCCTCGAAAACCAATTATTACTTAGTGCATGGAAGTTTTCAACCAACCAAGATCTAAGCTTCTTATTATAATCATCAATTTTTAAATAAAATAGACTACCAAATCCCATCTCAATGACTGCGGCCTTCTGTGCAGGTTTAAGGGCACCAAGAGCATCTATAATAACCTTGGGTTTCGCTCTTATTTGCGTTCCAGGGTAGTCCTGATCAATCCTTTGCCTCTTTTTAGGTTGCTCATCTTCGGAACTCTCCTCCTTACCACACCGCCAACTTCTCTCTCCTCTTCTTCACTTGACATTTTTAAAACAAAAGCTCTATGTAAAAAAAAATAGCACCAACTCATATGTCATATGCATTATGCATTAGCATGTTTCCAATTCAAAATTGTATATTTAACTTAGCATAAAAGGTATAATTGGAATTTGTCAACATCCCCATGTAAAAAAAACCAACTCATATATAATGCATGGGTTGGAATACACCAAAACGCCCAACACAAAATAAGCACAAGATTCATATATAACAAATTTATAAGACTTTTCATGACATTCCACATTAACTTGGATATTTAATATAACAAATTTGTATAAGTAATACAAACAATTCATATCTCACAAATTTATACCATTGCTGTTTAGATACCACTAAATTAGGTATGTTTAACATTGCATATGTGTTTACTTAGTATATATCATCTGCAATCATCTTCCAGTTCACATACCGCTACAAATTGTATATTTAGCATGACATATATGTACACTTAGTATATAACATCTGTATATTAGTCGGATGACAATATTTCAAATACCAACTATTTTTTTTTTCCAATATAACAAAAGAATTTATTTTAGCACAACTTATTTGTACACTTGGAATACACCATAAAGCCCAACTCAAAAAACTACCAAATACGTATATGAAAACTTAACACATATACTTGTTTATATTCCTCTTTATCTTGTATATTTAATTGAACAATACAAATTTTTTTCCATAATTTCAGAAAAACACAATCCAACAGAAAAGGGCGCAAAAACAAAAACAATGTTACCTTCAAAACACAAAATATGAAAGATGTGGGTAAAATCTGGAAATACCTGAGAAAAATCGAGAAAAGCACCGAACCCAAACCCCTAGTTCGTCTCTACGAAATCGCAGACTCCGAACACCAAACGAACTTGGGCGCAACAGGGAGCACGATAGTGTGGAAAGGATGGTCAAAATCGAGAAAAGCACCAAACACAAAACCCTAGTTCGTCTCTACGAAATCGCAGCCTCCAAACATCGAACGACCTTGGGTGCAACAGGGAGCACGAAAGTGTGGAGAGGACGGTCAAAACATTTGCAGAGAACTTGCTATAATGGTGAAGAAGACGGGAAATTTGAGAGTGTTGAAAGCCCGTTTAACATGGACGGTTTCCTTGAGCAATTTTGATTGTGAAAAGAGAAACAGAATATGATTTGGAAAGGCGTGACTTAGACTGAAAGTGGGCTTTTTGCCTCCTAAAAATCAGGTAGGTGGGAAAGGAAAGATTGTATTTTCCTAAAAAACAAGAAGTAACGTTTTTTTTCATATAACTGCTGTACATGAAAATACAATATTACCCTTATATTCCAAAAATAAGAAAAATGATCTCAACCATTAAAATATTTAAATCAAGGGTTTATAATTGGTCTCATGGACTAACCTAAAGGGATTGGTCTCATTTGAACCAATCCCTATATATATATATATAACAATTGGTTAAAATGACACTATATTTTTTAGGTGAGATGGTGATGATTAATCTTGACTATTTATTTAATTTTTAGTCAAATGTGATTTCCCAAAGATTTTAGGCAAGTTTTATTAACTTCATTTCATCAAAGGTATTTTAGTAATTGTACATTTTTTACAGTTTTGTTTTCTTATGAAATGTGGGTTTCTACCCTTTGATTGCCGCAATTTTCTTCATATTTCTTTGTTCCCGATTTTTACAGTTTTCTCTCTAGCCTTTCTTGTCATTCTTTCATTCATTTTTCTGACTTTAAAATCTTGGTTGGGAAGGAAAATTAACGTCCGAAGATTCTGTTGTTGAGTAGTCAGCCTACACATTAAATATGTATGTTTTTGTTTATTTAATCATTTTTTAGTTGTTTCGTTAGGTTTCTTTTTCTAAAAGGGTGTATCAGCCCGTTGGGTGGTTTTTAGACATAGGATTTGAGTATTTTACGTGTGTTGTAGAAGTTGTAAGTTTGTTCGTTTATTTGTGTATTGGTATATGATATACAGGACTGTGAGTTCTTGTGTTAATATTCCATTAATTAGTTTTGTTCTGTACTAGTGAAGATGATGTTGTGGTTTTCTGGAAATTAACGATTATTGTGGGTATGTGTTTGGTTAGTCTCGAGTTGTAGCTAAAAAATCATTCAAATAATGCATAGTTATGTATAATTTGATGCATCATATAATTTTGACTTGTATAAACCCTATGGAATTTTGTTTGGTACATTGATAGGGGTTTAGATAGTGCATAGTGACTAGTGAGTTGTTGTTAGTTGCATAAATATATAGAGTTTGTATAGTTTATTGCATACTTAGTTTTTATACATTGCATATACAACTTTAAAAAAGACATATAACACTGCCAACTACCAATAATATTACAAAAATATTAAACAAAAAATTTACAATTGTTGTATACACAAAATTAGAATAGTAATAATAATGATCAACACAATTAAACATTTTGTATGGTCATAATAATCTATTAATGCAAAAACTGAATTAGGATGCACATTAATACATTATTAAATATGTAGGTATAATGTAATTAAATTAACACAACAAAGTGAAACAAGAAATATGCATTGCAAATCGTGCAAAATGCTAATGAAAACATATTCCAAATCATTTGTTAAATTGTGATCAATAGATAAACCTATGGTTTTAGAATACCTATGCATATTGGTGAATTTATAAAAATGATGACAAAACCTACTCGATTATATTAAATAAGTTAGAAATATATGGATATATACGAAAAAGAATTTTACATGCATAAACAATTCTAGTAAATAACATGATCAAACAAATTTAATGAGAGCTTGATCGTACTGATAACGTGTTATAATATAATAGAAATTACACTACCAGAGACAAGTTCTAATGGAGATAATTTATGATAAGCAGTTGGTCTAAGCTTAATTAAAGTTGCAGCATGTAAAACTGCATGTCCCCAAGCAGAGAGACGGAGTGTAGTCTAGACCTCATTAGCGGCCCGATCCCAGCTATCATTTGCAACCTTTTAATTAGTGCTTCGCAAGTCCATTTTGAGTATGTGCATGAGCCACTTTGGGTGCTCTCTTTATCCCAAGTGACTTACAATAATCATTGGAAGTTTTAGATGTAAATTCTCCAGCATTATCCATTCTAATTTTCTTTATGGGATAATCTGGAAAATGAGCCCTTAATTTAATAATTTGGGCTAAAAGCTTTGCAAACGCAACATTTCGAGTTGACAAAAGTCTAACATGTGACCACTTCGTTGATGCGTCTATCAACACCATAAAGTATCTAAATGGTCCAGATGATGGTACAATAGGCCCACATATGTCACCTTAAATTCGATCAAGGAACATAGGAGATTCCATATTCACTTTTATTTTAGACGGCCTTTTTACAAATTTTCCAAGAGAACAAGCCGCACAAGTTAAATCATTAATTTTAAGAATCTTCAGGTTCTTAAGTGGGAGTCCATGTAAATTTTCAATAATTCTACGCATTATTGTTTCACCTGGGTGACCTAACCTTTCGTGCCACAAGGAAAATATCTTATGATCAACTAACTTCTGGTTAGTGACACTATTTGATTCAATTGGATCAATATATGTGCCATATAATCCAGGTGCATAATATTGTATCATTTCTAAGATCCTTTTATGACCAGTTTTATAAGATACAATACATAGATATTCAGTATCATCTTTATTACACGTCTCGATGTGGTAGTCATTTTGCTGAATATCTTTAAAGCTAAGTAAGTTTCTTTGAGACTTACAAGAGTATAAAGCACTTTTTATATTGATCCTTGTCCCTTTGGGTAACAAGATAGATGCTCTTCCGGAACCCTCTATTATATTAGTAATACCCGATATAATAGTTACAATTTTCTTTTCCATTTGAATATTATGAAAATATATTTTATTTTTTAAGATAGTGTGAGTGGTAGCACTATCGATAAGGCACAACTCTTCACCATTGAATCTAGTCATTGCTTGGTCTAAACAAATAAAAAAATATTTGATGAGAACAATATATTAAACGTAACAATTTATTTATTGTTTAATAAATACGATTACAACGAGAATATTATTAACTAAACGATAAAGTACTTAAATATAAGATCACAAACTTAGTCAATAAACTCCATCCCGTTATTGAAAAACTTGAGGTTCAATCCAAAATCTCAAATCTTTATTCGGATCTTCAAAGAAATCCGATACATCTAGATGGATTTTATCGAGCCTTCTCCTTCAATCAAGTTAGTTTCTACACCTTTTCCCTTTTCTTTTCTTTTGAGGCTAAATATAACTTCACTAGATGTGGTCTTTGTGCAGCGTGTACGAGACCAATGTCCATCATTCCACACCTATAACAAGCGCTTTCATAGTTAGGTGTAGATGCTTTTGGCGGATTATTTTTATTTGGATTCTTTCCTTTATTTCCATGAAAATTGGGTTTCATCCATATGTTGTGATGTCCAACACTACGTCCACGACCTCGACTACGACCACGACCATGAGTGTGACCACATCCTCGTCCACGCCCTCGACTAGAGGAGATAGCATTCACTTCGGGAATGTTGAATTTGGATCGAGTAATGGAGTGATCCCGTGGTCGGGCTTGGTGATTTTGCATAAGCAAATCATTGTTTTCTTCAGCTACCAATAAACATGAAATAAGTTGAGAATATGTAGTAAAACCCGTTTGTCGATACTGCTGCTGGAGTATGACATTAGATGCATGAAAAGTGGAGTAAGTTTTCTCCAGCATATCTTCATCAGTAACGGTTTCTCCACATAATCGTAGTTTAGATACAATTCTAAACATGCTCGAATTGTAATCACTGACTGTTTTAAATCTTGCAACCTTAATTGCATCCATTCATACCTTGCACGAGGGAGTATAACAGTTTTTTGGTGGTCGAAATGGTCTTTTAGACTCTTCCAGAGTTCTAAAGGACTTTTCACTGTAAGATATTGATTCTTTAGATTTTCATGGAGATGGTGTCTAAGAAGGATCATAGCTTTAGCATTATCTGCTGAGGATAATTTGTTATTTTCTTTCACGGCATCACCTAAACCGTTTCCGGCTAGATGTAGTTCGGCATCAAGAACCCATGATAAATAGTTTCGACCGGAGATGTCCAACGGGGTGAAGTCCAATTTGTTTAGATTTGCCATTACTATTCAATAAAGAGAACACCAATACACATTTATTAATAAAAAAGACATATAACACTGCCAACTACCAATAATATTACAAAAATATTAAACAAAAAATTTACAATTGTTGTATACACAAAATTAGAATAGTAATAATAATGATCAACACAATTAAACATTTTGTATGGTCATAATAATCTATTAATGCAAAAACTGAATTAGGATGCACATTAATACATTATTAAATATGTAGGTATAATGTAATTAAATTAACACAACAAAGTGAAACAAGAAATATGCATTGCAAATCGTGCCAAAATGCTAATGAAAACATATTCCAAACTGTTAAATTGTGATCAATAGATAAACCTATGGTTTTAGAATACCTATGCATATTGGTGAATTTATAAAAATGATGACAAAACCTACTCGATTATATTAAATAAGTTAGAAATATATGGATATATACGAAAAAATTTTACATGCATAAACAATTCTAGTAAATAACATGATCAAACAAATTTAATGAGAGCTTGATCGTATTGATAACGTGTTATAATATAATAGAAATTACACTACTAGATATGTAGAATAAATGAGTAAGGAAATACCAATAAAGAGAGTAGTAGAGATAACAAAGATTTTGTCTTGTCTTTTTTTTTTTTTTTTGTTCTATTTCATTCATCACTTTCACTCACTATTTATAATACGACAAAGATGATAACTTAAAGAGGGAAATTAAAAACCCAACAATAAATTCTACATAACTTACAATGGAGATGTAACATTCACATAAATTTAATATACTCATAACATTTAACCATTTATTTTAAATACATTTTAGCCATCTTTTTTTTCGAACGATAGATTTTCATCAATCAAAACTCAAACAAGAGAACATTACAACTAAATCGTAGCCAAAATGCTAAGAATCTAAGGTGACTAAAACAAGAGCCACTTAGGGAATTGATCAAGCCGATTCAAATTTGAATCACCATCAAAAGCTAATCTAGCTAATCTAATATATCTTGCAGTCCAATTAACATCTTGGACCTGAATTTAATCTGTTAAAAAAGAAAGCATAATAAATAGATGTCTTCGGCTATATTTGCACCCTCTCTTGCAAAACTATACAAGCGATATCATTGTGATCTACAAATATGTCCACACTTTTTGCCTTAGAATTGTCCACAAAAAAACAAAGAGCAAGTCGATACCTACCAAAGCTTGCTTCCGGATGTTGAATAAGCTCCTAGAATTAGCCCATGCTCGATTAAATTTCCAAACTCATCAAAAAGACACCCCAATGCGGTTCCTTTCTCCAAACAATTCCACGATTACTAGAGTTGGTTTGTACCCGGATTATAAAGCATATCGAAATAGCCTCTTGCACCGCCATCCACATTTTTGTTCCCATTGATCGGCAAAAAAAGTTCTTGCCATTCTTGATACGCAGCGTTAACAATGCCCCTTTCCATAAATTTGTTTTTATGAAAAACCCAAATGTTTCCTTGTTTTCAAAAGCCACCATAGTATGTAGACGACAATTCCATTCTATCTTGAGCAAAAGAATCACTTTTGACCGCACGTACTTGATGCCACCATTTTTTAATGCGTAAATCAAGCAAAAGAGTAGAAAACCATTGAACAGAGCAAGTTTCCAAAATAATTGTGTTCTCTCACATTGAAAAGGCAAATGTTCCATAGTTCCAACCTCTTCACCACAAATAGGGCATCCGGGATCAATATCCATACCTCTTTTTCAACAACCAAACAATAGGGGTGCAGTTATGAAGCACATTCCACAAGAAATGCTTTAATTTATTTTTAACATCAAGTTGCCAGCATTTCTTCCGCTTCATATTGTTGTTTGTTGTTCCATTCTTGGACTCGAGCAAATCTTTCTCCCACTTTGTTGGATTTGTAGGAGCTGGTGATAAGTTGTCTTGTGAGAAAAATGGCCCTTCTTTTCTCCCAATGCCAAATCCATTTGTCATTGCAATCTTCAAAATTGATATCAACATGCAAAATATTGGTAACCCAATAAACCCCTTTCGAGTCACATACACACATTCACCAACTTTGTAACTCGACATTCAAAACTTGGGCAAAAAATCTTATTCCGACTACTTGCAAAAATGAAACCTACAACGATAATATCGACGGGAAAAAAAATCTTATTCGGTTAATTTCATGTTTTTGTTGATTTAGTTAGTTTATAGTTGTTTGGGTTAGGATTTGTTGTTAGGTTTGAAGAATTTTTGTGGTTTAGACAATTTAGGTTTTGATTGAAAACCTTGTTGCACCGCTAATGGTGATTGGGGTGAATGAGGAAGACGAAAGAATTTTCATCACATAGCTCGATATCGAGTTACTGTAACTCGGTAATAATATTGTTTTCATGAATTGTTTTGTCGAGTTGTGCTTAAGATCTTGTTCTCAGTTATATATCGAGCAAATGTAACTGGATATCAATAACTAGATATCCAGTTACATAAATGGATATCGAATTATGATTACTCGATATCCAGTTACATAATTGTATATTGAGTTTTCGACTTTCATTGTAAGTGTTGGTCAAGCCAGCGATAACTCGATATCCAGTTACATAACTGGATATCGAGTTACCTGCTCAGTCTACTCTCACTTAGTATAATTACCAGTTATTTTGTTTTTCTCCAAAAAACTTTGAATTCACATAACTTTTTCGTTTCAAATTCATTTTGCATGTATAATATATCAAATTAATCCTTTTCTGAGATCTATAATTCAATACCCATATTGCATATACAAAAATAAAAAATACAGATTCAAATTTTTTAAGTCTGAAATTGAGAGTAAGAGGATATAGAGAGATAAGTGGAAGAGAGAGAAGTAGACCAAATATCAAACAAATATGCTAGAAGGGTATGAATGTATTTTGTTATGTCAAAATGGCTAAAAAAATTTGTTTTCAAAAGACGGCTAGTTTTTATTTTTTTCATTATAGAAGTGATTATTTTGACCCATTACAACTTAAAATAATGCATATGTAACTGGTTTTTGATGCATACTATGTCTTGCTGTTATTTTTTGAAACTACAGATGATCGATTATTGATAGTGCACATTTAGTTTTTTGTTTATGCATAGTTATTTAGGCAAAGTTGTATTTTTAGTTTTATTGCACGGGTAGAGTTTGTTCTTATAGTGTTTTTCTGATTTGGTGTCAAGTAGTGGTTTAATTAGTGTCCACTGCGTATTTCATTAGTGTTTAATGCACATTTAGTTTTATTGTATTCCATGGATATCATTTTGGTTGAATTTGTTTTTGTTTTTGTCAATTATGCAGATCCGAGTCTTTGGTTTATATTTGTTAGCTAGAGGTTGTTATGAAGTGTCTTGGGTAGTTGAACAATCTTCACCGTTAGACTTTCTATGTCTTGGAGGGATTCAAATCATAAAGTTGATTGCGGTATTTTTGCAATGCGGCATATGAAGACTCACATGAGTGGAGGAACGAGAAATTGGATTTTTGGGCTCGAGCAGGGGAATGTGGCTTTAATTTCGGAAATAAGGGCCATGTATTATTCTCGCTTATTGTCTTAGATGATTCCAATGAATAAAGGGAGAACAATAACTGTTAGAGGTGGAAAAAGTTGGACTTAGAAGAAAAAGCGTAGATATTGGTGGATGTTTTTTTTTGGTTGTGCACGAATGGACAATACCTTTTTTAAAGCATCGCGTCTTGAGTTGTATATTAGTATATTTAAAATACTTGAAACTTTGTAATATTAGTTGGTTACTTTAGTTAATTTGTTTTAGGGATTTTCATTATAATCATTCAGTGTATTAATATATCTTTTGATGTCAAAGTTGTGAACATTATTATGCAATATGCGATCTATTTATGCAAAGAAATGTAATTGATGATTGCAATATTTAAGAAGTAAACATGCAAAGATGTAATAATTAGGTATTATTTGTTTTGTGAATATGCAACAAATGCGACCTATATATGCAATGATTTTGAAGTTCTTAAGCAACATGAAATAATTGCAATATGAGACGTGTATAAATTCAATAAATATGAGCTATTTCTGCAATGTTGTTGGATGAATTACAGAACAAATAAACATTGTAAGCATTGATAATGAATTAAATATGCAGTAGTATTAAATATGTACGTAGTACTACTTCGCGCAAAGCATAGTTGCGCCAAACAAAGACCATGCCCACTAGTTCTAAAACTTCTATCCAACTATGATGGTGAACTAGTGAATACTTAAATAGAGTAGCCACCATCACATCCCGCATATTTGTTTAATGTGTGTGTGTGCATGATTGTTGGAAAAGAGGTCGACGGGATTTGAGGGTTTGGAGTTCTAGGGCTAAAGTTGTATATTTTACTGAGAGTTTTCCTTAAATTGAAATATAGGGTAGTTTACTGCTATTTGTACAAAGTTAGGACAATTGGGGACCCTTTTGCTATTTTTTTATAATTATTGTGCTTTTATGGTAATACTTTTTGTATAAAGCTATATGAGATTCTAACTTTTCCATCCAGACTCAAATTAGGCTCAAGGCTCAATTGACTCTGTTTATTTCCTTTCAAGGTATTAAAAAAGCAAAAGTTGCCCATTTTTGTTTACCCAATGGAGCCTTTTTTGGAGTTGTTTTCAGTTTTCATGGCAAAGTATATCATGAATTCATATTGTCATCTACATAGCATTTTCTCCAAGATTTCCCACTGCAATACTTGGTAAAAATTTTAAACATGATGACTACAACTTCGAGCAAGGCATTGAGGACTATGCCACCGATCTATGGCGCAACACTTCGATAAAGTGATTGGAAGAAAAGATTATGTAACACCCTAATTTTTAGAAAGTGCGACTACGCATAATAATATCCACAAATTGACTAAAATTTAACAGAAACGAGTCAACGACATCTTTTTTCCAAAAAATAAAAATAATTAACTTGAAAAAAAATAATATCCCATTCTACATAAACAATTGAAATAAACTAAAACATTGTACGTTTTATAAATATGAAAAATTTAAAGAACCAACATCGTTCAAAGAATTCTATTGCTAATGAAAATTTTTGACAATAAACAACTATCATGATCAATTCACCCGCTACGCGCCACGACAGACTCCTTAACCTGAAATGTTAAAATTATTGGGGTGAGTTATCGTCAACTCAGTGGGAAAGTAATTGTTCAAGTCAAATACACATGCATAATCATTAGCATAAATATTCATGGAAAAAGATCAAAGTCTCACGTACAGTTAAGTACAAATAGTCTCAAGGTCTCGTGTACAATTAAGTACAAATAGTCTCAAAGTCTCATGTACAATTAAGTAAAAATAGTCTCAAAGTCTCACGTACAATTAAGTACAAATAATCTCAACGTCTCGCATCATATTTAACATGAACACGCAACTAACAATTAAAACATGGCATTTAAAGTAAACAAAAGCAATAAACCCCACCTCATTAAAATGCATAAATATGAACGGCTACCTTCCAATGGGCTTTGGGAAACACCTCAATAAATTCGGGTTCGGGGCTTTGGGAAATTTCTGGGTTTCGAGTATTTTCGATGGGTTTCGAAATTTTTCTGTGTTTTTCAATTGGGTTCGAGTTTATAAGATTTCTTTCTCGACCATGTTGAGTGTTTGGATTATGCCTAGAAGTTGAAAAAAAAATTATGGTTCGCCTACCTTCCTGTAAAACTCAAAGGTGCCGAGATGATGAATTAAAGATGGTGAGGTTGGGAGAGTAGGCTGGTTTTGGGAAATTTCTAAGTTGAAAGAGAAAGTGTGTGATTTGGAAACGGGGTTCGAAGTATCAGAATACTATGAAGGTTGTTTAGGAGTTTAGAGTGATTGTGGAGAACGTGGTTTCTTGAGGTATCAGTTTTGAGAAAGTAGTGGGTTTGATATATCAGAGTATTATGGGATTATCAAGGAGTTTGAATTGTGGAGAACGTGGGATCTTATGTTATCTGATAAGCCATTATCAGTTAAAAAAAAGATTTAGTTTTATCTGGTATTAATCTATAAAAATAAAATAAAACAAGTATAATAGAAAATTTGAAATTTGTATTAAAGATTTTTCTGCAGATTTTTAAGTCTTCTAGAAATTGGACATGAGTTTTTAAAAATAAAATAATTAGTTTATAAATGGGTCTGTCAATATTATTAAGAATGGGATTGATAATAACCAAGACTGAAATTCTATATTGGGCCAAAAATTAAAAATCGTAAAAGTCCAAAAATACTAAAACCCAAATTTGGTAGAAATTGGGGTATTACATCCTACCCACCTCAAACAAAAAAATTTGTCCTCGAAATTTCGGTTACATACATTGATCAAAGAAGACGGGCTTGGATTTGATTTCCTCTTCTCTTTCCCATGTTGCCTCATTTTTTCTGTGTCTACTCCATTGTACTTTGATAAAAACCACATCTCTGTTTCTAAGCCCGTGCACTTTACGATCCAAAATACTATAGGCATTTCTTCGTAGGACAAATTCTTACCTATGTGTAGGTCCTTGTAGTTAACAATGTGATCGGGGTCAAACACATATTTCCTCAGCATTGATACATGAAACACATTATGTACCCCCGACAAGTCTGGTGGCAACGCCAAATGGTATGCCAAATCTCCAACTCTTTCTAGTATCTCAAATGGTCCAATATAACGAGGCTGTAATTTTCTTTTTTACCAAATCTTATAATTCTCTTCATAGGAGCCACTTTCAAAAGCACATTGTTACAAACTTCGAATTGTATGTCCTTTCTGTGCTTATTCACATATGATTTCTATCTATCTTGAGAAACCTTTATTCTATTTCGGATCTCTAGATCTTTTCCACTGTTTTGTTCAATCAACTTCGGTCCCAAAATCTTCCTTTCTCCCACTTCACTCCCTTATAAAAGGGACTTACACATTTTCTCCCATATAATGCTTCATACGGAGCCATCTTAATCGTTGATTGGTAACTGTTATTGTACACGAATTCCACCAATGGCAACATAGTTTCCTAACTTTCCCCTGTATCTAGTACACATGCTCTGAACAAGTCCTCTAATGTCTTAATAGTTCTCTCAGACTGCCCATCAGTCTGCGGATGATAGGTTGTACTGAATCTCACTTTCGTTCCCAATGCATCTTGCAGACTCCTCCAAAACTTCGATGTAAAACGTGGATCTCTGTCTGATACAATAGAAACTGGCACCTCGTGTAGTCTCACAATTTCCTTAATGTAGATTATGGCATACTGATCCATACTAAAAGTCATTCTTACTGGCAGAAAATGTGTTGACTTGGTCAATCGATCCACTATGACCTATACTGCATTATTCTTTCTCAATGTTTGTGGTTGTCCAACCATGAAATCCATAGTTATATGTTCCTACTTCCACTCCGGGATTTCCAACGGCTTAAGCAAACCCGACAATCGTTGGTGCTCTGTTTTAACTTGTTGGCAAACCAAACACTTCTCTACAAAATCCCCAATATCTCTCTTCATACTTCTCCACCAAAAAAGTCTCCTCAAGTCATGATACATCTTTGTACATCCCGGATGAGCTGTGTAGGGAGTATTATGTGCCTCCTCCAAAATTTTCTTATGAAGTGTCTCATTCTTAGGGACACAAATCCTTCCTTCACATGTCAGAACATCATCACCGATTACCTCGAATCCCTCGATGTCTCCAGCTTGTACATGTTCCCTCATCTTGCACAAAAACTTATCGTGGGGTTGAGTCTCCTTAATCTTATCTCTTAAGGTGGGTTGCACCACCAATGATGCTAACATGGCTTCCGTACCATTTGGTGGCTCAATAACTTCAATCTCCAGTTTGGCAAACTCTCTTGCCAATCGTTCTTTGCTCTCAATAAGCATACAAGCCAAAACCCTCTCGTCTTACGGCTCAAGGCGTCGGCTACTATGTTAGCTTTGCCGGATGGTATGAATGGTGCATTCATAGTCTTTCACCAGTTCTAACCATCTTATCTGCCTCATATTCAACTCCTTCTGAGTGAAAAGATATTTAAGGCTTTTGTGATCCGTGAATATATCACACTTTTCTCCATATAGGTAGTGTCGCCATATCTTTAATGCGTGCACCACGGCAGCCAACTCCAGGTCATGTGTGAGGTAATTCAATTTGTGCGTCTTTAGTTGTCTAGAGTCGTAAGCCACAACTTTGCCGTGTTGCATCAAAACACAACCCAAACCTTGCTTCGATGCGTCACTATAGATGACAAACCCCTCTGGATTAGGAATTATCAATACAGGGGCAAAAGTTAGTCTACCTTTTAACTCCTGAAAGTTCCCCTCGCACTTCTGAGTCCATTCGAACTTCTCTCCTTTTCTCGTTAACCGAGTCATAGGCATGGCTATCCTAGAGAATCCCTCGATGAACCTTCTGTAATAGCCAGTTAGACCCAGAAAACTTTGTACCTCGCTTGCATACTTAGGTACATTCCAACCATTTACTGCTTCGACCTTACCAGGGTCAACTTCAATTCCTTGTGATGTGACCATGTGTCCGAGAAACACGACTCGGTCCAACCAGAATTCACACTTCTTAAACTTCGCGTATAACTTCTCCTTGCGAAGAGTTTCCAATACAATCCTTAAATGCTTCTCGTGTTGCACCTTATCCCTCGAATATATCAATATGACGTCTATGAAGATTATGACGAATTGATCTAGGTATGGGTAAAACAATATGTTCATCAAGTCCATAAAGACTACTGGTGCATTAGACAAACCAAATGGCATCACTATAAACCCATAGTGCCCGTAACGGGTTCTAAATGACGTTTTCAGAATATCACACTCTTTTACCTTTAGTTGGTGATATCCAAATCTCAAATCAATCTTGGAGAACACACTAGCTCCTCGAAGTTGATCGAATAAATCTTCGATCCTCGGTAATGGATACTTATTCTTCACTGTAAGTCAATTCAACTCTCTGTAATTGATGCACATTCTAAGTGATCCGTCTTTCATCTTCATGAATAGGACTGGCGCGCCCCAAGGTGACACACCTGGGCAAATAAATCCTATCTCCAACAGTTCTTGTATTTGAACTTTTAGCTCCTGCAGTTCCTTGGCGCCATCGATAGGGTACTCTAGATATCAGTGCCGCCGGTACCAAATCGATGGAGAACTCCACTTGTCGGTTTGGTGGTACTCCTGGTAACTCTTCGGGAAAGACATCTACAAATTCCTGGACTGTAGGAACGTTATTTGGTGTCAACTCGGTTGTTGGAGTTCCAACAATATTCGCCAAATACCCTTGACAATTTCCTTTTTTTAGCAAGGTCAAAGCATTCATTGTTGATATAACTCTTGGCACAGTCCTAGTTTTAGTCCTGTAAAACTTTATTTCTTCTTATCTTGGCAAATGTAGTGTTACTTCCTTTTCTTGACACTGGATGTCAGCTCGATATCTACTAAGCCAGTCCATACCAAATATTATATCGAAATTCTTCATATCAATTACATACAAATTGGCTTTAAGATCCTTTCCCCCTATGTCAATGTCTACATCCTTAATGATTGGATCAGTGAAAATTGTCTTACCAGAAGGCAAACTAATCTCAAGAGGTTCGTCGATCTTAGTATCACTATGTCCAATAATATTATGAAATCTCGAAGACATAAATGAGTGTGTGGCACCCGTATCAAATAATACGAAAACATGTATTCCAAATACATTTAACATACCTGATATCGTGCTAGGGTTCTATTCCGCTTCCCCCTGGGTCATAGCATATACTCGAGCCTGTCCTCCAGAGCCTTGCCCTTTTCTCCCTTGTTCCCGAGAGGGACAATCCCATGATGAGTGTCATGGCATCTTACACCAATATCATTTATTTTGCCCCACAAGGCACTCCCATTGTGATTTTTCTCATATTTTGCACACAATAGTTTAGCAGTTTGGGGTTTAGGCCCCGGTCTCGTGTCGGTCCTCACCTGTTTATTCTGATTTCTGTTCTTGTCCTGATTTCTGTTCCAGTTATGTTTCCCCAAATTTCATGTTTGTTGTCAGTCTAGCTCCTGACTGGAAGCAATCTCCTGAGCACGGAATATTGTATCTGTGTATGATAGAACCCCATGGCTTGCCACAATGTGGTGTATCCCTGGCCGTAAGCCTGCTCAGAACCTTAGCGCTCGTTTACGGTCTGTATCCACCATATATTCCATGAAAAAGCTCATCTAATTGAACTTTCTATCGTATTCTCAGAATGGACATCCCTTCTTGCTTGTATCCCAAAATTCGCTCCATTTTTTCCCGATAGTGTTGGGACAATACTCTTCCATTACTATCTCCTTAAATCTTTCCCATGTTAGGGTTGCTCGTTCCTCGGCAAGCCTTAGTCTCCAGTAGCTCATCCACCAACGTCCAGCATCTTGTACCAGTTGGTACTGAGCACAAAGGATGCATTGTGCCTCAGTACACCCGATCAATTCAAAAGTACGTTCCAGTGATACGATCCACTCATCCACATAGGCAGGTCTTTCTTTCCCATTAAACATCAGGGGTGAGAAGCGGCAAAATTGCTTCACCACTTGAGCCTGGGTTAATGCGTGTGCTTGGTTGAATGCACGTTCATTCTCAACATTCCCTTGGTTCCATGCTCGTAATGGGTTTGCCTTATTATTTTAGTTCACGTTTGTTATTAGTAGTTGTAGCAGTAGCAGCAGATCAGGCTCCCGATCTACGTCCTCGAATCATTTTTCTATAGTCAAAGTGTAATCATAACTTAGTAAAACTCGTCTGAGATATGCGTTCTAAGACAAAAAAATAGTTTAACAATCAACTCATCACTAGATAAGACATCACTAGATAAGACATCCATAATATAAAAGAAAACGCAAAATATTTCCATTATCATCAAGTCAAAAACCTTCGAGAGGTATAATATACTAATCTAAAAAACAACTAGGAACGGGAAAACAATTAAGTATTTAACATGACTTCCTAGTGGTCTCATGAAGGCCATCCATCTAATTATACATATATCAAGCCCATGAAAATATTTAAATGTCATGAAATTTCTTAAGTACAAAGCATAGTAAAAATGATGACATATATTATTTTACAACATTTAAAATATGCATTTTTCATAATAAATGACATTATCATAAGGCTCAAGTCTCATGAAATAACATGCTCGCATAATACATGACATAAAGCTCAAAATTCATGATGTAACATTATCATAGATTTTTTTTTATTCAAGTTTACAGAAACATAAACTTGCTCTGTTACCACTAATGTAACGCCCTAATTTTTAGAAAGTGCGACTACCCATAATAATATCCACAAATTGACTAAAATTTAATGGAAATGAGTCAACGACTTCTTTTTTTCCAAAGAATAAAAATGACTAACTTAAAAAAATAATATCCCATTCTACATAAATAATTGAAATAAACTAAAATATTGTACGTTTTATAAATACGAAAAATTTAAAGAACCAACATCGTTCAAGGAATTCTACTACTAATGAAATTTTTTGACAATAAATAATTATCATGATCAATTCACCCGCCACGTGCCACGACGGACTCCTCAACCTGAAATGTTAAAATTATTGGGGTGAGTTATCGTCAACTCAGTGGGGAAGCAATTGTTCAAGTCAAATACACATGCATAATAATTTGCATAAATATTAATGGAAAAGGATCATAGTCTCACGTACAGTTAAGTACAAACAGTCTCAAAGTCTCGTGTACAATTAAGTACAAATAGTCTCAAAGTCTCACATACGATTCTACGTACAAAATAGTCTCAACGTCTCGCATCATATTTAACATGAACACACAACTAACAGTTAAAACATGGCATTTAAAGTAAACAAAATAAAACCCACCTCAATTAAAATGCATAAATATGAACGCGTGCTTGCTTGAAAATCTACACCTCGTAAGAAAAACCTCCTATAAATAAATAACATAATTTAATTAATGGTTTTTAGAAAAAATCTTGGCTAAAAAATAAAATAAAATAAATACAAAAAGATGGGCTAGAAGTGGATATTTAAAACATATGAAAGGTTGAACTCTAAAGCTCGGTCAAAAATCCATAAGAGTTTAAAAGCAACATGTAAGGTCTCATTTTCAAGGGATTTTAAAAATATAAATATTTATTGAGGACCTTAATTTTAAAATTATGAAAACTCATTTGCAATTTAGACACACATAAAAACATGCATACTAACTAAATAAAATGCATATTTAAATGGGGAGATACGGTTTACCAATTACGCCATTTCCATGGGTTGTGTCGTTCCCGTTGTTGATGATATCTTCCCTTTTGAGAATCATCTTGTTGATGATGGCTTCTCCAATTGTTCCATTTCCAAGCATTATGGCCTTCCCATTTCTGAAAGTATCTTTCTTTTGGAAAATCATCTTGTTGATGATGTATTTGCCATTTCCACGGATTGTGTTCTTCCCATTTTTGATTATATCCTCTTCTTGGAAATTGACTTTGTTTTCTCCTTCTTTGATCAAATGAGATGTTCATTTGATGTTTCCTTGGCGGCATGAATTTTCTTCGATTATTATTATGACGGGTACCTAATATAACATTGTTTTGTGGTACCCTCAAGTGCTTGGGTCCTTTAGGATTATCTTTGAGACTTTTAGGTCTCCAACAATAATTAGAGCTATTTCTAGCCCGACAAGTATTTACCGTATGACCCTTCTTACCGCAATAAAAGCAAGTAACATCACTAATATGCATAAGAACTTGATTCTTTTTCATATGCTTGACAATATTAGGCTCATGATCAAGTTCACTATCACAATCATTAACATTCACAATATTGGACAATTTATTGGTACTTAAGTTTGATTTTGATAAATCATTTTTCATACAATTCATATCCTCAACAAGAGTACTATTTTGTTTTTCAAGGTTTCTAACCTTGTCAAGTGTGGTGGTGTGAGCACATGATAGTAATTCATATGAAGTAAATAAACTATCCTTTTCATTTTTCAAAACATTGAATTCCTTTTTCAAATTTTTGTACTTAACAAGTAAATTTTGGAATTCATTTTGAAGATCATCAAAATCATTTTGCAAATCACTATAATCATTTTGAACAACAATATCATAGGAAGTAGAGGGTTTAAGACATACCTCGTTTTCTTCTTCGATGCCCATAAGATAATGTTCAACTTCTTCATAGTTGGAAGTTGTAAGAGGCTTGTTCCTTAGATTTAACATTGTATCCCTTTGAGAAGTAATTGCTTTTGAGTTGCTCCTATCATTTGCATATACTTCATGAATGGCTTCTAATTTTTGCCATACTCCATGAGTCGATCGAATCCCTACAATATGTTCGCATACCAGATTAGTAAATGAACAATATAAAATATTGAGAGCTTTACCGTTTAAGGAGATGATTTTCTTCTCTTCATCATTGAGCTCTTTGAAGCCTTTGGAGGTGTGTGGTGTGTCTATCATCAGAATAGATTCTCCATTTATGACGATGTTCCAAATATCGAACCCGCAACCTTGTAGATAGCATTCCATTCTTTCTTTCCAAAATATAAAATTTTTGGAATCAAATAGTGGTGGCTTGGTGATGGAGGTGCCAAAAAGATGAGCTTCGTTCGTAGCCGATGATCGTTCCTTTTCACTCGCGATGTGAAACGAGCTTGCCAAAGAGTTTGGCTCTAATACCACTTGTAAGTCCAAGCAGCTACGATAATCTAGAGGGGGGTGAATAGATTATCTCCATCTTTTCGATTTTACCCTCTTTTTCGAATCGGATGCTCAAAGACGATAATAAAGGTGCGGAATGTAAACAACACACGTCAATTTATAGAGGTTCAACCCACCTAGGGCCTAATCTTCTACCACCCCAGTATATCCGGGATGGATTTCAAAAAGAAAAAGAATTTTATTAATTACCAAAATTAATACAAACTCAACTTACAACACCTTGAAGAGCACCACAATCTTCTTCAACACCACCTTTGGAGATTACCACAATCTCCCTTTGAAGATTACCACAATCTTCCTTCAACGGCACCTTCTGAAGATTACCACAATCTTCAACCTTAAAGAATACCAAATTTTTCAATACCTCAACAAGAAGATTACCACAATCTTCTCACACCTAGCACCTAGATCACCCAAGTGTATTCTTACCACAAGAATACTCACAATGATGTCTTGTGTTGAATGATGGCCAAAAATCAAGATTACAACTCAATAATGAATATTACAATATGAGTGCAAAGTGTAATCAAGAATAGCCTAGACCTCAGGATGTGAAAGTGATAAGCTAGGCAAAATTACAACAAGAATAATAACTATGAAGAACAAATATTTGCTTGAAGTGTATCTTGTTGTATTGTATCTCAATTGTTGTAATGATTGCTCCAAAACTTCCTCTATTTATAGGAGATGATTGATCAAGCATATGCTCCTCTTGGGGATTGAAAATCTACAGAAAAATACAATTAAAATCAAGAATATAGCTAATAGAGATCAATCCCACAATTTAAGGAAATGTTGTCTCAAAAAACGGTCGATTTTTGTCTTTGTCCAAAAGATAGTCGACCGGTCGCACGAAATAGAAGTTTGAAACATAACACAAGAATATTACATAGGGCGGCACGGTCAAGGGGTCTTCGACCGTCGACCCCCTACAAGGATCGGTCCCCCCCTTGCAAAACCAAGAGATGATGAATCTGTTTCAACGCGAGACTTGCAGGTCACCGCACGCACTGGGCGACCGGTCGACCGACCGACGGCCGACGCGGCACGGCCGACCTGCTTTTACACTCCAGCTCAATTTTTGTTTCAACGTACTCTTCAGTACGGGTTGCCCTATAGGGCGACCGGTTGACCTCGAGACAAAATGTTGTCCAATTTTTTGTCGAAAATAAAACTCAAGAAATACTCCAAAATTTAGTAAAAAATTTTAAACCAATCGGGAGTATTTAGACAACATTTAGGAACCTTGTTTTGAAGTAAAAACTTATAAACATAAAATCATTAAAAGTGTGGTCCAATTTTATCTCGAAATAAAACTTGAAGAAATACTCCTAAAATATTAAAACCATTTTAAAACATTTAGGAATATTTGGACAACAATTAAAAATATTGTTTTGGTGTAAGAATAAAATCATCAAAATTAAGATAAAAACATGTATCAAACAATCTCCCCCTTTTTGATGATTACAAACCAAAACAATTTTTTAGAAATATTAGAGTACAATTTTAAAAACGATTTTCCGGTAAAAACATCTAACCGTTTGGAAGCAACCAAAATTTCCAAAATACATAAGCAACCAAGTAAGGGAGTAAATATATTCAATAATAAGCACAAGCTCCCCCTATCAACAAGCACATCAAGAATAATGTAAAATCAATTAACCATAAGCTAGAAGCTTAGCTTTTACATTTTGTTCAAGAGCTTATTAGCTCCCCCTGTCAACAAAACATCATTAGACAAGAATATAAGTCCATCAAGCAGCAGTTTGACTAATTATAATTCTCAACTTATGGCTTTTAAGATGCCATAGCTTATAGCTTTTATAACAAGCTTTTATTAGCTTCTTTTGAGCTAATGAGTCAATTTCCTGTTTCTCCCCCTTTGGAATCATCAAAAAGAATGTTAGGATGATAAAAACATCATACAAGTTTATCAAAGTGCGCCAACAATACAATTTATCAACCATTTAGACAGAAAATGGGAGAGATGTATCATAATAAGTCCATAGGCTCATAATGTTTGTCAAAACATGATCTCAACAAGAATTTAAGACATTTGAAACTAAGAGAATCATGTAGATGATGAATCTTTCATTGAAACATTTTAACGAACACTTGGCAAAAAATTGAAGAAGATGTATATAGCCCTTGTAAAAGAAATTAAGCCAAGTTTTTCATATCATCACCAAAAACAATTTTCAACATATGTTCATCAAATAAGAGGCCTAAACAAAGTTAATTCTCAAGGGTTCAACCCAATTGAGATAATTTAGCCAAAGAAGAGATCAAGGCATTACAAATGCCATCAAGCAAAAAATCAAGTAATACATGTCAAGCATCAAACAATATAGATTAGACATTACAAATGTCCCAAATTATCCATCTAAACAAAATGATCAAGGCATCTCAAGTGCATTTAAGCAAAAATTAAAAGAAACACTTTTACCATCAAGTACTTCATACCAATTATCAAACAATGCCAAACTAGAGTATTTTTACCATCAAATACTCCATCAATATCATGATCATCCACAAGTCATTATCAACTTGCTATTTTATCCCTTTCAAGAAAACAAGCAAATCTCATTAGTACGAAAGAGTTTTACAAGAAAGTCCATAAAAATATGAAACAACATGAACAAGAGAAAATGCTAAGAAAATAAAGGGGTGGGGACATCATTCCTCGTCCGAAGAGAAGCAAGTTCCGGGAATAAGATCTTTGATGAATTTCTTCAACTTGCCGATTGATTTTTGCATTTTGGAGGTCTTTTGCTCCAACGCCTCATACCTAGCTTCATGAAAAGTTCTTAAATCATCATACTCGGCTTGGGTGTACCTCCTAGAAGGTTGAGCACCTAGATTACCCTCCGAATTGCTCTCTCGCCTTCTTCCGCCAATCTCACGGCCTCGGCATCATCAAAGAAGTCGTTTGGATCTGGGGAATCTTGGCCTCTTCCTCTAGCCATCTTAGTTGGTCGGATGTCCATATTTTTGCGCATAGTGACCATTTGGGAGATGTTATCAATGTCAAAGTCATTTTGAAATACCTCCGAATTACACTCCGACGAAGGTAGTCCCGATTGTATAACAAGTTTACAAATCCAATTGCCCATAACAAACTTCTTATTTCCTTGAGTAATAGACTCAATTAGACATTGAATAAGAATAGCGCCAAAGTTAAGCGGTTCCCTTCTAGCAATCTTATAAGTCAAAAAATAGTCCATGTTGCTAGGCATTTTTCCCGCTTTTCCACATATGCAATTGGCGACAATAACGGATATAATCCGGTGCTCAAGAGTCATCGCTAACAATGAATATTTTGGCCATACGCCCAAATAAGTCTTGACTTCTTTCATAGACACCCCCAACATCTCATCATTCCAAATTGCACAAGAAAAATAGTCCCAACCACCTTCTCTTACATGTAGAAGCCGACAAATTTCATTAGAGTCCACCTAAAATGACGACCCTTACAAACGAATTTACCGCAATAGGCTTCCTATCATCATATTCCACCCACATATTTGCCTAAAAATGTTGAATAATATCATCATCATATAAAACATAAGCATGCTCCCATAAAAACATCCAACCTTGCTCTTCAAAGAATCCTCTAATAGTAGGATATTCATTAGTAAATGAATTAAATCGACAAATTTTAGTGCGAGCAATCGATTTTCCACCCATTTCCAAATCTTCATAGTACCACTCTGCATATTTATTGATGAAATCTAGAACATTATTAGAACGAGGAGCTTGAGGTAAAAAAGATTTCTTACTTTTTGCCCAACGGCAATTGTTGAATGAAATCGTCCCTCGGAGTTCGGCAATTTGAGAATTGGATAGTACCGGGTTTTGAATATCGTCACGTTCTTGAGCCATATTCCTTTGGGTAGCTCGAATATCCCTTTGTTCGGCTTTTTCTTGTCGATTTCTCGAAGAACCCTCTCCGCCCTTTCTACGCTTGGAGGTGGGATTTCGACCGGTAGAATTTCTTGGAGGTGCCATATATGTAAAATTTTTGCAAAAAGAAGTGGATTAGCAACAAAAATCACAAAGATTGATGAAGAAATGAGAATTATAGGAGAAGGGGGTGATTGCGCTGTTGTACGAGGGTTTGAGGAAGAAAGGGTCTATTTCTAAGAATGAAGACAAATGATTTAAACCCAAAATTTTTTACCTGGGCGACCGATCGAGGTGGGGTGCGACCAGTCGACGTGCAGGGCGACCGGTCGACCCTGCTTTGACCGTCCCAATGCAATTTTCCATTCTCCAAATTTTTCAAAAATTCGATTTTTCACCCCAAAAGTTTTAAAACTTTGCAAAAAGATAATTATGGACTAAATCCAACAAATATGAGTTTCGAGAAAACACATATACGAGAAAAATGAGATTTAACGAGTAGTGCCCTTCTACAAAATCATTTAAGGGCACTTAAGGGGTTGAAATGAAATATTTTGAAAGACATGTGCATAAACATAATATTGAGTTCTAAGAAAAATACGAGTGAACATACCTCGATGGTTTAAGAAACTTAATGAAGAGATAGCCAATGAATATGAGATATATAACCTACACAATTCTTAAACAAAATTTGCACAAGATATAATAGCACAAGTGTAGGCAAGTAATAAGAGATATCTCAAAAAAATGCTTATGCTATAAAAATCCATAAGAGTTTAAAAGCAACATGTAAGGTCTCATTTTCAAGGGATTTTAAAAATATAAATATTTATTGAGGACCTTAATTTTAAAATTATGAAAACTTATTTGCAATTTAGACACACATAAAAACATGCATACTAACTAAATAAAATGCATATTTAAATGGGGAGATACGGTTTACCAATTACGCCATTTCCATGGGTTGTGCCGTTCCCGTTGTTGATGATATCTTCCCTTTTGAGAATCATCTTGTTGATGATGGCTTCTCCAATTGTTCCATTTCCAAGCATTGTGGCCTTCCCATTTCCGAAAGTATCTTTCTTTTGGAAAATCATCTTGTTGATGATGTATTTGCCATTTCCACGGATTGTGTTCTTCCCATTTTTGATTATATCCTCTTCTTGGAAATTGACTTTGTTTCTCCTTCTTTGATCAAATGCGATGTTCATTTGATGTTTCCTTGGCGGCATGAATTTTCTTCGATTATTATTATGCCGGGTACCTAATATAACATTGTTTTATGGTACCCTCAAGTGCTTGGGTCCTTTAGGATTAGCTTTGAGACTTTTAGGTCTCCAACAATAATTAGAGCTATTTCTAGCCCGACAAGTATTTACCGTATGACCCTTCTTACCGCAATAAAAGCAAGTAACATCACTAATATGCATAGGAACTTGATTCTTTTTCATATGCTTGACAATATTAGTCTCATGATCAAGTTCACTATCGCAATCATTAACATTCACAATATTGGGCAATTTATTGGTACTTAAGTTTGATTTTGATAAATCATTTTTCATACAATTCATATCCTCAACAAGAGTACTATTTTGTTTTTCAAGGTTTCTAACCTTGTCAAGTGTGGTGGTGTGAGCACATGATAGTAATTCATAGGAAGTAAATAAACTATCCTTTTCATTTTTCAAAATATTGAATTCCTTTTTCAAATTTTTGTACTTAACAAGTAAATTTTGGAATTCATTTTGAAGATCATCAAAATCATTTTGCAAATCACTATAATCATTTTGAACAACAATATCATAGGAAGTAGAGGGTTTAAGACATACCTCGTTTTCTTCTTCGATGCCCACAAGACAATGTTCAACTTCTTCATAGTTGGAAGTTGTAAGAGGCTTGTTCCTTAGATTTGACATTGTATCCCTTTGAGAAGTAGATTCTTTTGAGTTGCTCCTATCATTTGCATATACTTCATGAATGGCTTCTAATTTTTGCCATACTCCATGAGCCGATTGAATCCCTACAATATGTTCATATACCAAATTAGTAAATGAACAATACAAAATATTGAGAGCTTTACCGTTTAAGGAGATGATTTTCTTCTCTTCATCATTGAGCTCTTTGAAGCCTTTGGAGGTGTGTGGTGTGTCTATCATTGGAATAGATTCTCCATTTATGACGATGTTCCAAATATCGAACCCGCAACCTTGTAGATAACATTCCATTCTTTCTTTCCAAAATATAAAATTTTTGGAATCAAATAGTGGTGGCTTGGTGGTGGAGGTGCCAGAAAGATGAGCTTCGTTCGTAGCCGACGATCGTTCCTCTTCACTCGCGATGTGAAACGAGCTTGCCAAAGAGTTTGGCTCTAATACCACTTGTAAGTCCAAGCGGCTACGATAATCTAGAGGGGGGTGAATAGATTATCTCCATCTTTTCGATTTTACCCTCTTTTTCGAACCGAATGCTCAAAGACGATAATAAAGGTGCGGAATGTAAACAACACACGTCGATTTATAGAGGTTCAACCCACCTAGGGCCTAATCCTCTACCACCCCAGTATATTCGGGATGGATTTCAAAAAGAAAAAGAATTTTATTAATTACCAAAATTAATACAAACTCAACTTACAATACCTTGAAGAGCACCACACTCTTCTTCAACACCACCTTTGGAGATTACCACAATCTCCATTTGAAGATTACCACAATCTTCCTTCAACGGCACCTTGTGAAGATTACCACAATCTTCAACCTTAAAGAATACCAAATTTTTCAACACCTCAACAAGAAGATTACCACAATCTTCTCACACCTAGCACCTAGATCACCCAAGTGTATTCTTACCACAAGAATACTCACAAGGATGTCTTGTGTTGAATGATGACCAAAAATCAAGATTACAACTCAATAATGAATATTACAATATGAGTGCAAAGTGTAATCAAGAATAGCCTAGACCTCAAGGATGTGAAAGTGATAAGCTAGGCAAAATTACAACAAGAATAATAACTATGAAGAACAAATATTTGCTTGAAGTGTATCTTGTTGTATTGTATCTCAATTGTTGTAATGATTGCTCCAAAACATTCTCTATTTATAGGAGATGATTGATCAAGCATAGGCTCCTCTTGGGGATTGAAAATATACAGAAAAATAAAATTAAAATCAAGAATATAGCTGTTAGAGATCAATCCCACAATTTAAGGAAATGTTGTCTGCTGTCAAACGGTCAGATTTTTGCTGTCAAAAGATAGGCCGATCGGTCACACAGAAATAGAAGTTTGAAACATAACACAATAATATTACATAGGGCGACCGATCCAAGGGGTCTTCGACCGGTCGACCCCTACAAGGACCGGTCCCCCTCCTTGCAAAACCAAGAGATGATGAATTTGTTTCAACGCGAGACTTGCAGGTCACCAGTAGCACCCTGGGCGACCGGTCGACCTGACCGGTCGACGCCCAGGGCGACCGGTCGACCTGCTCTTTTACACTCCAGGCTCAATTTTTGTTTCAACGTACTCTTCAGGTACGGGTTGCCCTATAGGGCGACCGGTTGACCTCGAGACAGAAATGTTGTCCAATTTTTGTCGAAAATAAAACTCAAGAAATACTCCGAAAATTTAGTAAAAACATTTTAAACCAATCGGGAGTATTTAGACAACATTTAGGAATCTTGTTTTGAAGTAAAATCTTATAAACATAAAATCATTAAAAGTGTTGTCCAATTTTATCTGAAATAAAACTTGAAGAAATACTCCGGAAAATATTAAAACTATTTTAAAACATTTAGGCGTATTTGGACAACAATTAAAAATATTGTTTTGGTGTAAGAATAAAATCATCAAAATTAAGATAAAAACATGTATCAAACATTTATGAGGGCAAAGAGAATTAAATATAGTAGGAATTCCAGAGGGCCAAAAATAAAAATCCATTTCACTCCCTCTCTCTGCTTAAGAAAAGGTCTGGGGTAAATTTGTAATTCCTGAAAGTTGGGGGATTAAATCCTTTGAAAACAAAGAAAGAAAACTCCCAGCGGCCAGCCCTTTCATCACTCTGCAACCCATTCTCTTATTTCTCTTTGGAAAAATAAAACAAATCCCCATCTCTCAAACTCACATATCTCCTATTTTCTGATTTCTCATCTCTCTCTCAATCTTTCACTCGTCTCTCAGTCCCTCACAAACTGCAGATGGAGTCGACGAAACTGGATTTAGGCGGCATTAGAGGTAAGGCAACGATTGGCTTAGGGTTTGGGTTTTGGGATGATGATTTGGGTTCGGGCTTTGGGAAATTTCTGGCTTTCGGGTATTTCCGACGGGTTTCGAAATTTTTCTGGGTTTTTCGATTGGGTTCGAGTTTCTGAGATTTCTTTCCCAACCATGTTGGATGTTTGGATTATGCCTAGAAGTTGAAAAAGAAAATTATGGTCCGCCTACCTTCCTGTAAAACTCGAAGGTGCCGAGATGATGAATTGAAGATGATGAGGTTGGAAGAGTAGACTGGTTTTGGGAGATTTCTAAGTTGAAAGAGAAAGCGTGTGATTTGGAAACAGGGTTCAAAGTATCAGAATTTCCTGGAGAACGTGGTTTCTTGAGGTATCAGTTTTGAGGGGGTTGTGGGTTTGATATATCAGAGTGTTATTGGGGTTCAAAGTATCAGAATTTCCTGGAGAACGTGGTTTCTTGAGGTATCAGTTTTGAGGGGGTTGTGGGTTTGATATATCAGAGTGTTATAGGGTTATCTAGGAGTTTGAATTGTGAAGAACGTGGGGAATTCTAGAGAACGTGGGATCTTAGATTATCTGATAAGCCATTATCAGTTAAAAAACAAAAGATTTTGTTTTATCTGGTATTTATCTAAAATAAAATAAAGTAAGTATAACTGAAAATTTGAAATTTGAATTAAAGATTTTTCTGCAGATTTTAAAGTCTTCTAGAAACTGGACATAGGCTTTCAAAAATGGGCCTCTCAATATCATTAAGATTGGGCTTGATAATAACCGAGACTGAAATTCTATACTGGGCCAAAAATTAAAATCCTAAAAGTCTAAAAATACTAAAATCCAAATTTGGTAGAAATTGGGCTTTTGAGACTAATTTAACAATATATAGAAAATACCACATAAAATTATATTTGTAGGGCATTTGTGGGAGGGTTAATAAAACAAGTGTAGGTGTCATTGCAAATGGCGCTACACCATTTTTTATTTTTTTCCAAAGGCGTTGGTCAAACAATGCCCATTACTACTCTCCTTTTATTCGCATTAATCAATTCAAACATCCTTATTGAAAATTCTAAGATGAATCAATTCAAATATTAGGATTCAAAATTCTAATATATCTTTATTATTGAGTTATTTAGAAATAATATATTTGGAATAAGGGGTATTTTCTTAGTATGTAAGGAATGTGTTTTCTTGATTCTTTTTAATTTTGGCTTAGGGACCCTTATTTATACTAAAACAACTCTCTAATAAATGACTAGAATTTATTTGATCTAACAGCTAATTTGATTCACTATAATAGTTTAACAAAATATATAATACTCTAGTGAATCTATTTGGAGAGAAAAGTTGTACAAAATCAAATAGTATTATATAATTTGTTAGACTATTCTAGTGAATGAAATGTAACTATTAGATTAAAAAAATTCTAGATATTAATTAGAGAGTTGTTTTAGCGTAAATAAGGGTTGGTCATTTTGTACTAAGACAAAATTAAAAAGAATCAAGAAAATGATTTCTCTTCTTACTAAGAAAATATATCTTATTTCAAATATATAATTTCTAAATAACTCGACGATAAAGATATGTTAGAATTTTTGAATACCAATATTTGTATTGATTCGTATATATCCGAATATATTTCGAGTAAGAATAAAAGGGATTATAATTTTGAATACACATATTTGAATTGATTAATACGAATAAAAAGGGAGTATGTTAAGTTGGGTTTTTACTAACACATTAGGTTATCTTAAACCTAGAAACTGTATTGTACCCAGTTCAACTCCTCGTACCGTGATATATTAAACGCATATCACAGTACTTATCAAACATCCTTCAGCAATAGTTCAACTTTACACGGCGAGAATCCACAAACGACATCCTTTACACCAGAGAGATAATATTCAACCGAAAGAGAAGAAGAAAATAAAGAAGTACGCATCAAAAGAAGAATTAATGGGAAATATCTGATAAGGGAACAATTAGCATCATGTGTATCAAACAAAGTTCTTCTGCTATAAATAGCCTTCAGTTCAGCTGATTGAAACACACCTCTACAACAGAGAATACCATCAGTTCTCAGTAATTTTTCCTTTAGTTTTTACAGTTTTTATTTTTCTATGGTTTGCACAGTTCTGCATATTTGCTCAGCAATAGTTGATAGGAAGAGTAGCAAGAAGCAGGAGCATAACATGAAGCTTGAGAAATCTTCCAATCTGGATACACACAAGTTTTTTTTAACACTTTTTTTAATTCTTGCTCTGTAAATTGTAGTAGACATGTTTAATTATTTGTTTTTTGAATTTTATGGATATCATCATGAGCTAAATATTCATTTCTAGAGGATGATGTAACTTAATCAAATCTTACATTTTGATGCTTTAGTTTATCATGTTTCATTAGTCAATTTATTTATATTGTTAGTTTTAATTCATTCTAAATTACTTGATCAATAAATTGGTTTGTTTGGTGTACATAATTATAAATCAAGAGACATAATTGTATACATGGCCTAAAAATAGTCTAACTTAGAATTTCATTTAGTTGAGAAACTTATGATTTCTTTGAAATCTTGCGTATGAATTCATTGATCTTTTTAAAAGTTATCTTTGTTATTTTTATAGAGATATTGAAATCCAAATTTAGATTTTTAAATCATTTACTAATCAAGAGATAGTATTGATTATTTTCGTAAAAATATTGTGCATTTAAAAAATCAAATTTAAGATAAACACAAGAACTATTCCTATAGTACATGCTAATTACAAAAATATCCAATTATTATTTAAAATTATAAATACTTTTCAGATATACAAATATTTCCTTGAAGTTCATCTTTGATTTATATTTCAAAAATCTCTCTTTTAATAGGTGTAATTTATAAAATAGATATAAACATTAAAGAGCATTTGTAATTCTAAAATATATTAGACTTTTTTATAATTAAACTCCTTTAATTCTTAACAGCAATTTTTATAAATTATTCTAATATTTTTTGTTTAAATCCAAACCATGGACGACTCTAGCATGAGTGTTTTTATGTGCATTTTTTCCTTCTATAAGAAAACAAAATGGGCTGATCCATTTAGGCCCAAATTGAGCTGCCATCAACCAACAATCTCATCAACATATTTTCTTAGCAGTTCGACTATGCTTTCATCAATCATGTAGTTTCGTAACTTGATACTATATAGGTGGCCTTACTTATGTTGTGTGAATTTTATTTTCTTCTTAAGAACTAATTTTAGTGTCTTATTTCTAAGATTTCTCAGATTTTTTAATGGATCAAATTCTTTCCCTTGTTTGAACTTTAACTATTTGCATTTTTTATATGAAATCGACAATTAAAATGTAATCAAAAGTTTACACGACAACCTTCACATCTCTAGTAGTCCAAATTTTTTATTTTAATTTGATGATGGATATATCTCATATTGCTCGTCATTTAGTATAAAATATTTTCTATCTGATTCCAAATAAATTACAAATATATGTTATGTCTCTCTCTGTGTATCCGTCCTAATTCAACAGTTTTAAGAAATAAAAAAATTAATAGTGTTCATATGTTTTTTTTTTTTTTTTTTTTGAGTTTTCGATCTATATTAAGATTTACGACTCACTCAATCTTTTGTGTGTTGGTTACGCTGTTGGTCTATTTATATATATATATATATATATATATATTATTTTTTTTATGACGGGAGAACCCGCAGCCGCTACTCTTCGAGTGCGCACGCTGTTGGTCTATTTATAATATGGTATGATATATAATAACGTAGAAATTAAATAAAAATATCCGAATTGAGAAGAGTGGGGCCGGGGTGTTTATTGAGTATAAAATATGTTCGCTGTCAAATCCAAGAAAGTTGAATGAGATACAATATCAACAACCTCTTAGAAACAGCAAATTAATGGCGCACACAAAAAATAGGTTGCCTTAATACTAACTCAATTTGTGCAAAAGTATGGCCGTGTTGCTCACAACGTTATCACAACCGGATGGAAGTGTTTGCACATTTCTTGAACTCAAAAACCCCAAAAAATAAAATTTAAAATTTAAAAAATGAAAATGAAAAAAAAAATATAGCCTCAAATTAAATCTCACCTCATGATAAGTCTCAAAAACATACCTTGCAATAAGCTCAAAATAACATTAATTTGTTATCGATGTAACACAACATTAACAAACATAACCAAATTAAATATAAAATCAGACACAATATATCTCATGTGATGACATGTATAGTTCATATCTAAGACCTAAGATATATTGCCCAAGATATATATAGCTAAACTTATAATATCTCATGCAATGTAAGAAGATTAATTAACAGAAAGGAAAAAAAAAGGACACAAAACATGCCAAATGGGGAAAGAAATGAAGGGGAAGGAGGAGGCTGATGAAATGAGAGGACTTTTCTAATTAGGGTTTTGGGACCTTTTTATAGAAGCTCCATTCATATATGCTGGAATATACTTGATTATAAAATATTGATGCTAAGGTTTTGGGGCAAACGGGCAAAGGGTTCTTTCTTACAGGGCAGCCAAGTTGGCTTACCCGTGCATTGAATAATTGTTGCTACTAAGTTTTTGTCTGGGTGAAGCTTATCCTTTTCGTGTGTGTCTGCGTGCCTATATATAAATATATATTTTATATTTTTATGGTGTGGTGCATTATGGATCTCATATTCTTTAAAAGGAAATTTGAGTTACAATATGTATATATATGTATTTTGAGATTTGAGAATCATCAAATCATTTATTAGATGGAATTATAAAAAGATAAATGATGGGCTTAGTCGGCCCAAATATTTATAACAAAAGCCCAATAAGATAGTTACTCTTGGTCGTAACAGGCCTAAATATAGGGGTGTCCAAATGAAACCGAAATCGGATTTCAAATCGGAACTGGAACTGGAACCGTGTAGACTGGTATTGGTTCCGATATCGTAGAACCAACGATTTTAACCGTCAATAAAACCATGGTGAAACATGTGGTTAAAACGACTGGTTCAAGGAGCGGAAGGGAAGGAGAGCCAAAGGTAGCATATCTTCTTCCAGTTCCAATTTCTCTAGTTGGAGCTTATCGGGACATCACCTTCTTCCTTCCTCATCCCTAGAAGAGAAGGGGGTGGGTAGGGCAGATATAGGGCAAGCGCATAAGTAGTCTGTTCTTCGTTTTCCTTTACGACATTCCTGTCATCGCTTCCTTCCTCTACTAGTTTCATTATTTTACTTCAGGAAAAGCGGAACTACTGTTCCGGGAAAGAGACCCAACCTTACTACATGTGCAGGTTGAGTTCCAGTCCCACCAGCTTGATAGCTAGCTAGTTAGCCACCTAAAACCAACTATTTTGTTTTTTGGTAAAAATATGTTAGAAAATATGTTAAATGTTTATTATCATGTTTTATATTCAGAACTACATTAGACATATTTTAAACCAAATGTTGTAAGCGAAATACGTGAACTTTGATTCCTCTATACTCTAATAGTATATTTAGATAGTTTAATATTATTATTAATATTAAGTATAAAACTTAATGAATATTAAGTCCAAGTATCTTTTTTTCTTTTCTCTTTTTTTGTAACTGAAATTGATAAATTATTTTAAAAAAATAAAAAATTATCAAAAGAGAAAGTAACAATTTCGGTTAAAACGAAACCGAAACCGTTGAGGAACCAGGTTCCAAATCGAAATCAGAACCATGAGGCAATGGTTGTGGTTCTGGTTCCTCCAAAATGAGGAACCAGAACCGGCAGTTCTGAAACCGTGGTCATTCCTACATAAATGGTGCATATAGGGATGGTAGTGGGATGGGTAGATATGGGTACCCACCCTCCTAGACCCTAATGAGACGGGTTTGGGAGGAGTATAGGATGTAAAATTAATATCCATTAGTATACGGGTAAGGTACAATTTTACTCCCTAGGGTACCTTCTACTCGAACTCGTTTATATTTCCACTAATGTAAAATATTTTCATATATATATATATATATATATATATATATATGAAATAACATAATAAAATCCAATGTATTTATATATTGATGATGTAATTATCTATATATATATAATAAGAGACTATTCTTGGAATAGTAACTCTTACTTTTCCCGCCAATTTTTCAATTTCTAAAAATAATAATTTTTTTTGCTTTTCGGATTTAACTAATAAAATGAGATTTTATTATCTTTAGTAATCAACTTTCTTTAAATAAATCACTTTTTAAAGTTATATAAAAGATATAGTTATATAAACTTTCTAAATCATGTGTGTGTACTGAATTAATTATTATATTTGTCCTTTTCTTTTTATTTTAAACTTTAATATTCTTTTCTGTTTTATATCCATTTTTGACGTATAATATATCAAATTAATCATATTTTTACAATGTTCAGTTTGACACATATATTGCATATATAAAATAAAAAATAAACATAATAAATAAAAGAAAATATATGATACATTTACTCATTATTTTGTAATGGGCATTAGAAATTATGCATTTGAACTATTGGACATCATTTTGTATATTCCCGTATTTTGACTATCTATAATACATGTATAGTTTATATTTGAGCTTATCTCATTTCTTCATAATTATATAGAATTGTTTTTAAGTTGATTAAATTCAATAAAAAATATTTATTTTAATTGAAGAAAATATCTCAAAATGCGTATTCAAATATTATTTATATATTATATATATCCATACATAGTATTATAATTATATATATTCATGTAAGAAGAAACAAAAAATTTATTTAATATGAAATTATAATATTTATAATAATGTATATAAAAAATTACTTCTTGTATTTATTAACATACCTTTATTGTTAATAGGTTTTTTTAATATTTATTAGTGTATTTTGATATTCAAAGTTGTACGTTTTGACTATTAGATACGAAGTTGTTTGTTTGATATTTTTTTTGATATATGTACATATATAAAAATAGAATAGTCTTATTTTTTGAAATATTTGATTTTCCTCTAAAATTATGTTGCTAAATATGAAACAAGATTTTTGTTTAATTCTTTTAATAATTCTAACAATTGTTTAACTTTTTAAACCCTAAAAATGTTGGAATTTGAAATGACTTTATTTGTTGATTGTATTGAAAATATAATACATTAATATTTAACATTGGGAAATTGTATTTGTTTTTGAAATTGTTACTTTCTTATAGATAAACATATTCAATAAATAGATACAATTCACATTCACAAAATTTATTATCAACCATATTTACTTTCCTTAAAGATGGTTTTTAATATAATAATTTATTTTTATATTAAACTGTATGATTTATAATCAAATTAATTAAATTTATATTTTAATTATTTATGCAAATTCTAAAAAATAAGCAATCACTAAAAATTATTTTTGTACAAATACAATTCGTACATCGCCCATCCTAAAAAGTACCAAATATGAGAACTCGAATAGAACATAATAAATAGAAAATCCAAATAGTACAATACAAATCTCCACAACTAAATTTTAAAAAAAAATATTAACTTAATAACATGAATAAATAAAATACATGGTAAAATCGGCAAAAATAAAAAATATCTCCAAAAAATAAATCTAATAAAAATAATAATGTTGTCAAAACTATGTTTTGTTGATTACTATTTTATTAATTGTTGTACTTAGTTCTCCTATTATCTTTTATACACGTGTTAACTTTTCATTTACTTTACAATGAGTTTTTGCAAAAAGCTTTGTCACCAATTTACACTTACAAACAACTTTGGAAAATAATTTTTCATCCGGATTTATTACTATAACCTTGAAAAAAAGTGTGACACCAATTTCCACACTTATTAAAAATCTAGACATGACTAAAACGAAATAGGCGATGTAGGTATGTCTCTGCGGTTCTATGAAAAATCACTTTTCGAAGATGGAACACAAATACACAGCCTTGAATGTATTATCTATAATTATGAAGTATGATACTTTTTTTTTTTTTGGACTTCATCAATAAAAAATAATTAAATAATATTTCATGTTTATTGTTTGGTGCTATATCAAAGTTATTAAAATACAGGAGATATAATTCGTAGAATTATTAGGAAAATGCACACGTCGCACTATAAAATGGAGGCCTCACAAATATACATCGTTCATCGCACGGGTAAAACACTAGTATGGGTTACATGATGTATTACTGTTCATTATGTCGTTTTAAGGAATTTATTGGCTGCATTTGTATTTTTGTGTTGATTTTGATTTAGTTGAGAATGATGATAGTTACTGACATGCAGAACTAAACATGGTTAATTGTTACTATTATTAGTAATTTAGCACATATATTTGGCATTTTCTCACATAATAACTAATTTTTGGTATGGTACTCATTTAAATAGTCATTTATTCATTTTAGTATAAGTTTTTCTATAAAATCAATGGGGTTTGGGTGGGTGCGGATAGTATGTGGGTATTAACCAATGGATTTGGGGCGGGTACATGTAATAAGTGTAATTTCTTAATCGGGTTAGGGATGGGTACATGTAGTATTAATTTTATAGGGTTCGGGTATAGATACTATTAAATGGGTAGGTACCCTATCTATGGTCATCCCTAAGTGCATACACCAACTTACACTAGATAACAATTTATCCTTAAACACCTAAAAATATCCCAACAAATTATGTATATTACAAAGTAAGAAATTGATTCTGATTCTAGCTCACTTGGTATATTTTGATTATTCTCTGGTTCTCTTAATCTAACTCAAGTGTTGCAGGATTTTGGTCGGGATAACTCATATATCCGGGCCTATGTTACAGACAATGACTCTGCTCGATCATTGACATTTAGGTCTGAGACTTAATGAGAAAAAATACTGCATCGATAATTAAATATTTAATTACAATCCATGAATTAACTTTTTAATTCTACAACTAGGAAAAATAAACTTCTAATTTAAAAATAGATTCATATTTATTCATATACCAAACTCATAAACATTTTATTTTTGCTTTAAGCAGAGTATGTAATATTCTAACAAAATGTGACGTGTTTGGACTTTAAACTTTGACGAGAATATATATATATATATATAGGGAGAGGATTCTGTAAGATCACCCTCCTAGATAAGACCGTAGGAACAGATCTACACAATCAAAAAAATAAATCAATGGCCAAGATATGAACAAATATATACGGCAATTGATAAGTAAATATACACTTGCAGTGGTAAAATAGGAATAGATGAAACAAAAATGGTAACCGCCTCCTACAAATTAGGGACGTGATCTGTCATTGATCACGTCCCCATAATCACGCGATTTACCCCCCTTTTTCTCTCCCTTCTTCACAACAACAATCTTTGCATCGCAAACAACATGTATTGCTACATTCATTTCTGCAAATTATTCAAATGTGGCAACAGAATCATGCAACAATTAATGAAAAGTATACAATTGCACTAACTAACTATACATTAAAATATAACTAAATATACATAAATAATTAACTAAGTATACAATTACACTAAACTACCTATACATTAAAATATTACTGAGTATACATAAACATTTAACTAAGTATACAATTACATTGAACTAACTATACATTACAATATTACTAAGTATACATAAACATTTAACTAACTATACAATTACACTGAACTAACTATACATTAAAATATTACTGAGTATACAAAAATAATTAACTAAGTATTCAATTACACTACTAAATATACAATTCCACTGAACTACTTATATAACTAAGTATACAATTCCATTGAACTAAGTATAAAAATCTACAGAACTAAGTATACAAATCCTGTAAACTACTTATATAACTAAGAATATGATTCCACTGAACCAAGTCTACAAATCCACTGAACTACATATACAATAAAACATGACTAAGTATACAATTCCACTGAACTAAATATATAATAAAACAAAACCAGGTATAAAATGACATTTAACTAAGTATACAAAACCAGGTTGAGAGAGAGCATCTGATCAAAAAATGGCGGAAGGCATATCAGTTTTGATATGAAAATAACTGAACAACCACAATTGAAGTTGATGGGGTTTCTCTCTCTCCCTAAATATCGGCCAACTGAAAAAGTAAGATTGTATTTATCTTTAAAATAGTTATTAAAGGATATTAACCCATCTGTTGAAAAAATTAATGATATAGAAAGTACATATATACCCTTGTTAGCCTAAAATAACTAGAATGATTTATACCATCTAAAATTTTAAATCAAGAGTCCATAAGTGTTCCTATGGACTCACCTAAAGGGGTTGGTCTCATTTGAACCAATCTCTCTCTCTCTCTCTCTCTCTCTCTCTCTCTATATATATATATATATATATATATATATATATATATATAGGGAGAGGATCCTGTGAGACCACTCTCTTAGGTTAGTCCATAAGACCCAATCTAGACCATCCAAATAGTAAAACAATGGCCAAGATTCGTTACAATCTATACAGGTTCGAAAGTAACTATACAATAGAAAGGGTAAAATTGGAATCCGAAAATTATTAATGGTAACCTCCTCCTACATTATAGGGACGTGATCTGTTATTGATCACGTCCCCATAAATCACGCAATTCACCATATACAATAAAAAATATACGTTTCCTTCCCAACACCAACATTGCATCTCCATTATCAAAACCTCTGTAATCACCATTATCACCCAAAATTGGCCTGCAATTCATCCACAAAAAAATTGAACGCGACAGAAAAACTAACAATTTGCACAGAATTATCATCCGTTTGATTGGATAAAATTATACAATGGAAAAAAGTGTTGATTACAACGCAATCAAGAATGTCCTCCGGTAATTTCTCGCGAGAAAAAAAGTTATTACATTCATACGCCTGTGAATCAACAACTGATATCTGAACTATATGCACTTCTATTATTGTTGCTTTGTATGTTTAGTATGTTAATGTTGTCTAAATAGTGTGTCAATATAGTATATATATTTTTATATTTTTGCATGTTACCCACTTGTATGAAGGTTGCAGTTCAATTAGTAGTTTGTATGTTTAGAACGTATAATTTGCCAATTTAGAATGTTGCTTTGTATGAAAAAATATATAACTGTATTATTGTTGCTTTGTATGTTTAGTGTGTGAATTTTGTCTATTTAGTGTGTCAACATTGTATATATAGTTTTATATGTCTGCACACTACCCACATGTATGAATGTTGAATCTCAATTAGTAGTTTGTATGTTTAGAACAGATAATTTGCGAATTTAGAATATAAGTCTAAATTGTTGCTTTGTATGCAAAAATATAGAACTGTATTATTGTTGCTTTGTATGTTTAGTATGTGAATTTTGTCTATTTACTGTGTCAACGTTGTATATATAGTTTTATATATTTGCATATTACCCACCTGTATGAAGGTTGCATCTCAATTAGTAGTTTGTATGTTTAGTACAGATAATTTGCCAATTTAGAATATAAGTCTTGTGTATATAGCATTATGTATATGCATAATTACGCCTTATCTGCATATAGTACATTTGTTACCAAATTCATTGCATGTTTGTTCAGCAATTACAATATGTATATATTTATTTATTCGTTGTATATTTATAAGGCAACAGTTGTATATTTACGTCTGTAATTTGTTCAAGTAAAAATTATGCATCATAATAAATTAATAAGTTTGTATACTTATAAATCAAAACGTGCATGTATAGACTATTAAAAATACATGAATGATGTTATAAAACTGTATATATAATATATATACATTTTGTATTATTGTCTAATAACTTTTGTGATGTCAAAAACAACGTGGGACAACGGCTCGAAATCTCGCCAGATCAACAAAATATTGGATACCAGAGGTGGAACACGAAAAAATTCTGCAAGTGGGGATGCATTTCGCTACGTTGGAAACCAGTGTACAATTTTACCGTCTTTTGGAACCAAAAAGTCAGTACTAGAGACCTATTGTGGGTCAACCTCACAGCTTGATATTTCTGTGTTACCACCAAAACAGGCAAAGAACAAAGGCAAAACGATGTCGAGAAGTAGAATTGAGCCAAAGAGAGAAAGCCATTAAAGCAAGCACAAAACTCAAAAGACGATGTGGAACATGTGGTGAGATCGGAGCGCATAACAGCCCGAACATGTCCAAAACGCGACACCACGCCTTAGTGCAATGTTTCTATTTTTGCAAAAAACAATTGCAATCGATTTATTATTTATGAAACTTTTTTTTTTTTGAAACATTGAGTGATTGTTAATTTATCTTTAATGTTACTTTTTCTCTCTAAACATTTATTGCATATACAATTACATTCAACTAAATATGCAAAAAAAAAAAAACTAAGCAAACAGAATTGGTTTGCTTTATATACAACTACACTGTATACGCCAATAAGTACCTTAAGATTTATACAAAATACATTAATCTACTTATCCAACAGATAATACAATTCAACTACTACAAAATAGACAAGTGCAATACATTAAATTTACAATTCTATATATCTATTTATACTAGTACATAGCAAACTAAATACAATTCAACTAAACTAAAATCAGAAAATCACCCATTCAACTAAGTATACAAATCCACCAAACAAAATAGACAATTCAATGTAACTAATTAAACAGATATATTAATCTACTTATACAACGAACAATACAATTCAACTAATCAAAAATAAACAAATGATACACATTACATATACAATTCGATATGTCTATTTATACATGTCACTGAAACTGTATACAAATCCACTGAACTAAAAAAGTGAATAACCCATACAATCAATTAAACAATTCCGCCACATAAAATATACAAATCCACTTAACTAATCAAGCAATTATATTAACCTGGTTTATACAACAAAAAATACAATTCAAAATAATCCAGAAATAAACAAATGAAACATATTAAATATACAATTCGATACAACTATCTATACAAGTTGTTGCATCCATGTATAATGTACATGCATCTCAAAAAAAAAACTTTCATCTTAAAAAAGATCAATCTAAAAGGAAAAAAAAATGAGATGACACAACACCATACATGGTAAAAAACAAAACATTCTGCTACACAAACTCCCAAAACCCATCTCACGTACTGCATTCTTCTGTGTAGGTTTCATAGAAGCAAGAGCATCAACCAAAACCTTGGGTTTCGCCCTAACTTGCATGCCGGGATATGAACTATCAATCATTCGCCTCTTTTTGGGCTGCTCGTCTCCTAACTATCCTCTGCACCACTATTGACCTCTATTTCCTGTTCTTCACTTGACATTTTACTAACACAAACACCTACATAAAAAGAACACAAATCCAAATATCAATACTTTAAACCTCATTTGTTTACATTCCCATAAATGTTGTATATTTAACATGACAAACTTATATACTTAGTATAAACAATCTGCATACTTAATATTTAACATGACAAACTTGTATACTTAGTATACAAAGTCTGCATACAAAAGTATGTTTATATTGTACTTAATGTTGTATATTTAACATAATATATCAGTATACTTATTAAAAAAATCTGCATACTTGTTATGTGTTTCTCACAAATTGCGATAGGAACCTTCATTAACAACCAGAAATAATAAAAAAGGGCAGAAGATGAAAACAACAAACATACCTTCAAAATACAAGAACTCAGACGTCAGTTCCCCTCTCCTCAAATCTTCTCCACAAAAATCGAACTCCTACACCCACCAAAAATTACTTAATAGAGACAAGAACAAACTTAAATTTGAAGGATTTGGCCATTAACAGAGAAAAGGGACTCACCTTTACACACGCAATAACGGGCACAAAAATAGCACTTCTCTGGTCCCTTCTTCGCAAACCCAAACCGCCTACCAACAACAAACTTACGACCGGCGAAATAATTTCGAACTTCAATTTTTGGGTGTGCTCGGGGAAGACGAACTACCAATTTTTTTGTGCGCTACTCGACTAGAAATGTGGGATTATTTGGGGGAGAAAAGAAAGATTTAGGGTTTTTTTTCTTGTAAAAAAAACGTAAAGATGAGAGAAGCCAAAAGGAACCAGTTTTGAAAAGACACAATCGAAAATCTATGGTTTTTTTCCCTAAAAACGGGAAGCTGATAAAGGAAAGATCCTATTTTCCTAATAATTAGCAATTAACGTTATCTCCATAAAAACTGTAAAATGGTGAAAATACAATCATACCCTTAATAACCCAAAAATAACTAAAGAGATCTCACCATTAAAAAAATTAAATCAAAATCTATATGCGGTCTTATGGACTAACCTGAAGGGGTTGGTCTCATTTGAACCAATTCCTATATATATATATATATATATATATATATATACTAAAAGGGGAAAAATGCAAAATTAGTCCTGCATCGATATGGGTGTTGCAATATTAGTCATGTAACATTTGAAATTACAATTTAAGTCCTGTATGTTTTGCCTTTTTTGCGATTTTGGTCCCGTAAGTTTTAGATTTTTACAATTATGGTCCTATAAGTTCTAAGTTGATGCAAATTTGGTCCTAAAGGCTATTTCAATATTTCAATTATTCCCAAAATATCCTTGATAGCCAAAATAATCAATATACAGAATATCGAATTTAAAATGGTATCAGAGCCTGTATTTAATTTACTTGATATAATTTATTTATCATTTATACCATAAATTCCCTAATGATGGAAGAATTTTAGATTTATGAATCCAGATCAAAACCCGAGATACGAGTTCTACATGTGTTATTTTCTAATTATGAAAATACAAAAACACGTACAAATATGTCAAAATTGGTTTGAATAATAAGGACCAAAGTTACCAAACTAAAAAATAAAAGACTAAAAATTGCCAAATTCTAAAAAATACGTAATTAAAATTGTTATTTTTGTTAAGGGCAAAATCGTCGAGGGACTAAAATTGCAACTTCAAAAGTTACAGGACTAATTCTCGCAATACCCTATAAATACAGGGACCAATTTTGTAATTTTTCCTATTAGAAGAAAAACCAAAGTTGACACATGTCATCACCTCATTAATCTTAAACATATGTCAATTTTTTATTCTGTCAATTCTATATGGCTTCATCCATTGGAAAATGCAGGATTTTTTTTTTGGGAGGGGAGAGGGCGAAAAAACGGACCTAGTTTATAAATTTAAACAATGAGAAAAAAAATACTCATATACTAATCATAATTAATGGCGTTTTATATTGTAAAAGGCAATAATTTGAAGTTTTTATCATTTTTTTTTTGGGGGGGGGGGCACAATTGCAGATTATTTCATTTATTTTAAGTACCAAAGAAAAATTGGAAATCGGGGGGGTGAACTTTTGAAAACTTTTGGGGTGGCAATAGCTCCCCCTTTTCTCCTCGCCCCCGTTCGCCAGTGGCTGCATCACATTTATCCTTATGGCATCCCTATGTACAAATTTAAAAGATAACAAATAACCCAAAAATCAAAGATTCTATCTACACTATATAATTTGTTATCTTTTAAATTATATTTAGATCTCCTATGACTATTATAAATAAATTTGTGACACTAAAATTTTATTTTTGGATAAATCTCGTGTAACACACGGATGTTGTTTTAGTGTATATATCAACCCTATATACTAAAACAAAAAACATTCTTGCCACGTGTTATTACCTGAGCAATTCAGTACACATGTCAACACTATATTCTTCCAAATCCATGTATCGGCTTGACATTTAGCCATGTGGCAACCAATATAAATTGGATTTAATTTCACTCTTAATGGTAAAAAATAATAATGGTAAAATAATAATTTTCTAAATAGCCCGGAAATCAAGATTCACATTCCTTCTAATGCATCTAATAATTATATCTTTGAATTATCATTGGAATATATTCTAATCAAATTAAAATCGTTATATAAATACTACTACTATTTCACTTCTAATAATGGTAAAATAATAATTTTCTAAATAGCCCGAAAATCAAGATTCACATTCACCTCTAATACACTTAATAATTATCTTTAAATTATTATTGGAAAGTCTAGCAATATATTCTAATCACTCGAATCAGATTATATAAATAATACTATTTCACTTCTAATGGTAAAATAATAATGATAAAAGAATAATTTTCTAAAATTTGCCCAAAAATCAAGATTCACATTCACTTCTAATGCATACACAGCCCGGAAATCGCAACTCATATTCTGCTTTTTTTTTCCGAACCTAATCAACTAATATTCACCAAATTTCTTCTTAATTAACTCATATACGCTAATTAATGTAGATTTCAATGACATTGATTGGAATAATTGATTATTTACCTTATGTTACGGAATAAATTGACGCCATTAAAATTATTTTCCTAACAAATAATTGATTGTTTACCTAGTATACCAGATTCCTCTATCATTGTCTCTCGCGCTCGCTCTTCCCGATCTACTGCAACTTCGTTGTAGGCTCTATTGCCGGAATCACCATCGTTTCATAGTTCACTGACTTCATATTGCAAAAAATGACTACTAAAATGAACACTATCTCTAACATCAACCCTGAGAAAGAGACATGTAAGATAAAGGTACGATGTGAGCGGTCATGGTACACGCATTCCCAATTCAAGCTTGAAGAGAGGAAAAATATGGAACTCATACTCTTTGAAGTCCAGGTATTGAACGTTTTTATTGGTTTTGATTTACTCTTTTTTTGTTCATTTTTTTTTTGATACTTATCATTTTTATGTTCAATCCTCTTTGATATTTATCATTTTTAGGGAGTAAAAAAGACAAAAAAAAAAAAAGAGGATTGCTATTCAATCAATAACCAACAAAACGACATGCACATCAACACCAAACAAGAGTAAATATATATAAAGAAATATTTAAAACAGAGGATTGAACCTAAAAAACATTTATAATGAATTTATTTGATTTACTTGTTGTAATATTAATTTTGATGATTATTTAATTTGCATCCGGAAAATCAATTATGTTTTGAAATTTTTCTATGTATGGACTTTTCTATTTAAGTTATTGACCTCTTTTGTGTATCCAGGGCGATAAGATTCAAGCTTTCATTCCGAAGTATCACATCCCAAAATACTCAAAGATTATAATAGAAGGTGGCTTCTATTTTCTTACAGATTTTGTAATACATAAAAATGACAATGAATTCAAAGCTACTAGTCATGCATATCGTCTTGAGTTTCACAACTGCACTTCTGCAAAGCCGTCAGAAACTTTGCCTATACCTCAGTTTGGATTCAACTTTATGGGATTCCCTGATATCAAATACAATACAAGTTCCGAGAATATTTTAGTTGGTAAATTTATAAAAATAAATATAGTACTATTTTTTTTAAGAAAAGCTTTCATTAGCAGAATAAGCAACAATGAATAATTAGTTACACGGACATAATAAATACTCACAAATAATCTCTTTTAATTATTTGTAGCAGTATGACCATATGTTGTAGAAAAGATAGGAAAAAACAAATTTGTATTATAAACAATACGACACTGGAAGATTGTATGCTAATATGATGTCACAAATAATAGAAATTTATATTATGACTTCTTGGATTTAGCTTATTTTTGTATTGTTAGTCAGTAATTAATTAATTTCATGGAAAGAATAGAGGCAGTTTGGTTGGTGGATGTATTCTTAAATTAATTTATTAGTTTACTGTGTTGATGTATGTGAAATATATTCTTGGTATAAATGTAATTGCCGAAGTATTGAGTATTGATGATATTTTGGAGATTGACAAGTACGGCCAAAAGACAAAGAGGGCCACAACGAACCTTCAAGATAGTAGGTAATCTAAATGCATCGTAATATTAAATTATTAGAAATTTGATCGAATGTAATGTAAATACTGAGGAATATTATTTATTATTTTTTTTCAATCTTTCACTTTCATGTTTGTTTTGATTTAGTGAGAATACAATCGATTGTACGTTGTGGAATAAGTACGCTGATCAAATGGTTAATTATTGGAAAAGCAAAAAAGAAAAACCCGTTATTATGATTTTGCAATACTCTATGATTAAACGCTTTCGTGGTAAGGAAAATCTTCGATTTAATGTTGAAGCATCTAAGTAGACAGGGGCGTAGCCAGCCCGCCTAAGTACCCCCTAGTAGAGATGTTAAACGGGCTGGGCCCGGCGGGCCAGCCCGTTTAAACCGCAAAAAAAATAGGGTTAGGGCCTCTAAATGCTGGCCCGTTTAAATCCGGGCCTTTTTGGCCCGGATCGGTCCAGCCCGCGGGCTAAACGGGCCAGCCCGCCGGGCCACCGGGCTGGCCCGTCAGCCCTTTTCTTTTTTTTTTTTTTTTGAATTTTTATATAATATATAATTATTACTGAAATAGAAAAAAATAAAAATAGGGCCACTGCAGATTTGATACCATGACCTCTTTGTGGGAAAAGAGTGGACAATCCACTAGGCTACACAATATTTCTGGTCATAATAGCGAACGTAGATTTATATTTGACACAAGTTGCGCCAACTGAAGTGATTTTCCTATGGAAAATATTTTTATAGTGACTTAAAATGTAATCAATTATGATGATTTAAAATATTATATAATTTATATCTCTCTAATAAATACAATACTATAATCTAAAAAAATTAAAATTTTCGTGACTTAAATGTGTCAAATAATTGAAACTTTATGCAAATAATTATAAAGATGAATTTGTTGTATTTTGAAATTCCAACTTATCTCACGCACAAACATTGAACATCAAATCGTGTTTTATCATTATTTATATTTATTTAATTTATTTGACAAAAATCAAAAGGTATTAAGAAAATATTCATTATATAATGTTTATCATTCTACATTGTAGTTTGTTGTTTCTATTCTCATTTTAGAAATGAGTTTTTGCACATATTTTTGTTTTAACTCTTATTGCGAAGTAAGTGTGTTCTTAAAGTTCAAAGCCTTTGTGATAATGATGATGTTTGATTATATTTGAATTTTAAGACTTTTATCCTTGTAATGAAACATAAAAAAAATTGTGTAATTTAGTTTTGCATATTTAGTTTGATTGTTATATTGTTATACATGCTTTAGTATAAAAATTAGATTTAAATAAAAAAATTATTTTTTTTGGCTTATAGCCCGTTAGTGGCCCGTTTAGCCCGAAGCCCGCTAGGGTTAGGGTTAGGTTCGCAAAATACTAGCCCGCATAGTAGTGGCCCGTTTAGCCCGAAGACCGTTTAGCCCGAAGCCCGTTAGGGCTGGCCCTATAGGGCTAGGGCCACCCGTTTAACATCTCTACCCCCTAGCCCAAATTGTTTTCCCCTAGTTCAACTATTTTTTCCCCTTAATATATATATATATAGGGATTGGTTCAAATGAGACCAACCCCTTTAGGTTAGTCCATAAGAACACCTATGAACCCTTGATTTAAATTTTTGATGGTGTAGATCTCTTTTGTTATTTTTGGGTTATAAGGGTATGATTGTACTTTTATATTTTATCATTTTTATTATTTGGACAGTTATTAGCTATTTTTAAGGAAAAATAATGCTACCTTTTCCATTACCGATTTTTAGGGAGGAAAAATAATCAATTTCAAGCATTTTTTTCAAAATTGACACTTCTTTTCCGCCATATTTGTGAACAAATCATTTTATTGTATACTTAGTTCAAAGTGGACTTGTATACTTAGTCATGTTTTATTGTATATTTAGTTCAAATGGATTTGTATACTTGGTTCATGGAATCGTATTCCTAGTTATATAAGTAGTTTAGTGAATTTGTATACTTAGTTACGTGGTTTGTATACTTCATTCAATGAAATTGTATACTTAGTTATATAAGTAATTCAGTGAAATTGTGTATTTAGTTCAGTGTAATTGTATACTTAGTAATATTTTAATGTATAGTTAGTTCAATGTAATTGTATACTTAGTTAAATGTTATGCATACTTAGTAATGTTTTAATGTACAGATAGTTTAGTGTAATTGTATACTTAGTTAATTGTTTATGTATACTTATTAATGTTTTAATGTATAGTTTGTTTAGTGTAATTGTATACTTTTCATTAATTGTTGCATGATTCTGTTGCCATATTTGAATAATTTGCAGGTTCGAATGGGAAAAGGAGAAAAAGAAAAGGTGAATTGCTTGATTATGGGACGTGATTTATGGGAACGTGATCAATAACATATCACGTCCCTATAATGTAGGAGGATGTTACCATGTCTGATTTTATGGATTCCAATTTTACCCTTTCTATTGTATAGTTAGTTACGGAAACCTGTATAGATTGTAATGTATCTTGGCCATTGATTTACTATTTGGATGGTCTAGATTCGGTCTTATGGACTAACCTAGGAGGGTGGTCTCACAGGATCCTCTCCCTATATATATATATATATATATATATATATATATATATAATATTTTTTCATTTTTGCCCATAAAAAAAAACGGGACAAAAACTATTTGGGCCCCCCCTTGGCTACGCCCCTATATGTGTGAAATATATAAAGATCAAACAATAAAAACTATTTTGATGCATGAACTTGAAGGTGTCAAATTTGTGCGTAATGCAATGCTCGCAAAGCGATTGTTGATTAATGAAGTAATTCCGAGATTGAAGAGTTCGAGAAAAAGATAGTTGCATGAATCTATCTATAGAGTGTACATTGAATTTGCAATATTTTTGATTTTTTATGAATGTTTCTACTTACGTTCAGGGTGCTAATTTTTTTAAGTATTACATCACTTTTGAATTGTTTTTTCCTAAAAGTAGTTCAATAGACTATTACATCCTCAATTAGGTTGTGGTTTATCTATGTTATTCTATTGGTAAAAATTGAATGGTTATGCGTAGTTTTAAGTTAAGAGATCTAGCAAATTATCATAGTGAAAAGTGAATTTTCTAAATGTAGTATCAAAGAAAGTACCGGAGATATTTCATCTCGAAGTACCTCGAAACAATCTATGTCTCATGGCTCCTCCCCAGTGTTAGAGGATTTCTCATCCTCATTAGAGCTCAAAAAAATCTCCGACTTGGAATCAATTGCAGAGCTACTGATGAAATGCCACGCACACTTGTAATTTATTATTACAACAAATTTTTGGCACACAATAATATTATTGAATTACATTATACATGAGTGTTATTGCGTTGCCCTTGGTAGGATACCGAACATACGGACAAACTACAATTGGTTTTATAATGTTTGCAACAAATGTTACAAGAAAGTGATGGGACAAGAAGATAAGTTTTGGTGTGAGAAGTGCAATAATCATCCAAAATCCGTTATCCCAAAGTAACTGTACCCTTTATGATTTTGCTTTAGTAATAATAAAATAGCTCCAGTACTTTTTAGATGTTATAATATAATTATATCATTCACATTGATTATTGATTTCAGGTACAAAGTGTTTGATAAATGTTTTTATCATGATTTTGATGATTTTGTTTCTACACCAAAACAATGTTTTTAGATGTTGTCCAAATACTCCTAAATGATTTAAATTGTTTCTACTAACTTTCCGGAATATTTCTTCAAGTTTATTTTCAACATTAAATTGGAGAACACTTTTTATGATTTTGAGTTAATGTGTTTTTACATCAAACAATGTTTCCAAATGTTGTCTAAATACTCCCGATCGGTCTAAAATGTTTTCACTATTTTTTGGAGTATTTCTTGAAGTTTATTTTCGATATAAAATTGGACAACACTTTTGTTTTGAGGTCAACCTCGCCGTATATAGGCAACCCGCACGAAAGTTGTGCAAAAAACAGAAAACTTCATGTTTGCGAGAAAATGGTGAGGTGACCGGTCACCCTATAGGGCGACCGGTGACGTCAACCGGTCGACCTATTGGGCGGCCGGCACGAAGGTTGGTTCAAATTTGCAAACTTCTCTGTTTCGATTTTTTGAAGAGGGCAACCGGTTGGACCCTAGGGTGACCGGTCGGACCCCCATCGACCGGTCGCCTTTGTGTAAAAATGTGTTCTTATTTTCAAACGTCTATTTGTGCGCGACCGGCGCCCTTGCTTGACAAAGAAAAATTCTAACCGTTGTCGCGAGACAACTTTTCCCTAAATTGTGGGATTGATTTCTACTGACTATAATCTTGATTTTAATTGCAATTTTTTTTTGTAGATATCAGATTCCAAGATGAGCCTATCAAGTATCAATCATCTCCTATAAATAGAGGAAGATTTGAAGCACAACAATAAGAGAGAACAACACAACACAACAAGATATACTCAAGCAAACACTTGGTCTTCTATTGTCATTTTTCTTGTTGTAATTTGCCTAGCTTATCACTTTCACATCCTTGAGGTCTAGGCTATTCTTGATTACACTTGCACTCAATTGTATAATTCATTATCGAGTTGTAATCTTGAATTTTTGGGTTATCATTCAACACAAGATATCCTTGTGAGTGTTCTTGTGGTAAGAATACACTTGGGTGATCTAGGTGTTAGGTGTAAGAAGATTGTGGTAATCTTCTTGTTGAGGAGTTGAAGAATTTGGTATTCTTCAACGTTGAAGATTGTGGTAATCTTCACAAGGTGCCGTTGGAGATTGTGGTAATCTCAAAGGTGGTGTTGAAGAAGAGTGTGGTGCTCTTCAAGGTGTTGTTGTAAGTTGGTGTTGTATTAATTTTGGTAATTAATAAAATCTTTTTTTCTTTTTGAAATCCATCCCGGATATACTGAGTGGTAGAGGATTATGCCCTAGGTGGGTTGAACCTCTATAAATCGATGTGTGTTGTTTACATTCCGCACCTTTATTATTGTGTTTGAGCATTCGGTTTGAAAAAGTGGGCAAAATCGAAATGATGGAGATAATCTATTCACCCCCCTCTAGATTATCGTAGCCGCTTGGACTTACAAGTGGTATCAGAGCCAAACTCTTTGGCAAGCTCGTTTCACATCGCGAGTGAAGAGGAACGATCGTCGGCTACGAATGAAGCTCATCTTTCCGGCACCTCCACCACCAAGCCACCTCGATTTGATTCCAAAAATTTTGCATTTTGGAAAGAAAGAATGGAATGCTATTTACAAGGTTGTGGGTTCGATATTTGGAACATCGTCACCTATGGAGAATCTATTCCGATGATAGACACATCACACACCTCCAAAGGCCTCAAAGAGCTCAATAATGAAGAGAAGAAAATCATCTCCTTAAATAGTAAAGCTCTCAATATTTTATATTGTTCACTTACCAACTTGGAATTTAATCTTATTGTAGGAATTCGATCGGCTCATGAAGTATGGCAAATATTAGAAGCCATTCATGAAGTATATGCAAATGATAGGAGCAACTCAAAATCATCTACTTCTCAAAGGGAAACAAGGTCAAATCTAAGGAACAAGCCTTTTACAACATCCAACTATGAAGTAGTTAAACAATGTTTTATGGGCATCGAAGAAGAAAACGAGGTATGTCTTAAACCCTCTATTTCCTATGATATTGTTATACAAAATGATTATAGTGATTTGCAAAATGATTTTGATGACCTTCAAAATGAATTCCAAAGTTTACTTGTTAAGTACAAAAATTTGAAAAAGGAATTCAATGTTTTGAAAAATGATAAGGATAGTTTATTTACTTCCTATGAATCACTATCATGTGCTCACACCACCACACTTGATAAGGTTAGAAACCTTGAAAAAGAAAATAGTACTCTTGTTGAGGATATTAATTGCATGAAAAATAATTTATCAAAATCCAACTTGAGTACCAATAAAATGACCAATATTGTTGATAGTTGTGATAAATTGAAACAAGGACTTGATCATAAGCCTAGTATTGTTAATTATGTGAAAAGAAATCAAGTACCTATGAATGTTGGTCATTATGCTCCTAAAATTGTTACTTGTTTTTATTGCGGTAAAAAGGGTCATACGGTAAATACTTGTCGGGCTAAAAATAGCTCTAATTATTTGTGGAGACCTAAAAGTCTCAAGACTAATCCCAAAGGACCCAAGCACTTGAGGGTACCACGAAACAATGTTATATTAGGTACCCGGCGAAATAATAATCGAAGAGGAAATAATGACCATTTCATTTGATCAAAGGAGAAAGCACCTTCAACAAAGTCATTTTCCAAGAAGAGGAAATAATCAAAAATGGGATGAACAAAACCCTTGGAAATGGCAAAGACATCATCAACAAGATGATTTTCCAAGAGAAAGACACTTTCGAAAATGGGAAAGCCACAATGCTTGGAAATGGAGCAATTGGAGAAACCACCATCAACATGAAGATTTTCAAACGGGAAGATATCATCAACAATTGGAACGACACAACCCATGGAAATGGCGAAATTGGTAAACCATATCTCCCTATTTAAATATGCATTTTATTCTTTATGCATGTTTTTATTTGTGTCATAATTGTAAAATGATTTTTCAAAATGAGTCTTAAAAATTTATTTTTAAAATTTAGGTCTTCAATATATTTGTGAGTTTCAAAATATTTTTGAAAAGACGACCTTGCATGATGTTTTTAAAACTCTTGTGCATTTGCCTTAACTATTGTGTTTTACAATCTTCTTGGCATAAGCATACTTGTGACATATATTGTCTTTATCCTACACTTGTATCATGTTGATTTGTGCTAGAGTTGTTTAAGATATATGTAGGATATATATTTCCTCATCCTTTTCAAGAGTTTATTAAACTATCGAGGTACGCTCATCATTGGTATTCATCCTATAGACTCGATATATTTTTTGTCATATGTCTATGTGCTTGTCTTTCAAGTTATTTCAAAATATTTCATATAAGTGCCATTAAGAGGATTTTTTGATTTTTGAAAGGCACTATTCTATAAAGTTTGTTTTATCCGAAACTTGTAAAGGATCATATTGTTTTAATAAAACATTTGAATTTTTATCCTCTTCTCAAATTATGCATTTGATTGCTCATATCCATTCTTATCAAAACTCTTGTTCAAATGTTTCTTTTAAATAAGGTCTCAACTATATGCTCTCGAATTTTCAAATTCCAAAAGAGACCTTATATAGCTTTCTATAAGCTTATTTGAACTTACATGTTGTATTATATTCTTGATGATTTTCTTTAAGCATAGTATGTGTTACTTGCTATAGTGTCTCTATTATTCGATATTACTATGCTCGTGTGCAAGATGTCTTGATAAGATTTTGCAGGAATTTTTGGTATTTTGGAACAAGATAATTGACCTAGGCAAGGTTAGTAGCTCTACGGTGTTGTCAAGAAGAAGGTATTGATTTTGATGATACATTTGCACCCGTAGCACATTTAGAAGCTATTCGCATTCTACTTGCCCATTTTTATTTTAAGAAAATTTCAAGCTTTACCGATTAATGGATGTTAAATCCAATTTTTATTCTAGAAGAAGTCTATGTAAAACAATCGGAGTTTGAAAGATTTTTATAGGCCAAAATGATTTCTATAAAAGGCTTTGTTATGTTTTAAACAAGTACCCCTTGTATGGCTTGATAGACTTTGATATTTTCTTTTTGCAAAATGATTTTACAAAAGGTAAAGTTGACACTACTCTCTTTGTTTTTGAAAAGAGACAAGAATGCTTATGATAAGGGTCTTTTTATGCATGTTTTATGTGTATATTTAAGTATGATTTGAGTTATTTTATTGTTAGTTTCATAAATTTTTGATTGTACATAGTTCACATTACTCCGAGGTGCTTTTATTGGTGTAGATTGATGATTTGGAGCTGTTTTTGGTGAATTTTGGGCCGTGGTTTCATGTCAAAACATACCCGGGGGTTTCTGGATGCAAAAACACTCAAAATCCCAAGCTAAACGCGTCATTTCGGGGCCTTTCAGTCAAACACGGGCAGATTGTGTTTTTAAGCACGGCCGTGCTTTTTAGAAGTAAAAAACGAGCAATTTTTTGACCCCGACGTACCAAACACGGCCAGGCCATGCTTTTCAAGCACGTCCGTGTTCGGGAAAATCCAAAAACACGGCATGCCCGTGCTTTTAAAGCACGGGTGTGCTTTTCGTCCATACTGGTTTTTTCTTTGGCGGAAATTATGGAGACTTTCCCTTTTTGCTTTTTAACAACCTTTGAGCAACTTTTACACCTCATTTTGATGCACCAAGCTCTATTATTCCCTCAATTGTCATGTGGACACAATGATTCAACCAACTCAACCATGAATGTGCACACAATGATTCAACCAACAACCATGGAAGTGGAGCATTTGTTAGCATTATTGATGTGTTCTTTCACAAAGATGGTGCCTATAAAAGCCAAGAGTTTGAGTTGGAAATTGATAATTCATGTAGTATTCATTGATAGAGAGATTCATTGTATATTCATTGTATATTCTAAGTTTCAAAGCAAAATACATTGAGAGGATAAAAGAGAGGTAGAGTTGGAAGTTGAAGAGCAATAGAGGAGAAGGCTTGGAGCTCAACATCATTGCAATCAACCAAGGAGGAAGTCTTGTATTGGTCTTGAATAAGAGCTAAGTACACCATGTTCATTTTATTCATATCTTCTTGTGTAGTGTACTCTTTTGACAAAGCCATGTGTAGCTAAATTTCTAGTGTTTGAATGTAATGAACTCTAGAATGAATTTGTGATTAAGGTTTGTATGTTTTTAATAAAATCTTCATGTTTTGTGTGATTCGCTTATATTATGCTTTATTCATTCAAATTGGTAAATGCGCAATATTGATTTGAAGTTTATTTTTCATCCGGAAAATCGAGAGATTCATGGTGAAATAGAACCTATATAAGTGAAAAGAGTTGCATGCAATCCTAGATATAGGACGACATAAATCTTCTGGATTAGGGTCAAACCTAATATGGGAATTCACAAATCGTTATAATGTTGTCTTGGGGTTTTAACTAGAAAGAGATTTCAATTAATCAACTTGAGATTAGAAGTTATTCGCTCGATAGAGGTTTAACTTAAATCGAATTTCTACGATCCATGAAACATGAGATTTTACTAAAAGAGGTTGGTTTTTGCTTAAGGGATTATGGTTGTATTTTTATCTTGTTAAATCACAAAAACATTCTAGAGGGATTTACATTCAAACACATTTCTAGCTCTTGATTTCTTAATTCTACAATCTATTTTTATTTGATCTTTTGTAAGTTGCAATTATTTTAAAATTCTCTATTTTTCATTTTCATTAAACAAACAAAACTCTGAAAATTGCTAGATTAAATAACAAAAAGACGGTAATTATTAGTACTTACAATCCTCGTGGGAATGACACTCGATACTCAATAATCTATCTTTGCAAAACGATAGGTGCACTTGCCTATGGTTTTCTAGAGTAGCTTTTGAGCCATCAAGTTTTTGGCGCCGTTGCGGGATTGTAATATTAAGAACGCTTTATTTTTGTTAATTTAATCATTTTTTATTTTACCATTATCTTTCTTTTTATCTATCTTTGTAAGTCTTGGTTTATACTTATCCTCTTTGTTTACCGCAGTGTATGCCTACTCGTCGCCGAATTTGGAAGCGCGACACCGCGCCGTAGCAACACGGAGGAAAGTACTAACACAGAACCACGAAGAGGATACTAACGAAAGTAAAGATTTCGTCATGGCGGATGAACAAAGAACTATGTATGACTATGCCAAACCATCCATGGACGGCACGTCATCTAGCATCGTAAGGCCCATTGCGACCGATAATTTCAAATCAAACCGAATGTCATTCAAATGGTGCAACAATTTGTTCAATTTGACGGCCTACTGATGAAGATCCGAACAATCATATCGCAAATTTTCTCGAAATTTGTGATACCTTCAAAATAAATGGAGTCTCGGACGATGCCATCCGCTTGCGCCTATTCCCATTTACTCTTCTAGGGCGGGCTAAACAATGGCTAAATACTTTGCCAAAGGGAACAATCACAACATGGAGCATCATGGCGAAAAGTTCCTTTTGAAATATTTTCCACCGCCAAAATCGCACGATTGAGGAATGAAATCTCTTCATTCACTCAAGAAGACAGACGAGACCTTATACGATACTTGGGAGAGATTCAAAGAATTGCTGCGAAAATGCCCACATCATGGTCTTTCTATTTGGATGCAAGTCCAAACATTTTATAACGGGCTACTCTCATCAACGAGGCAAATGATTGATGCAAATGGGGGAACATTGAACAATAAAACACCGTGAAGGCGCCAAGATCGATAGAGGAATGGCCATGAATGGCTATCAATGGCAATTCGCATTTGGTAAACCTAACGAGCAGTGGGTGTTTATAATGCGATGCGGTGGTTACACTAGCTGCACAAGTCGAAACTTTGACCCAAAAGATCGACGATCTAGCGGCTCCTAAACCACCACCGCCGCATGTTTTATCTTGTGAAACTTGCGGAGGATTGCATAATCATCAGGACTGCCCACACACAATACCTCACGCTGAACAAGCTAATTACGTTGGGAATCAAGGCAGAAATTACCCAAGTAATCCTTACAGCAACTCATACAATCCTGGGTGGCGACAACATCCTAATTTCGGTTGGGGAAACCAAGGCCAACCACGACCTAATCCCAATCCTGATCTACACACGTCTCGCGGATTTCGGCCAAATCAAGGTAAGCTTTAACTTGGAAGATCTTATAACAAAGTTTGTGCAATCAACCAATACCCGATTCCAGGCGGTGGAAACATCCTTGAGAAATCAAGAGCCATCTATCCATAGTCTGGAAAACCAAATAGGCCAGATTGCGAAGATGATTTCGACGAAAGGCCACAAGGTAGTTTACTGCGGGTAATATCGAGCCAAACCCGGGAGCACGTAAAGGCAATTACCATCGCTTTTCCACATGAGCATGATTATGCCAATACCGCCATGCGAAATACGTGGAGGATGACATACCCAAAGAAAAGCTCATGAAAAAGGAGGTCACCGAATACAAACCCAAGATCCACTCAGGAGTTTAATCAAGAAGATAGAAGGGAGGACAAATTTGGTAAGTACCTTGAGTCATTCAAGCAACTACATACTAATATTCCATTTGTTCAATCTCTTTCAAAGCATGCTAAGGATCTAAATGACATCATTTCTAATGAAAATAAGCTTAATGAACTATCAAATGTGCAATTGAATGATAAATGTTCTTCCAATAATCTACCACAAAAATGTAATGATCCAAGAAGTTTTATTATCCCTTGTACAATTGATGGTTTACTGTTGATAGAGCACTAGCCGACTTAGGAGCTAGTATCAATGTGATGTCTTATGAAACATTAAGCATATGGGATTAAGTGAATCAAACCAACTAGGATGGACATACACTTAGCCGATAAATCGATTAAACATCCTAGAGGTATTATTAATGATGTGTTAGTCAAGATCGATAAATTCATATTCCCAGTTGATTTTGTTATTCTTGGCATGCATGATGATATTGAGGTTCCTCTAATTCTCGGGCGTTCTTTCTTGCTACGGCAAAATCAATCATTGATGTGCATGAGGAAAATAAACTTTGAGGGTGGGGATGAACAAGTAATTTTTAAAATTCATGTTGATATTGAAAAGGATACTACTTGTTCTTTTGCCGATTCAATTTCGTTGCACGATGAGAAATCTAAAAATCTCTTGGAGAAAAGTGTTGTTCAAAGTCCATGTTGGAAGCTTATGACCGAAAAGGGGGACCTGGAAAGTTCAAAGAGCACATTTTGAAGCATAAAGTTGGAGGTAATACTACTAAATACCTAAGGGATTTTCATAAGTCCAAAGCTCCACCCGACTAATCTCCACATTTGGGTAAACGGTCCAGCTATACGACTTTAAAGAAGCGCTAACCGGGAGACAACCCGGTATTTTGTGTGCATTTTCTTTTACTTAATTTTTTTTTATTGCTTGGGGATTGAAAAAAAAATTTAAAAAAAAAAAAACACGGTCTGGTCGTGCTTAAAAAGCACGGCCGTGTTCGTCACCCACCCGCGAACACACCCGACCGTGTTCAAAAATCCAAGGTTTTATAGGAAAAATTAAATGACACACGCCCAGGCCGTGCTTGAAAAGCACGGCCGTGTTTAAAAAAAAAATTGAAATTTTTTTTTTTTTTTGCGAAAAAAATTAAATCAAACACGGCCGTGTTTTTATTATAAAAAAATTCAAAAAAAAACTCAAAAATACATATATATATATATATATATATATATATATATATATATTTGATGATTTCACGGTATTCGAGTTGTGTATCCTTGATTAGGTATGAAGATGCCGATGAAGGTCTCGTACTAAACAACCCAATGGTTGCTCAATACCGATTTCACTATTCTAGTAAGGTCGTATTTTTCTTTTCCACCTCTTTTATTTTCTTCTAGTGTGGTTGATTTTTGAGTGTTTTGTTTGTGTTCGTTCATCTCTTTCTTTCACATTGAGGACAATGTGAACCTTTAAAGTTGGAGGTGGGTGCAATTACATTCTTAGTCTGTGTGTGCTTACTTTTATTTTTAGGTTGTCGACAAGAGGTAATTTTTTTTTAACAAATTGAGTGTTTGCTAGTCAATAACTTAGCCCAATTACAACAAAATTAACTTTTTGATTTATGTTTTCAATGTGAAGCAATTGATTGTCTAGAATAGATTGATGTAGATGTGTGCTAAATTTTGACGAGATTTCCAACTCCATAATACTTGATTTGTTAAGGCATTTACGACAAAGCTTAGTGTTATGAACGTTTGAGAATTCATGATTTAGTGGTGGTTAACTAGTTGTTATACCAAGCTTGTGAAAAAAAAACAAATGAAAAAAAAAGAAGAAGAAAAAAAGGGAATCCAATCGAGGTTATACTCCTCTATTTGTTGTTGCTTAGTAACTAGGAGCATTCATGAGCCCCATGTTTGTCTTTTACGTAAAACGGCGACACAAATATGAGTATGGGAAACCACCCTAGGAGTGTTTGAACGAAACTTCAAAATATAAACCTAGTGGAAGAATGCCTCGAAAGGACCTACAAAAAAATTCAAAAGGGAGAATGTATATTCCTTGAATTCTCATTCCAATAAAAGTTCAAGAAGCTTGGTTATATGACTAGTAGGCTAACTACAATGATCCATTGAATTCTTGTATTTTCATGACATTATTGAATTGAAGTTATTCATAACTATCAATATTTGTGGAGTGATGATTTCAAGTTTGAATAATGCCTGCGATGTTCTGATCTTTCTTGACAATCGATCGCTTTGCAAAATTGTGTTTTTTCTTGAATGGTTAATTCGGGTTGAGAAGGCTAAGAACTTGACCGCTTGTGTTCAATGTGTTGAAAAAAATCCTTGTGTGTTGTAATTTATTGAATCATTTTTTTTTTTTTTGATTTAATGTTTTGCTTGAGGACAAGCAAAGTTCAAAGTTGGAGGTGGTTTGATAAGGGTCTTTTTATGCATGTTTTATGTGTATATTTAAGTATGATTTGAGTTATTTTATTGTTAGTTTCATAAATTTTTGATTGTACATAGTTCACATTACTCCGAGGTGCTTTTATTGGTGTAGATTGATGATTTGGAGCTGTTTTTTTGGTGAATTTTGGGCCATGGTTTCATGTCAAAACATACCCGGGGGTTTCTGGATGCAAAAACACTCAAAATCCCAAGCTAAACGCGTCATTTCGGGGCCTTTTCAATCAAACACGGGCAGGGTGTGTTTTTAAGCACGGCCGTGCTTTTTAGAAGTCAAAAACGAGCAATTTTTCCACCCCGACGTACCAAACACGGCCAGGCCGTTCTTTTCAAGCACGTCCGTGTTCGGGAAAATCCAAAAACACGGCCGCCGTCTTTTAAAGCACGGGCGTGCTTTTCGTCTAAGATCTGTTTTTCTTTGGCGGAAATTATGGAGACTTTCCCTTTTTGCTTTTTAACAACCTTTGAGCAACTTTTACACCTCATTTTGATGCACCAAGCTCTATTATTCCCTCAATTGTCATGTGGACACAATGATTCAACCAACTCAACCATGAATGTGCACACAATGATTCAACCAACAACCATGGAAGTGGAGCATTTGTTAGCATTATTGATGTGTTCTTTCACAAAGATGGTGCCTATAAAAGCCAAGAGTTTGAGTTGGAAATTGATAATTCATGTAGTATTCATTGATAGAGAGATTCATTGTATATTCATTGTATATTCTAAGTTTCAAAGCAAAATACATTGAGAGGATAAAAGAGAGGTAGAGTTGGAAGTTGAAGAGCAATAGAGGAGAAGGCTTGGAGCTCAACATCATTGCAATCAACCAAGGAGGAAAGTCTTGTATTGGTCTTGAATAAGAGCTAAGTACACCATGTTCATTTTATTCATATCTTCTTGTGTAGTGTACTCTTTTGACAAAGCCATGTGTAGCTAAATTTCTAGTGTTTGAATGTAATGAACTCTAGAATGAATTTGTGATTAAGGTTTGTATGTTTTTAATAAAATCTTCATGTTTTGTGTGATTCGCTTATATTATGCTTTATTCATTCAAATTGGTAAATGCGCAATATTGATTTGAAGTTTATTTTTCATCCGGAAATCGAGAGATTCATGGTGAAATAGAACCTATATAAGTGAAAAGAGTTGCATGCAATCCTAGATATGGGGCGACATAAATCTTCCGGATTAGGGTCAAACCTAATATGGGAATTCACAAATCGTTATAATGTTGTCTTGGGGTTTTAACTAGAAAGAGATTTCAATTAATCAACTTGAGATTAGAAGTTATTCGCTCGATAGAGGTTTAACTTAAATCGGGAATTTCTACGATCCATGAAACATGAGATTTTACTAAAAGAGGTTGGTTTTTGCTTAAGGGATTATGGTTGTATTTTTATCTTGTTAAATCACAAAAACATTCTAGAGGGATTTACATTCAAACACATTTCTAGCTCTTGATTTCTTAATTCTACAATCTATTTTTATTTGATCTTTTGTAAGTTGCAATTATTTTAAAATTCTCTATTTTCATTTTCATTAAACAAACAAAACTCTGAAAATTGCTAGATTAAATAACAAAAAGACGGTAATTATTAGTACTTACAATCCTCGTGGGAATGACACTCGGTACTCAATAATCTATACTACAAAACGATAGGTGCACTTGCCTATGGTTTTCTAGAGTAGCTTTTGAGCCATCAGCTTACTTGTACAAATTTATGATATCATTTATGGTGCTACTAATGAAGTTTTGTACAAGATATTTTCTAAGTTGTTGCAAGGAAAATTCAAGATGATCATGATGAGGGAGCTCAATTTCTTCATTGGAATTCAAGTTCAACAATGCCAAGAAGGTGGTTATATTCCACATTCAAAGTATAGAAAAGAAACAATGAGGCATTGAAAAAGAAAGAACCATCTCAACCTCTATGATTACCATGTAAAGATTGATGAAGATTGAGGATGGCAAATCGGTCGACAAACAAATTCGAGGTATGTTCATTCACTTTTATTACTCCCATAGACTCAACATTCCATATGCCTTACGTCTATATGCTCGACTTCAAAAACTATCCCAACCAATCTCATTAAAGTGTCGTTAAAAGAAATTTTCAAATATTTGAAAGGCACTTTTTTATGACTTGTTGTATCCAAAGTCTTAAAACGTTCTTATTTTCGGGATAACAAGTCCGGTGATAATAAATTTTCAAAAATATGGTTCGTCATAATCGAACTAAACATATTGAGATTCGATATCTTTTTCTAAGGGATTGCATGTTTAACAAAAAACTTGAGATGTGTTTAATTCCGTCTCGAGTATAACTCGCGGACTTTTTAATCGTTCACCGCCGAGTATTTTACTCCATTTCGAGCTTGATTATGACATAATGTATATTGAATGAGGTCTACGTTTGCATTTTGCACGTTTTTAAAACTTAGGGGCGAAAAATTGGATTTTTGGATCAAATTTCGGATTTTTCAAAACAGATCAAGTGGGCTGGTCGCCAGGGGGAGAGAGGTCGGCCGTCGCCCACAAGTTTGACCGGTCGCCTATACCCTGGACCGGTCGCCCATAGCTATTTTTGTGTTAAAAATGGTTCTGTTCTAACTCTCAGCCGTTTTGGCCCTTTTGACTCATATTTCAACCCCTTTGACATTTGCACACACATTTCACTCCAAATGAGTTTTGTTGCATAAATTTCATATTTTGGGGATTATCTAGCTCGATTATCATCATCATTGCTCGTCTTTACCGATTAAATGGTAAGAATCCTACTCCTTTTTTCTCAATTGGGTTGAACCCTTGAGAACTTAGCTTATATGTATATTTCTTGATGCAACTCTTATATATTTGTGTTGAGCATGATGATTGTTGATGGATGATATTTATATACTTGCTTTTGGTGATGAAAAACTTGGCTTGATTACATTTACAAGGGCTATATATATCCTTTTCAATTTTTGACGTCCGCCAAGTGTTCGATAAAATGTTTCAATGAAAAATTCATCACCTACATGATTCTCTCGTTTTCAAAAGTCTTATATATTTATATAGATCGTGTTTTTGCAAATCAAATGAGTTTTCATAAGCCTCTACAAGTTGAATGATCGACTTTTTCCCTCCTATTTGATCTATAAGCTTCAATGTTCAAATAGCTCGATACATCGGTTTAGTTGCGTACTTTGATATGATTATATGATGTTTTTATTGTGCTAACATTCTTTTTGATGATTCCAAAGAGGGAGAAACAGATTATAAGCTTATTAGTTCATAAAAGCTAAAATAAGCTAGAGAAAAAAGCTATAAGCTATGGTTTCTAAAAGCCATAAGTTGTGGATTATATTTAGTACATTTGTTGAATTATGGATTTATATACTTGTCTAGTGATGTTTTGTTGACAGGGGGAGCTTATAAGCTCTTGTTACTTAAGCTCAATATGTAAAAGTTGAGCTTTTAGCTTTTGGTTTATTGTTTCTACTTTACTCTTGTTGTGCATGTTGATAGGGGGAGCTTTTGCTATATATGTTTAATATCTCTACTCCCATCCTTGTGATTATATTAAATGAATGTTGTCGCTCAACGGAAACTTCTTTTTAACCGGTAAAATTGTTTTGTTTTCAAAATCGACTTTGGTAAATTGTTTTGGTTTGTAATCATCAAAAAGGGGGAGATTGTTTGATAAATGTTTTTATCATGATTTTGATGATTTTGTTTTTACACCAAAACAATGTTTGTAGATGTTGTCCAAATACTCCTAAATGATTTAAATTGTTTCTACTAATTTTCCGAAATATTTCTTCAAGTTTATTTTCGACATTAAATTGGACAACACTTTTTATGATTTTGAGTTAATGTGTTTTTACATCAAACAATGTTTCCAAATGTTGTCTAAATACTCCCGATCGGTCTAAAATGTTTTCACTATTTTTTGGAGTATTTCTTGAAGTTTATTTTCGATATAAAAATGGACAACACTTTTGTTTTGAGGTCAACCGGTCGCCGTATAGGGCAACCCGTATCTGAAAGTTGTGCAAAACAGAAAACTTCATGTTTGCAGAAAATGGTGAGGGTAACCGGTCACCCTATAGGGCGACCGGTGACGTCGACTCGACCGACCGACTATAGGCGGCCGTACCGAAGGTTGGTTCAAATTTACAAACTTCTCTATTTCGATTTTTTGAAGAGGGCAACCGGTTGGACCCTAGGGTGACCGGTTGGACCCCCCGTCGACCGGTCGCCCTGTGTAAAAATGTGTTCTTATTTTCAAACGTCTATTTGTGCGCGACCGTCGCTCTATGCTTTGACAAAGAAAAATTCTAATCAAGCAGTGCGGAGACAACTTTTCCCTAAATTGTGGATTGATTTCTAACAGCTATAATCTTAATTTTAATTGCAATTTTTTTGTAGATATCAGATTCCAAGAGGATCCTATCAAGGATCAATCATCTCCTATAAATAGAGGAAGATTTGAAGCACAACAATAAGAGAGAACAACACAACACAACAATATATACTCAAGCAAACACTTGGTCTTCTATTGTCATTTTTCTTGTTGTAATTTGCCTAGCTTATCACTTTCACATCCTTGAGGTCTAGGCTATTATTGATTACACTTGCACTCAATTGTATAATTCATTATCGAGTTGTAATCTTGAATTTTTGGGTTATCATTCAACACAAGATATCCTTGTGAGTGTTCTTGTGGTAAGAATACACTTGGGTGATCTAGGTGTTAGTTGTAAGAAGATTGTGGTAATCTTCTTGTTGAGGAGTTGAAGAATTTGGTATTCTTCAAGGTTGAAGATTGTGGTAATCTTCACAAGGTGCCGTTGGAGATTGTGGTAATCTCAAAGGTGGTGTTGAAGAAGAGTGTGGTGCTCTTCAAGGTGTTGTTGTAAGTTGGTGTTGTATTAATTTTGGTAATTAATAAAATCTTTTTTTCTTTTTGAAATCCATCCCGGATATACTGAGTGGTAGAGGATTATGCCCTAGGTGGGTTGAACCTCTATAAATCGATGTGTGTTGTTTACATTCCGCACCTTTATTATTGTGTTTGAGCATTCGGTTTGAAAAAGTGGGCAAAATCGAAATGATGGAGATAATCTATTCACCCCCCTCTAGATTATCGTAGCTGCTTGGACTTACACAAAGTACATGTTAGAGTTGAGGATAAATCAGGAATTGCCTGCTGCTGAGCTTAAGAATGCGTTAGATATGGTACAATATTTCGTTTGGAATTTAGCTTCAGATCCTTAAAAGATACACCAAAACATGTGCTTTTGTATTCTTTGATAACTTTATATTTCATTGTTGCAAAACGTAGGCAGATGAATATGAATCATTTCCAGAAGAGCTTGATCAGTTGATAAGAAAAACATTTTTGTTCAAAATATTAGAAGTATCCAACTTCACTCTAAAGCAACGAACAAGAAGGGTGTATACAGTGGTGAAGATTACTGATGATGATCATATAATTAAAACTTTCTCTGAAAATGAATACTCTGATAAGGTGACCCTCAATTGGGTTAATTTTTTTTAAATAGAAATATTATTTATCGTATTCAAGTATTGATTATCTGATCTATGATTGACAAATTTTATGTTTTATTCCCTTGATTTTTTTTGTTTTGTTTTGTTTTATTGTAGGATCCTTCCATTGATACATTTAATCTTGGAGAAATCCAAAAACCCTCCAAAGAGATTGATTCGGTGCATTCAACTCTCAGCCAATTGTTTTATCGCACATTTTTTATTATATAATAAAAATATTATTTCATCTAATTCTATCCTTTACATTTATTTATCAGGGCACAGTTTCATCTACATGTGATAATGGAGGAGATTGTGTTTTTACACCATCTTCAAGGAAGCGATACATAAATGATTTGACAGACGATGATAATGGTGATGATGCACTTGACTCCGAACTCTGAACAACGCGCAAAAACATCAAAGTGAAGATTGAGAAACTTGACATCTAAATCATTCCACTAGATTTTATACTATTTTCCTGCACAGTCTTTTATCAATTTTGAATATGCACATTTGAATTATTTGTATAGAAGTCGTTTTGGTTTGCAATTGTATTTATTACGAATTCTGGTTGAGTACATTTGCTTTTTATATGCTTATGAAATCTCTGGGATAAAGTGTATAATTGTGTAGTACTTCAAGTGATTCTTCAGGTTTTTCACCAACTTTGAAGTTCAATGTATCATATCAAAGTTTGTTTCTGGGTAGTTGACGATTTTAAGTTACTGGATTTTAAAAAGGGGTGATTACAAAAAGTACCCCTAAGGTTTGACCTAATTACAAAAAAACTCAACTAACTTTTAAAATTACAAAAAGTACCTCCGAGGTTTGATTCAGTGTTAAACCTAAAGGGTATACTGCAATATTTTTATAAATATGAAGGGTGTTTTGAAATATTTTTTGCTTATAAATGGTTTAAATGCTAGACAATAAAACCTCGGGGGTATTATTTGTAATTTTAAAAGTTAGGTGGATTTTTTTGTAATTAGGTCAAATCTCAAGGGTACTTTTTATAATTATCCTTTTTAAAAAAGATGAAGTAACATGTGACAATTACAGATTGCTACATTCTATTTGATAATTTTCAAAAAAAAATTATTTACTATCGTTCACAGACAACATAACAATTTTATGCCAACGTGCTACCTTTCTCCTTAATTAATCCTTTTTCTGCAACCAATATAACAAAATATTTTCTTTTTTTGGTGTATGACGAGCTTTCCGAATCATATAGCTCACTGACGGTCTAACTCATAAAGGCTAATGGAGTAGAAGAGATCAATCAGTTACAAGAGGAAAACTTGCATAAAAAATATATCATACAAAGTTCTAAAGCATCCCTTTTCTACCCCTGGCTCATTCATTCAGGAGGTGGAGGCCATTACTTTTTGCTTTTCTTCTCTCCATTGCCATGAAAAAGATCCAGTTTTATGCCTTAAAATATGAATTTAATTGTTTTGGTGGATGACGATTGTTACCTTGAGGTTGTTATTTATCAGTAAGTCCTCTGTTGTGTGATCACATCAAAAAAAAGATACACGTCGAATTTATAGTATTTTCATGCAAGCAACAACCTGCTTTTTTCTATCTGTGCCATTTTATGACGATTTCAAATATAATTGTTTTAAATGTTCAAAATTCTCACAGCTAAAAAGCTTAGAAAAAAGTTGTTAACAATACGAGAAGTCGTTATTGTTGTCATTATAATTGTAACCTGCAAGTTTTGTTAAACTAGAGAAAAATTAGAAGTGCCAAAAAAAATCTAATTTAAAATCAGATACATATTGTGTTGGCAAAATTTTCCCAATCACTCATCACTAGCCTCTTGATATACACTGAGTTGCTTTAAGGATGTCAGAATACATATTTAAAAAGATATAAAATAACAAAAGACAAAATTAAATTGCATGCACTTATATTTTATTAATGATAAGTTAAAAGAAACATTCCTAAGTATAAGAAGATTTTTCACCAATTAAATGGCCCAAACACAGCTACATGCCACGTCAGTTATCAAAGCAAATTGGGAATATTTCAGTTTATAATTGTAATAGATCTCATACACCATATTTTCTCCTAATTAACTCATATTCAGCATATTTCTTCTTAATTAACTTATATGCGCCAATTAAGTTAGATTTCACTGTCAATGATTGGAATAATTATTATTTAGCTTATATAAGATAAATTGACAACATCAAAATTATCTTCCTAATAAATAATTGATTATTTACCTAGCCCCAATACCAGATTCCTCCATCTCCCTCTCTCTGGCGCTCTCACTCAATTCGTTTGTCCACTCCAACGTTGCCGTTTGCTCTATCATCAGAATCGCCATTATTTCAAAACTCTACCGTTCTCTTTTTTTAATTCTCCTCACCTCCAACCTCATATATCCCGACGACGCTGCATCCACCACTCGCAGCATCTGTTGCCCATGTTGTCGCCCAGAGTATTTGTTGCCCCGCTGATAAATCCACCAAACTCTGATCGTTGCTCACTTCACCGCTCCATCACATCCTTTAGGTTAATTTGAATGTGTTTTTTCTTTCTTTTTTCCGTAATTATAATTAGTCCAAATTAAGTTATCTCCATGATTGCTTTTTTAACTGTTAGTACTTTTGTTTCCAAGATAATTTTCCCTTTGTTTTCTATTCTATTAATCATTTGCTAAATGACCAAATAAATTGTTGCAAAAATGCTTCAATTGTATTAGTTTTTTTGTATTAATTATTTTGCTTCAAAAATACCAACGAATATGGTCTATATTAACTTAATCAAGTATTAGATTGTTTGATTGTCTTTCTCATACATAGGTTTCACAGATAAATACACGTATAAAATATAATGGAGCAACAAGCTGCCAAACAGTCAAGGTTGCTGAGGAAGACAATAATGCAACAGAAAAGTCAAAGAATTTCTTCAGGTTGTTTTTTTTATTATTTGTCAACATTTCTGAAAAAGATAAAACTACTAAGATATCATGCAACAAGCACCTTTTAATTGAGCTTTTTTATGTTTTTCATTATATGTAGATATTCAACCGTCTCAAAGTGATACATTCGTTCAAACGCCTATAGGTATGTGCTTAATCAGTTTTACGAAAAATATAATAACATTAGATTTGCAAACAATTATGGACAATGCATCCTGTCAAATATCATATTGTCATGAACATTAAATTTGCGAGAAGTGGTAAGCTATTTCTATTCCTTTTTTTTTTTAATTTTAGTTTTTGTCTTGATGAACAATTATGTTCCAATTTCTAAAAGTTTTATGATTAGAATATAAACAAAAAGTAATCAGTGGCCAAGTTTATTATCCATAAAGTAACATATATTTGAAGTAGTTGGGAAATAATTTTAAAAAAAAATTATCACATGATCGTTTAAATTGTTATCACATTTGTTTTTGGTAAAATAAATTATAATATTGCAAAAATATTTATAATATTATAAATATACGTATGTACCTTTATAAACTATTCTAGGATTGTTTCCTTAATTAATAACGATAGTTGTTATACATTTGTTGATGTAATTTATCATCAAATTGTAATTAATAATTTTTAATATTTTTATATTTTTAGATATTTTTCTAATATTTCAAAGTACAGGTGTATACACTGGAAGTTCCAAGGAGCATAGCCCAACCAAGCAGGCAAGAAAGATAAGGAAGACATTAATGATCGATAAACGCCAACAAAATTCGAGAGGTGCAATTTCACATATAACATTTTATAATATAAAATATATTTTACATATTCGGTTTAAAAAAATCATTAATTTTCTTCCATTTTCATTTTTTTAGCTTGTAATGTAGAATATAAATGTAAATTTTTTTTCTAGATGGTCTGACTGAGAAGGAAATCTATGATTCAAGTCATGAAGTTCAAGAGACTGATAATTTGTCATTTGGAGTTTTTGGCACTTTAAGAGGTTAGAAGATTTTTGTGTTATTTAAAAAGAAAATCGATGACAATATTTTTCCAGCTTATAGTTTAAATATTAATGACATAATTATTAACTTTTGATGACCTGAGATTCAAATAGTTAAATGTTTAATTATATGCCTGAATACGGCCATATTCTTACTTTGGATGTTCTAATGAGCAAAATTCAAGCATACATGCAAGAAAAATGAGGAAGTCAATTATACAAGAAAAACGTCAATGCAATACTAAAGGTATACATATTTTTTTCTTGGTGTATCTTTTAATTGTCTTCCCGGATATTAACAGAAGAATGCTATTTTTTGACAATTAGTTTTAGTTTAATCAATCCTTAATAATGTTGGCATTTATTTTGTTGTAGGTATTCATTCCGCATCAAGTTAGACAACACATATGCCATTCTCAGATCTGACTAATGGTAAGTAATTTAATTAATGCAATCGTTGCTTCTTGGAGATATTGATATCCATATATACAGTTATTATTCTTATAAATAATTTTTGGAGTGACATAAGCTAATACTATTAAAATCTGGGTTTTAGAAGATGATTTGGTTTTTTATTTATTTTTTATTTTTTCCATGCATTTGGGAACTTTGGGACATGCTTTTCAGGAAATTATTTTTGCCGATTTTGGGGTTTATGAATTGGTAAGGTTTTGATTTTCTTGGTTCTTGATTTGCATGTTCAATAGTGAAACTTTTCTTGGGTTACCCTTTTAGCTGAATTTGTTTCATGATCATAGGCGAACATATAATAATAATTATTTCTATCAAAACTGGGTTTTGTGAATTTCCTTCTTTTTTCTCGTGGTTGACTAGTAAGCCTAGATATATCTGTAGTGGGAATGTGTTAGTGGTTTAGTGAATAGATATTATCACATTCATAATAATTTTTATAACAAGGGCGGAGCCAGGAAAAATAAATGGGGTGGGCCGATACACGAAACCGGGATGGGCCGATACACGAAAATCAGATAAATTATAGTTAAAAAAATTAAAAAAATTATAGTGTAGATTTTTTTTAAAAAAAATATGGGGGGCGCCGGGGCCCGGAGTGGCCCCCTATCTCCACCCTTGCTTATACGATCTTGTGTTTACAGTTGAATACAATACTGCAAATAAAGCAAATAAAATTATGTCTCAAGATGGAAAAAATGATGCATTTGTTGGACCAACCATTTTTCAAATAAGTCATGGAAAACATATAATGCAAAATACTACTACTTTCGTGCGGGTGACTCGAAGATTGGACAACAACAATGATGAGTATACATCTGATGTCCAAAACGATGAGTCAGTTGTCTATACTAATCATGGTAAGTATAGATATTATATATGCACATCTTTATTACATGAAATCAAGACTTTAATTTATTTAGTTTGATTCTTTTTAGTATTTCTCCCAAATGATATTACAAAAACATCATAATGTAAAAAAAAGAAAAAGAATAACAACAAAAGAGGGTATCTAATTATATTTTCCTCAATATGCCAGATTAACTATTTGCAGGCTACTTGGACAACGGTGACTCAAATTATACCTGTGAATTTTGTGGGGCAATAATATGGTATGACAAACGTACTTGCAAACAGTGTCAACCAAAAAAGCCAGTATTCTCACTGTGTTGTGCTTAAGGAGAAGTTCAATTACCCTTACTAACGGATTCTCCTGCAACTCTCAAACGCATTTTATCGTGTGAAGATCCTCGCAGTAATAAATTTTTGGACAACATCCGAGCATACAATAGTATGTTTAGTTTTACATCCATGGGAGAAAAAGTGGATACATCAATCAACAACGATCATGCTCCATATGTTTTCAAGTTACAAGGTTTAAACTACCACAGAATTGGCAGTTTGTTACCAATATTTGGATCTTCGCTTAAATTCTCTCGGTTATACATCTGCGATACTGAAAACAAGGTCGAAAACAGAATTAATGCTATGAGGTATGAAGATTAAATTTATTTTATAGAATATTTATAATTTATAATTTTTAAAAATATATATATGATTATAAGCATTGCATAAAGTATATTCAATTTTGACTAACATAACATACTCTTAATTTGTTCTATTTCCAGTAACCGTTCGCAAACAAATACAAATACACTGGATGTTGGCATTGTTAATGATATCAAATCTATGTTCGATGACAACAATCAATTGGTAAAATCATTTAGAATGGTTAAAGAACGTTTTCAATCGAACAATCATGTCGGTCTTAAGCTAAAACTCATTGGAGGTAGAGAATAAGATGGTAGAAGATACAATCTCCCTACTGCACGAAAGTAACAGCTCTTATTGTTGGAGATTTGATAACTCATTTGACCAAAGGGATATAATTGTCGAGACTCAGTCTGGTGTTTTGAAGCGGATCAATGAGCTTCATCCTTCGTATCTTCCTCTACAATACCCTTTGTTGTTTCCTTATGGAGAGGATGGCTAAAGACTTGGAATTGAACATAGTGATGCTTCTTCAAGTAGATCAAGCAAACGGATAAAATTGACCATTAGAGAGTTTTTTGCCTTTAGAATACAAGAAAGAGAAAAAATGAGTCGAAAACTATTCTTTTGTCTAGAACGCTATTTCAACAGATTTTAATTGATGGTTATACAATGGTTGAGTCTGAGAGAATATCATACATTAAAAATCATCAGCCGCAGTTGAGATCAGCTACATATAAAAATCTTGATGCTGCTGTTTTGATTGGTGAAACAACTCCATCTTCAACCGGGCAGAGAATATATATATTGTCATCGTTCACTGGAAGAGCTAGATACATGATCCAAAATTATCAGGATGCTATGGCTATTTGCAACTGGTATGGATATCCAGATTTATTTATTACAATTACTTGCAATCCGAAGTTACTAGAAATCACAAGATTTGTCAATAAGATAGGATTGAAGCCCGAGGATAGGCCAGATATTCTTTGTCGTGCGTTCAAGATTAAACTCGATCACATCATAAAGGATATGAAGGAGAATAAAATATTTGGCAATACTCGAGCAAGTAAATACAAATCTTTCCATTTTTTACTCATACATGATTTAAAATTATTAAGATGCTATGTATTGTATTATTGATTTAGCATGCAGAATTTATAGTCATTTACTGTTTGAAACCACCAATGCCCATATCATGCTATTATGTTCATACATCAACGTATATAGTGTTTGCCAGATTACTTCCATTGATATAGCACCCTATGAGATTAACTTAGAAATAAATGGTGTAATATTTTTTAAAGTCAATGATGACATTTACTCTTTGGCAAGAAAAATACATACATAAAGGTACAACTTCACCCACGGTTCAACTTATTTAAGCTTTGTATAACATTAAAAGAATCAATTTACTTAGCTTAGGAATACTACAACTAATCTTTAAAAAACATGGATAATTAACAACCCACACCAAAACCTATTAATTTTACAATAAACATGGCCTGACAAAATTAATACCTTTCTAGACTAATATGAACTCTAACCCATTTACTCGTCTGTATTAGTTGAATTTTAAAGTTTTGTGATTTTGACATATACATTTACTCAAGATGATCTAGCATATGTTTATCATTATAGTAAATTTTTTAATATTGTTGCAGTAGTCTACACTGTGGAGTTTCAGAAACGTGGTTTACCCCATGCTCATATTCTTCTATTTCTTCACGCAATAATAAGATTCCCACCCCAAATGATGTTGATTAAATTATATCGGCTGAGATACCCGACAAAGTAACCCATCCCGAGTTGAATGGATTGGTATCTCATCATATGATCCATGGTCTTTGCGGATCATCTAACATTAAGTCAGCATGCATGAAGAAAGAAAAATGTTCAAAACACTTTCCTAAAAAATACATGGAAAGAACTACAGTAGATGATGATGGTTATCCCTTATATAAAAGAAGAGACAATGGAAATACAGTGAATAAGAATGGAGTTGTTTTGGACAACAGTTTTGTTGTTCCTCACAGCCCACATCTGCTGATGAGATATCATGCTCACATAAATATTGAATGGTGCAATCAGCTTATATCCATCAAATACTTATTCAAGTATATAAATAAGAGTCATGACCGTGTAACATCATCCATCTGTGAAGGAAGCAGTGTTAATGTTAGTGAGCACCAAGTTGATGAAATAAAAAACTACTACAATTGTAGATACATATCTCCATGCGAGGCAGTGTGGTGTATCTTTGCATTTGACATTCACTACAAAAATCCATCGGTTCAAATATTGACTTTCCATCTTCCAGAAGAACAAAGTGTCGTGTTTAATGATGGAGATTACATTGATTGTGTAGTTGATAACGAAGAGAATAAACAATCAATGTTCTTGGCATGGATGGAGTGCAACAAAAAGTGTCCAGAAGCTAGAAGCATAACTTATATAGAGTTTCCTACAAAGTTTGTATGGAAACAATCAGAACGTGTTTGGGAATTGAGAAAAAAAGGATTTTCAATTGGAAGGTTAGCTTATGTTCCACCTAGAAGTGGAGAATTATACTATATGGCCATTATGCTTAATCGTAGTCCGGGTACAATTTCCTATGAACACATAAGAACTATCAATAATGTTGTCTACCCAACATTCAAGGATGCATCTTCTGCATTGGGTCTGTTGGATGATGATAAAGAATACATCGATGGCATAAAATAGGCAAATTTTTGGGGTTCGCCATTTCCTCAAAAACCTATTTGCAGCATTGTATTTTCTGGAAGTGTTTCAAGACCAGAATATGTGTGGGAAAAGACATGGCAAGTCCTTGCAGATGATATCCTTCCAAGACAACGTAGACTTCTTGGCATTAATTGTAATTCTATATCCAATACAAGTTAAACACTCAATTTGATTCATGTGATTTCAAAAATATTAAAACACACTCTTAAAAAATATGATCAAAGGAATTTTTTAGCTACCCCTTAAATTTTAAAGAAAATAAAATCTTTATGGGTTTTTTTAAATTTTCAAAAATATCTGGATTTTTCTTATAATAAGCCCCAACCTCATTTAAATTTTATGAATATATATTTTTTAACAATATAGGAGCTTTAGACAAATCTACGCAGATTGGATTGAAATAGAGGCTCTATTATTATTATTATTATTATTATTATTATTATTATTATTATTATTATTATTATTATTATTATTATTATTATTATTATTATTATTATTATTATTATTATAGCTATTTGCAAGTGGTATGGATATCCAGATTTATTTATTACAGTTACTTGCAATCCGAAGTGACTAGAAATCACAAGATTTGTCAGTAAGAGATGATTGAAGCCCGAGGATAGGCCGGATATTCTTTGTCGTGCGTTCAAGATTAAACTCGATCACATCATAAAGGATGTGAAGGAGAATAAAATATTTGGCAATACTCGAGCATGTAAATACAAATCTTTCCATTTTTTACTCATACATGATTTAAAATTATTAAGATTATGTATTGTATTATTGATTTAGCCATGCATAATTTATAGTCATTTACTATTTTGAAACCACCAATGCCATATCATGGTATTATGTTCATACATCAACGTATATAGTGTTTGCCAGATTATTTCCATTGATATAGCACCCTATGAGATCAACTTAGAAATAAATGATAAAATATTTTTTAAAGTCAATGATGCCATTTACTCTTTGGCAAGAAAAATCCATACATAAAGATACAACTTCACTCACGGTTCAACTCATTTAAGTTTTGTATAACATTAAAAGAATCAATTTACTTAGATTAGGACAACTAATCTTTAAAACCAATGGATAAGTAACAACCCACACCAAAAGATAGTGCTGTGAGTATCTACGTTAGTAACAACTAATCTTTAAAACCAATGGATAAGTATCTACGTTAGTAACAACTTCACCCACGGTTCAACTCATTTAAGTTTTGTATAACATTAAAAGAATCAATTTACTTAGCTTAGGAATACTACAACTAATCTTTAAAAAACATGGATAATTAACAACCCACACCAAAACCTATTAATTTTACAATAAACATGGCTTGACAAAATTAATACCTTTTTAGACTAATATGAACTCTAACCCATATATTCGTCTTTATTAGTTGAATTTTAAAGTTTTGTGATTTTGCCATATACATTTACTCAAGATGATCTAGCATATGTTTATCATTATAGTAAAAAAATTTAATATTGTTGCAGTAGTCTACACTGTGGAGTTTCAGAAACGCGGTTTACCCCATGCTCATATTCTTCTATTTCTTCACCGCAATAATAAGATTCCCACCCCAAATGATGTTGATCAAATTATATCAGCTGAGATACCCGTCAAAGTAACCTATCCCGAGTTGTATGAATTGGTATCTCATCATATGATCCATGGTCCTTGCGGTTCATCTAACATTGAGTCAGCATGCATGCAGAAAGGAAAATGTTCAAAACACTTTCCTATAAAATACATGGAAAGAACTATAGTAGATGGTGGTGGTTATCCCTTATATAAAAGAAGAGACAATGGAAATATAGTGAATAAGAATGGAATTATTTTGGACAACAGTTTTGTTGTTCCTCACAGCCCACATCTGCTGATGACATATCATGCTCACATAAATGTTGAATGGTGCAATCAGCTCAGATACATCAAATACTTATTCAATTATATAAATAAGGGTCATGACCGTGTTGAAGACAAAAGAATTTTTTATAATCTGAAAATTTCATTCAACTTGATTGTCTTACAAATTCTCCCAACATGGTGTCCTATTTATATACATGAATTGGCCATAGGAATCTCCAACTACTAAATTGACACTACAAAAAACAAGATGACTCTTTGAACAACTTAGACTCTTCAAACTACTTATTCAAACTTAGGAAATATAATTCAAACTTTGAAACATTAAAAATCTCTTGAATTACTAAAAGACTCTTGACCAAAATAATTATCCTCCAAATTCAATTTATTTGTCCAACACGTGGAACAGCATCCATCTGTGAAGGAAGTAGTGTTGATGTTAGTAAGCAACAAGTTGATGAAATAAAAAACTACTACAATTGTAGATACATATCTCCATGCAAGGCAGTGTGGCGTATCTTTGCATTAGACATTCACTACAAAAATCCATCGGTTCAAAGATTGGCTTTCCATCTTCCAGATGAACAAAGTGTCATGTTTAATGATGGAGGTTACATTGATTGCGTAGTTGATAACGAAGGGAATATACAATCAATGTTCTTGGCATGGATGGAGTTCAACAAAAAGTGTCCAGAAGCTAGAAGCCTAACTTATATAGAGTTTCCTACAAAGCTTATATGGAAACAACAAGAACGTGTTTGGGCATTGAGAAAAAAAGGATTTTCAATTGGAAGGTTAGCTTATGTTCCACCTGGAAGTGGAGAATTATACTATATGGCCATTATGCTTAATTGTAGTCCGGGTGCAATTTCCTATGAACACATAAGAACTATCAATGATGTTGTCTACCCAACTTTCAAGGATGCATGTTAAGCATTGGGTCTATTGGATGATGATAAAGAATACATTGATGGCATAATAGAGGCAAGTTTATGGGGTTCACCACATTTCCTCAAAAAGCCATTTGCAGCATTGTTATTTTTCTGGAAGTGTTTCAAGACCAGAATATGTGTGGGAAAAAACATGTCAAGTCCTTGCAGATGACATCCTTCCAAGACAACGTAGACTTCTTGGCATAAATGGTAATTCTATATCCAATACAAGTTACACACTCAATTTGATTCATGTGATTTCAAAAATATTAAAACACACTCTTAATAAATATGATCATAGGAATATTTCAATTGCCTCTTAAATTTTAGAGAAAATAAAATATTTATGGGTTTTTTAAATTTTCAGAAATATATGGATTTTTCTTATAATAAGCCCCAACCTCATTTAATTTTTATTAATATCTATTTTTTTTAACAATTTAGGAGTTTTAGACAAATCTACGCAGGTTGGATTGAAGTAGAGACTCTATTATTATTATTATTATTATTATTATTATTATTATTATTATTATTATTATTATTATTATTATTGTTGTTGTTGTTGTTGTTGTTGTTGTTGTTGTTGTTGTTGTTGTTGTTGTTGTTGTTGTCGTCATTGTCGTCTTATTTGACTTGGTCTAAAATTTCTTTTTTTTATATATGATTTAACATTTTCTTGTGAATAAAAAACATGTATTACATGTAAAGCAAATCACAAGTGATATAATTCTGTAATAATTTGTGGAGAAGTTTTTATATCTCCTAAAAATTCAAACTTATACTTCAATAAAATAATATTTTCCATTTTGTTCTGAATATTGTTCTGATAGCAGCCAAAATTCAAAAATGATAACACTAAGCTCATAAATGTCTTAAAACTTCTTGGAAAAGAGTGCTTTCATATCTAAACTCAATTTTTATCTCTTTAAGTTTTGCACGCAAGTTTAAACTTTTTTTTATTTGGCGGCAACATATTCTACAAATAAGTCGTAGAATTTCAATATCAATATATATTACTTTTGGTCCATTAAATTATTTCAAATGTTCAACTATTTTGTGTCATACAAGCTTCAATAATTCATGTCAATTTTATTTTGGTACATACCTGCATCTCACCGATGACCAATTGAAAAATTACACTTTAATTGAAGTGGAAAAATTGCTGCAAAACAATGGAAGATCTCTTATAAACTATATTGATATGTATGTTCCGAATGATGTTTTGATGATGGAAGGAAATAACAAGCTTATACAATAAGAGCTCCAATACGATAGGTCACTTTTGGAAGCAAAGCACCGTCAGTTGTTTTCATCGTTAACAGATGAAAAAAGGCTATTTATGAAGAAATTTTAAATGCGGCAACCAATGACAGTGGTGGTATTTTTTTTGTTTATCAATTTTTTGTAAGGACGATCCCTTACTTACCTCTTTATCCGTTCTTGCTTCACTTGCATCTTCTTCTTTTTTAGCAACACCTGTGGGGTTAGACGAGACAGTAGAATATGGAAACTTAATTTTATTATCATAATTCTCATCAATTTCAAGATTAGTGATGGTCTGAGCTCGCGTTGGTTGACTAGGTAAGATGTCCTTTTTTGTCGAGATGTCGAGCTATCTCACCAACTTGCGTAGCCAATTGGCCGACTTGAGTCTCAATTCTCTTAAAAGAGGCTTCCAAGGATTCAAACCGTCTGTTATTACAGTATTGTGTTTGCTGACTAACTTGAATAAAAGAAATCAAGCTCTCTTTTAATGTGGGTCGTGGTGGTTGCTCTTTATTAGTTGCCATTCCTTGTGCTTGTATAAACAATACTAGAAAAATAGATCAAACGCAACTGACGAAAGAAACCTAAACTATAAACAAACAAAAAAAATCATAATCTAGAAACACGAAAAAATAAACACAATAATTATTAAGCCTAAAGCATTCCCCGGTAACGGCGCCAAAATTTTGTTCAACCGCTAAACACCTAAAATAAATCTAGCAATCCTCGTAAGAGAACAAGATCAATCATAGGGTAGCAAGTTGACCACAAGTCATCTCTCAAGGAAGACTTAGCCGGCAAATAATTGTTTTGCAACACAATTAACAAAAAGTAAAACGTAAACACTCTAACCAAATATAAGATTTTAATAAAATAAAGAAAAACAATTAAAAATATAAAATTAAACTAAACACGATTAAACTGGAGAAAAAGATATGAATGAAAGTCTAGGATTTCAGAATCATCTCATCAAACTTGCAAGCAGAATATCAATTAATTGATCATGCGGTTAACAAATATAACAAACATGTAAAAACTAGGCCTAAATATGATAACTCACGTATTCACAGATTAGGGCTATCCCAACATAATTTGCTATTTTCATTAAGCCCAGTGTTAGATAATACATCTCTAGCTAATTCATATCTAACCTCCTGAATAAATTTAGTCCAGGAACAATATCTTCGATCGATCTCCCCCAAAACAATCAAAAGTTGATCAGACAATCAATTATCAAGTAAAGCAATTCATTCAGGAAAGCAAATCAATTAATCAATACTCATGCTTGTTTGTTTGAATCAAATCATCATAATCCTAGAACAAGGAAATTAGTTCATGCTTGGGGATGGAATCATAATCTCAATTGAAGGAAAGAAAACAATCATAAATATTATCATATAACAATAATGATCACCCAACAATTGAAATCAGACAAAACAGATAAAGAAATCTTAATCTTTGATTAAGAAGCAAAATAACTTCAAGGGGAAGAACCCAAGCAATTCCAATGTTGAATGGAAGATAAAGATATCAAAAACTAAAGTCTTAAAGTGCTAAGAATGAAGGTGTTCGAAAATATGGGCTCCCCAAGTCTTATTTATAAGTCTAGAGTCCTATACAAAGTGTAAGAGCCAAAAAACGAAAAAAATCGTAATTTTCGTCTTCTGCAAGTCAGCGCGCGCGTCCGCTCACGCGTGCCGCACGACCCCGCAGCGCACAAGACAAAGCCGCGCCGCTTTGTGCATCGTCTTGTGAACGCACATCTCTTGTGCAAGCCCGCGCGACCTCCAGATTTCGGAATTTTCTCTCTATGTCTTCTTATGAATTGTAGCTCTATCTCTTAGGTTTCAGTTGCCGATTGAATGACCTCAATATCAATTTTCTAAGAGAGTTATGGCCAAAATACTAAGACGTGTCATTTCCAAAATTTCAACATATTATTTTCACTTGAACATGATTTTAACCCATCCAACATCTTCATTTGCATTTAGTAGAAAATAAACATTGTAGAACTTTGAATTATCTTTCCAATGGTGCATGAATCAATATAATTGGAGTTCGGATGAAAATGTTATGTCCAAAATACGATGATTGATGCAGTTGTGTGAAATGACTTTTTAACCTTCTTTGCTCCAAAACTTGTTTTACTACCAAAACCTAAAAAATCAATAAAATAACATAACATAACACTAAAACATGCAAATGCAAATAAAACACGCCAAAAATATGTATAAATAATTACACAAAATACACACAAAAACATGCACAACAACTCCTCCATACTTAGCCTTTTGTTTGTCCTCAAGCAATAATAATGCCAATAAACCCAACAAGAAATATTTTGTCCAATTTCAGAATCAATTAATCCATAACACCATATTCCATCTACCTCAGATTATTCCTCATCGATCCTCAACCTTCGCAATAAACTCACTTGGCTAAAGTTAAACATCAATCAAAGTGTTTGGCCTTCCTTACTAAATTTCAAATTTGTGTCAAAAGTTGAAACCCTTTTTATTCACACAACAAATCACGCAATTCCTAGCCATGACCTTTTTGTTTTGCTAGAAATCTCGAGATATTATTCCACTAGGTGTAAACTTTGGATGTTTTCCAAAGGCTCCTAGGGTGGTTTTCCATACTCATGTTTGAGCCGCCGCTTTACGTAAAAGTCAAACATGGGGCTCATAATGCTCCTAGTTACTAAGCAGCTCAACCAGTGGAGTATAATCTCGATTGTTCCATTTTTTCTTTTTTCTTTTTTTTATATAGCTCTATAATGCTTTTTTATAGCTATATAATGCTTTTTTTTTCCTCAAGGCTAGCAATTTTGTGTACACTGAAAATCAAAATAGGGTTTTAACTTAATTCACATCAATGAAATCTCGTAATTCAAGCCCCACAACTCGGAATATTGTTTAACCGTCACCTAATTTGTTCACCACGAAGGCTAATTCACGACTTAGTCAAATCCTACGTATCAAGTTCACAAAGTCATTTCATATTTGAAACTCAAATTAATACATCTATTTCAAGTTGACTAAACAACACTATTATTAAACTTGGGATAATCACTAGGCAAAGTAAAAGCATAACCACATGCAATCATCATATTTTATCAATGACTAATCGTCCCCCCCACACTTAAATCACGCAATGATCTCAATGCATAAAAAGAGAAGAAAAAAGATATGTCCCTGAAAAATGCGAAGATCGATAAATGGCACCATAGTCATATTCGCCTACAAATCTGCAAAAGCCATGTGAAGGGAACAAACAACACATGCAAACTCACACAAATGACAAAAAAAATGCTTGGGTTGCCTCCCAAGAAGCTCTCTTTTAATGTCATTAGCTTGACGATATCAACTAAGAAAATCATGGCGGGTCATCGAGCAAGACCTTTTTGACGACCTTAGAATTTTTGTCTGGTTGAATTTTATTATGTTCCTGCCATAAAATATCTTTCACAGCAGAATCGACAGAGTCAACAATAAAATTACCATGTAAGGCACAAGCAGGACTATGAGCTATATCAAAAATTGAAAATGTTATAGTTTTTCCCAAGATATTCATACTTAGTTTTCTATTTTTGACATCTATCATAATATTAATGGTTGCCATGAACGGTCTACCGAACAGTATAGTGTGATCTTTAATATTACCTTTATTCTTCCCCATATCCAAGACAACAAAATTCATGAGAATTTTAAGACCATCTACTTGGACCAAAATATCGTCAACAATGCCATTAGAATACCTAAGAGATCTATCAGCAAGTTGCAAACATAAGCTGGTGGACTTCAGTTTTCTTAAATTTAGTTGTTTAAATATAGAGTAAGGCATAAGGTTAACTCCAGCTTCGAGATCAAGCATACCTTTGACTTTCTTACCATTCCCAAAAGTAATATTAATGATGAAACTACCTGGATCTTGTTGCTTTGGGAGTGGACTTGGGGATGGAGTAGAAGGTTTGTAGGGATTATCAATTTTGTGTAAGGACGATCCCTTACTTACCTCTTTATCCGTTCTTGCTTCGCTTGCATCTTCTTCTGTTTTAGCAACATCTGCGGGGTTAGACGAGACAGTAGAATATTGAAACTTAATTTTATTATCATAATTCTCATCAATTTCAAGATTAGTGATGGCATGAGCTCGCGTTGGTTGACTAGGTAACGTGTCTTTTTTGACGAGATGTCGAGCTATCTCACCAACTTGTGTAGCCAATTGGCCGACTTGAGTCTCAATTCTCTTAAAAGAGGCTTCCAAGGATTCAAACTATCTATTATTACACTCTTGTGTTCGCTGACTAACTTGAATAAAAGAAATCAAGCTCTCTTCTAATGTGGGACGTGGTGGTTGCTTTTTATTAGTTGTCATTCCTTGTACTTGTATAAACAACACTAGAAAAACAGATCAAACGCAACTGACGAAAGAAACCTAAACTATAAACAAACAAAAAGAATCGTAATCTAGAAACATGAAAAAATAAACACAATAATTATTAAGCCTAAAGCCTTCCCCGGTAACGGCGCCAAAATTTGTTCGACCGCTAAATACATAAAATAAATCTAGCAATCCTCTCAAGAGAATCAGATCAATCGTAGGGTAGCAAGTTGACCATAAGTCGTCTCTCAAGGAAGACTTAGCCGGCAAATAATTATTTTGCAACGCAATTAACAAAAAATAAAACCTAAACACTCTAACCAAATTTATGATTTTAATAAACTAAAGGAAAATAATTAAAAGGACAAAATTAAACGAAACACGATTAAACTGGAGAAAAAGATATAAATGAAAGTCTAGGATTTCAGAATCATCTCATCAAACTTGCAAGCAGAATATCAATTAATTGATCATGCGGTTAACACATATAACAAACATGTAAAAAATAGGCCTAGATCTGATAATTCACGTATTCACAGATTAGGGCTATCCCAACATAATTTGCTATTTTCATTAAGCTCAGGGTTAGATAATACATCTTTGATTCATATCTAATCCCCTGAATAAATTTAGTCCAGGAATAATAGCTTCGATCGATCTCAATTATTCCCCCAAAGCAATCAAAAGTTGATCAGACAATCAATTATCAAGTAAAGCAATTCATTCAGGAAATTAAATCAATTAATCAATACTCATGCTTGTTTGTTTGAATCAAATCATCCTAATCCTAGAACAAGAAAATTAGTTCATGCTTGGGGATAAAATCATAATCTCAATTGAAGGAAATAAAACAATCATAAACATTATCATGCAACAATAATAATTACCCAACAATTGAAATCAGACAAAAGAGATGAAGAAATCTTACTCTTTGATTAAGAAGCAAAATAACTTCAAGGGGAAGAACACAAGCAATCCCAATGTTGAATGGAATATCAAAAACTAAAGTCTAAAAGTGCTAAGAATGAAGGTGTTCGAAAATATGGGCTCCCCAAGTCTTATTTATATGTCTGGAGTCCTATATAAAGTGGAAGAGCCAAAAATAAAAATAAAATCATAATTTTCATGTTCTTCAAGTCGTTGCCATACGAGTTTTACATCTTTATTGTGCATCGTCTTGTGACACGGACACGCATCTTTTGTGCGCACCCACGCGCCCTCCAGATTTCAGAGTTTGCTCTCAATGTCTTCTTATGAATTGTAGCTCTATCTCTTAGCTTTCCGTAGCCAATTGAATGACCTCAATATCAATGTTCTAGAGAGAGTTATGGCCAAAATACTAAGACGTGTTATTTTCGAAATTTCAACATATTATTTTCATTTGAACATGATTTTAACTCATCCAAACATCTTCATTTGCATTTAGTAGAAAATAAACATTGTAAAACTTTGAATTATCTTTTTAATGGTGCATGAATCAATATAATTGGAGTTCTGATAAAAACGTTATGTCCAAAATACGATGATGATCATTGCGATTCTGTGAAAATGACTTTTTTAACCTTTTTTGCTTCAAAACTTGTTTTTCCACCAAAACCTAAAAAATCAATAAAATAACACAACATAACATTAAAACATGCAAATGCAAATAAAAACGCCAAAAATATGTATATATCATCACACAAAATACACACAAAAACATGCAAAATAAGCATATGCAAAACATTTGGAAATTCTGGAAATGAATACGAATCTACTCTGTTGATTTCTTAAACATTATCAAGTGTTCATGAATTCCAAATCATATCTTGAAATTGAAGGTTGGAGTACCAGTGATGCTGATTCGAAACATGGATCAATCTTCAGGATTATGTAATGGCACTAGATTAGTGATCACACAGCTCGATGATCATATTATTGAAGCAAAGATTCTGTCCGGAACTAATATTGGGAGTAAAGTTTTTATTCCACGTATGATATTACGCCATTCAGATAGCAGATTGCCATTCAAGTTTCAAAGAAGGCAATTTCCACTTAATGTATGCTTTGCCATGACTATAAATAAGAGTCAAGGTCAAACACTCCCATGTTGGTTTGTACCTTCCAAGACCCGTATTCAGCCATGGTCAACTTAATGTGGCCATATCGAGAGTTAAGAGTAGAAAGGGTTTGGAGATTCTTTGTTGCAATAAGGACGGTATAGTTGTAAGTAGAACAAATAATGTAGTTTACAAAGAAGTTTTTCAGAATCTGAAGTGAAGTATTTGAATGATACTTTTCTAAGTTTTGAATTTTCATTTTTAGTTTTTATGATTAGTATTTTTGATCCCTTCTATCATACACTAACTTTAGACACTATGGATTTTATCTTTTGGACAAGTCTAGTGTAACACACGGGTGTTGTTCTAGTATATATATAACATATTTTTTTTATTAACATTTAAGAACCTATTACACAACATTAATGTTCGAAAACTAACAAATATATGAATTTGGGGTTGGGATAAAAGCTTATACAAATTAAGTAAATAGCCCTATTTTGAGCAGAGATAATCAATAATATTAAGGAGGGTGTCCCCAACATGAATTTTCAAGAATTTTTTAAGTTATGGAATTTTGTAGATTTTAAGAGAATTCTATGGATTCCAGTATATTCTAATGGAATTTTATACTATGGGATTGTGTGGATTTTAGTGGAGTTTGTTGGGTATTATAAAAAGTATAATTAATTTTTTTTATGAAACTAGTAGCATAACATCATAATGATTAAAATATAAAATGTAAATATTGAAATAAAGTCATTAGAAAAAAAAAAGAAGTTTCATAAACTTTGCAGAAATATAATTTAAAATTGTCAAAATTTGGAATAGTTCCATAAACAACTATTTTTAAAATATTTATTCAACAAACAACAACAATATTGATGACCAAAATCTTACCAGATAATTTTAAAACTATATTTTCTAACACATAAATAACGTGTCTAATCAAGATGAATGAGTAAAAATTTATCAACAATGATTTCCAGTAAAGTAATATTGTAACAATAGTTTTTCTTATTAATTTATCGATAAAATTAAAAATATTAGCAATTGAAATAAGACGACAAATTAACTCTAGTTACTCTACAATGATTATTCACAAAATTGAGGTAGAACATGTTGAATTTGTTGAATTGTTGAGATTATAAGATGCGTGGGGAATTGTACTTGAGAGAAAAATATGTTATTTTTTTATACATAGCTAAAATTTATTATTATTGTTATTATTGGAAAATAGAATTTGAATTCCGAGGGGGGAAGCTGAGAATTTATCCTTCACAAATCTAGCTTATAATTCCACCAGAATCCATCAAAATCCATTTGTAAAAGAATTCCATCCAATTCCTTGAATGTTTTGAGGATACTAGATTTTCGTGGAATCCATTAAAATCCAAGTTAAGAACCTCAAGATTTAATGGATTCTATAAAAATCCAAATTGAGGATACCAGGAATGTTATGGAATTCTAAATTCCATTAAATTCTACGGTTGGGGACACCCCCGTAAATACTTATTCTTGTGATTATTTGTAATCGAAATTAAGCTTATAAATTATTTTCTAATGCATAATTATTTCGGCCTAAATCGGAATTTGTGAGGATCTATGAGAATCCTAATCCGGTTCGGGATAAATGAGGTTTTGTAAAAGGATCCAGGCATGTCCCGGCTGACCCAAACCGATCTATATTTATCCCGGCCGGAAGGTCCAACTAATGAATGACCCTACCGCGAAAAGAAAGGGAAAAGGACATAAGTACCCCATTTTCCATACCCAATTCCTGCATAATGTCCATTTTCTGCTGATTTTGGACAAAAATACCCATTTCCGCTGAATTTGGACAAAAATACCCATTTTCCGCTGATTTTTGACAAAAATACCCATTTTCCCTTGATTTTTTTGCGTTGGTTTCTTTTTTGTTTCTTTGTTGTTTCTTTGTTGTTTCAAACATATTTGTTGTTTCTTTGTTTCATACACTGTTTCATTTATGTTTCTTATATGTTTCACTTAGGCAACTTTTCATTGAATTCCACAATTGCATAGAGAAAATCTCAGTTGTGGTATGCCACAATGGACAATGGGAAGAACATAGAGAGTATACCAACTTTGAAATAACAAGAATACTGATTCCAATGGACTGCACATTCAGCACCCTAAAAGAAATCTTGGAACAACAAATTCAATTCAGAAAATTTGAGCTTACTTGTCCATCATCGGCTACGAGAAATGGACACGACTCCACTGTCAGACCAAAAAATACTTTGTATTGACTTCCAACATCGTAGAGTTATTGAATGTGTCAATTGTAGCGGGGAAAGACCTACTAGTAATAACTTTGCTAGAGTACGTGAGATCTTTAGTTCAAGATTAGACATGCATACATCGAAATGAAGCAAAGATCAATATTTACAAGGATGACAAAAAAAAAAGTTGAAGAGTATATGGGGAAAAACTACACTATTTCTCTAAATTTAAAAGCAATTTACTACAAACTTTTATCACATGATCCCCTGTTTCACAATTGTTTCTTAAATGTTTCATTTATGTTTCTTACATGTTTCAACTGATTACACAATCATTAAGATTTACATAACAACAATTCTCTAAAATCATTAGGAAGTGGAGATAGAAACTCAATGTCGTTGTCATCGTCATCACCATTTTGCAGCTTCAACTTAGCATGATTGTGAAGCAGATGACTGAGCCTTGCTTGTTCATTCTCTATCTCAAACGCTTCGATGTCCATAGTCTTCCCACCAATAAAGTACTCGACATAACAAGCAACAAAAAATCACATATTCACTATAAAAGAAAATAAAAAAAAGATGCACAATCAGATTGATAACACAACAAATCAAAAACAATAAAAAAGAACAAAATAAATGGAAAATACATAAAAAAAAAAAAAAGAAACATAAAAGAAACAACTTCGAAACAACATCGAAACAAACGGACATTAACAACAATTCTAAAGATGCCATTATCATTTAGCTATTTGCGTCTTTTTTCATTTCACCAAAATTAGAAAATCAGTAAAATCATTAGGAAGTGATACTGACAAGAAACTTCACTAAGTATGACATTTGATAACAAAGAGAGGAACACTAGCAACATATTGAACAAAAATCTTGCTTTATTAGCACAAGAAAACAAATGTACAAATCGGCATTAACAACAATTCTAAAGATGCCACTATCATAAACCCACTTCATACATACAACAACCAAACAAATGATAAACTTCAATAAACTTTTTTTTAATAATGAAAACGAAACCTATTCGTTATAGTTATCTTCAGTTCCAAGAAATTAAAAATGCAAAAAAATAGAGTCTGAGAACAGGATTATGCATATATCTAAGAACCAGTCATCATCTTCTTAAACTCCTCATAGTTAATATATCCATCGCCGTCGACGTCGAAAGAGCCGATCATCCTCCCACAGTCCTTAATCGAGCAATCCTCCCCCAAGCTCCCGAGCACCGCGTGCAGCTCAGTCGCGAAGATCTTCCCGTTCTTATCCTTGTCGTACAAATCGAACGCCTCCTTCAACTCCTTCTCCTTGTTCTCGTTGTCGCCGCTACCGCCATAGTGGAACGACTTGAACTCCGTCAGATCGACTGCGATGGTGGCCAAAAACTTAAAAACCAAATCATTATTTTTATAAACCTGGTGGCCAAAAAGAAACCAAAGGTAGGGTATTTTTGTAATGGGATGGAGAGGATGGGGTATTTTTGTGATAGGTGGGTATTTTTGTCTTTTTTTCAAAAATCAGGGTATTTTGTGGTATTTCCTCGAAAAGAAAAAAACAAGCCCATAAAATTAATTTATCCAGCCCATAAATCTTTGAGGGTTAATTTAGTCACACTTAGTAAATTAAATTTGGATAGTTTGAAACTGAAGTTATATATAGGGTTTTTGTTCTCTCTCCTCAAATCTCTTCGCTTTTCTGCTCCCTCTCCTCTCTATCTACTTCATACGCTTCGCAGCTAATCAGGTTCTCTCTCTCGCTATCTCTGTATCTGTGTGTGGATGTAATGTAACGGTGAATCTGTGTGTTGTGCGTGTTCAAATCTTGTGTTTTGTGTTTGTAGAATTCTTTTCTAAGAATCTTTGAAGAAAATTGTTTTTGGATCAGAATTTTCAGGTTTTTAGGATTCGAGTTTTTACGATTGATTTTGTTTCTCTTTCCTTTTTCTTTTTTTTTGTTTTTCTTGCGACGGAGACGAATGTTATTTGACGTTATGTCAATTTGATGCAGATTTGTTCTTCGGGAGACAACTGAGATTTAGCTCACTTTATTTGAAACAATGGCGTCGAGATTTTGGATGGTTAGTTTTTGTTTTGCTATTACTTTTAATTAGATTATCTTTTTCTATATCCTAATGTTGTTTTCTATTTAACTACTTGATGCTTAATTTGGCATATTATTTTTGAAGTCTAAATTTTGGTTCGAAATTTGTTTGTATATTTAAATTAACTTTCATTTGAGGAACTGGGACCTGAACATAGGTCATGATTTTTAGTCGTTTGAGATTGTGCATCAGCATATTGTTATACTTTTGCTGGAGCTGATGCTCAAGCTGAGAGTTATAATTATAGTCTAATGGAGTTTAGAGCTGGAAACGGGATTGTTGCACAGAATATGTTTGTCGTCTATTTAAAGGTTTAGTTGTTTGCTTATAACTATGTAATTTTTAAATTTTTCCCTGGGATTATAGGGTGAAAGTGACACTGAGGAGGAGGAGAGTGACTATGACGAGGAAGAAGAAAGTGCTCCAGTTGAGACAACCACGACTACAGCTGCTAGCAGATACTATTCGGGCAATGCTAGCGACAGTGACGACTCTGAGGGGCAGAAGCGTGTTGTCCGACGTGTCAAGGACAAGCGGTTTGATGAGATGTCCGCTACTGTTGATCAGATGAAAAATGCCATGAAGATTAATGACTGGGTCAGTCTTCAAGAGAGTTTTGAGAAGATGAATAAGCAACTTGGGAAGGTCATGAGGGTTGTGGAATCAGATAAAGCTCCAAATCTTTACATTAAGGCTCTTGTGATGCTGGAAGATTTCTTGAATCAGGCCTTGGCCAATAAGGAGGCAAAAAAGAAAATGAGTAGTAGTAATGCAAAGGCATTGAATTCAATGAAGCAGAAGTTAAAGAAGAACAATAAGCAGTATGAGGATTTGATTAACCAGTGTAGGGAGAAGCCTGAACTCTTTGAGGAAAAGGTTGAGGATGAGCAAGAACCCGAGGATGAGGATGAGGATGAGGATGAAGATGAGGATGATGATTTTGATGAGGACGTCCAGACTCTGGAATCTGAGGAGAGTAAGGATGAAGAAGAAACTGCTGCTGAGAGTGGATCTGGATGGGAGAAGATGTTGAGCAAGAAAGATAAGATGATGGATAAGCAATTCAAGGACCCTAGCCAAATTACATGGGACACTGTAAACAAGAAATTTAAAGAGATTGTTGCTGCGAGGGGTAGGAAGGGGACAGGCAAAATTGAGTTGGTTGAGCAGCTCACTTTCTTGACAAGGGTTGCCAAGACCCCTGCTCAGAAGCTTGAGATTCTTTTCAGTGTTGTCTCGGCACAGTTTGATGTTAATCCTAGTCTGAGTGGTCACATGCCGATCAATGTGTGGAAACAGTGTGTGCAGAATCTTCTTGCCATACTTGATATATTAACACAATACTCAAATATTGTGGTTGATGATATGGTGGAGCCTGATGAGAACGAGACTCAAAAAGGAGCTGACTTTGATGGTACAATTAGGATTTGGGGTAATTTGGTAGCCTTTGTTGAAAGAGTAGATGTGGAATTTTTTAAGAGCCTTCAGGTTATTGACCCACATACCCGTGAGTATGTCGAGAGGCTTAGAGATGAGCCTATGTTTTCAGTTCTTGCTCAGGATGTCCAGGAATATCTGGAAAGGATTGGGGATTACAAGGGTGCATCAAAGGTAGCTCTTAAACGGGTTGAGCTCATATATTATAAGCCACAGGAGGTATACGATGCTATGAGGAAATTGGCTGAGCAGGACAATCAAGGAAGAGAAGTGGAGTCTGGAGAAGGAATCAAAGCTGTGGAGGAAAATAGGGCGCCAACCTCATTTGTTGCAACTCCTGAGCTGGTGCCTCGTAAACCTACTTTTCCAGAGAACAGCAGGACCTTGATGGACATTCTCGTTTCGCTCATTTACAAGTATGGTGATGAACGTACGAAGGCTCGTGCAATGCTGTGTGATATCTACCACCATGCGATCTTGGATGAATTTTCAACCTCCCGTGACTTGTTGCTTATGAGTCACCTGCAGGACAGCATTCAGCACATGGATATTTCTACTCAAATACTTTTTAATAGAGCTATGGCACAGCTTGGTTTATGCTCATTCAGGGTGGGGCTTTTTGCTGAAGGCCATAGTTGCCTGTCAGAACTGTATTCTGCTGGCAGGGTGAAGGAATTGCTGGCACAAGGTGTTTCCCAGAGTAGATATCATGAGAAGACACCAGAACAGGTGACTTCATCTCATTACAATTCCACCTATTGAATTCCTTTATTGATATTATTATTTTTGTTCATAGCATCTGATTGGTGGCCACCTCAATTTTGTGCATGTGCAAAACATAAATACTTTTCTAAAGTGTGTTGAATCATCTAAACCTGTTTCCTTATCACATTCATTCAATGAAAACGAAAAAGAAAAAAAGGAAAAAAATCAGTATTAGGACTGATCGGAAGTTTGTTATGATGCTATTAAGAAACTTTTAGGAAGGTGTTAGTTGTGATAGATGGTGGTGGTTTTTCCATTAGTGGTTAAACAATATCGATATTTTTTAGATGAATCTGTGTAAGTGTTTCTGTAGCCTTTTATGTAGATTTCAACAGTATTTATCATAACAATTTATTTAAAATTTGCAGGAGCGACTGGAGAGACGGCGGATGATGCCTTACCACATGCATATAAATCTTGAGCTTCTGGAAGCCGTACATCTGATTTGTGCCATGTTGCTAGAGGTCCCTAACATGGCAGCCAATGTCCATGATGCCAAACGTAAAGTCATAAGCAAAACTTTCCGAAGGTTACTTGAAGTGAGCGAGCGGCAAACATTCACCGGACCTCCTGAAACTGTAAGGGATCATGTAATGGCTGCCACAAGAGCCCTTAGGCAGGGAGATTTTGAAAAAGCTTTTGATGTTATCAAATCTCTTGACATTTGGAGATTGCTTCGCAACAAAGATAACGTTCTTGAAATGCTGAAAGCTAAAATCAAGGAAGAGGCTTTGAGGACTTACCTCTTCACATTTTCCTCCTCGTACGAATCCATAAGCCTCGACCACCTGTCGAAAATGTTTGACCTCTCCGATAGTCAGACTCATAGCATTGCGAGTAAAATGATGATCAATGACGAGCTTCACGCAAGTTGGGACCAACCGACGAGCTGCATTGTCTTCCGTGAGGTTGAGCACACTAGATTGCAGGCTCTCGCTTTTCAGTTGACCGAAAAACTCTCGGTTCTTGCAGAAACAAACGAGAGAGCAATCGAGGCCCGGATTGGTGGTGGCGGATTGGAAGGTCTCCCTCTTAGGCGTAAAGATGGGCAAGATTATGCGGCGACTGGTGGTGGTAGGTGGCAGGAGTTTTCTTTTTCACAGAGCAGGCAAGGTGGTAGAGGGGGATATAATGCCGGTGGTGGCCGAGGATCGGGTTCGGCCCAATTCACGAGGGACCGAACGGGTCGATCCGGTGGGTATCATGGCTCACGGCATCAAGATGGGCCGGGCCGAATGCACCAGACAGGTTCGACTGTTAGGGGTGGTCAGGTGGATGGGTATACCCGGCCAATGGTTAACCTTAACAGGGAGTTCGTGCTTAGTTAAAGGAACACGAAGATGGCCGTGTAGTTTCATTAATTAAATCCATGTGATGATTTTATTTTATGGAACTTAATTGTTTGGCAGCAGAAATTGAGTTCTTGATTTTGAAATTTTTGGCAGCAAGTATTGTTTGGTTACACCACTGAACGAAACGATATTCAATTAAATCCATTTGTTGGTTTTGTTTTATGAAACTCGATTGGTTGATAGCAGGAATTGTGTTCTTGTTTTTCGGACAGCAAGTATTTTATTTGTTGTTTGGTGTACTCACCGAAATAAACGATATTGGGCGAAAAATGGTAACATTTGCTTGTGTGTGTTGAAATTTGATTTAGATGCTTTGACGCTATATCTCCTTGGGAGTACAAATGTTTGCAAGGATTTGTGGCTATATCTTTCCACTCCGTATTCTTCACTCCAAACAGCGACTTTCACCCGACCATAAAATCTTCTGACTATTTTGCTACAAAAGCTTCCGTTCATTATTTAATCAGTCATCGTTCAGTTATTTGTTTCTTAAATGGGCGATTTTGAATTACAACAGCATATGTTACATCCGGCTAGGCCGGCCCGGCCTAGGCCCACGTGGGCCTGCCTCTCAGATGGATTGTTCAACCCAGCCCACCCGGAGAGGGGGGTTGGACTGGGTTGAATAAAAACATGACGACTTTGTATTATTTTGTGGTGCATAGTACCACTAGACTTGAAATGTTTCACTTTCTATTAACGAAGTATCAATTTTACTTTGAAAAGTATACATTTCAAAGTGGGGAAATTACAGTTTTGGTACCCCAACTTAACCTACTTTTTGCTTTTGATACCCCATGTTCCTACTTAATCAAAACTGGTACCCAACGTTACATATTTTAATCAGTCTCGATACCTACCGTTAGTTGACCGTCAAATGCAACCCTTGCTTGCTACAAAGAGATAATCCTTTGTTTAAAGCTTGTTTTTTTGTCCCATAAGTTCATTTTGCATTTGTTCTTCATTTCTAAAGCCTAACAATGAAGAAATCATTTACTCCTAGTTCTTCTAAATCTTCACATCCGATCAATACGGTCAACAATGAGGGAATGCATTGCAATTGTGGAATGGATGCATTATTGAAGACTTCTTGGACGAAATCAAATCCTGGTAGAAGATTTTGGGCATGTTCAAGATATGGGGTAAAAATTATTTTTTCTTTTTTCTTTTTTTTTTTTCTGTTAATTCGATTTCTTATGAAATATTTTTAAATTCTACAGCAAAATGGATATTGCGGGCATTTTAAATGGGCGGATGATGAAATGTGCTCTAGAGCCAAGCAAATCATACCCGGATTGCTTGCAAAAATTAACAAGTTACAAGAAGAAATCGAAGCATTCCAGTCGAAAGAAGGGAAATTCGAATCAGAGATCAATATGGCTAATATTAGGCTTGCTATGCTGGACCATGAAGTTCTTGAACTGAAGAAAAAAAATAGATCTCTGGTCTTGTTTTGTTATGTGACTGTTTGTGTAATTGTTGGTGTTAGTGTTGCATTCTTAATGTAACTAGATAATTGTCACTGCTTGGTTAGTTTATGATGCTTTTGTAAATGCAACTACTCTTTCATTTCAATAAAATGATGTTTCTAATCATGTTCATTGTAAGGCCCTGTGAACAATACAAATATTAACAATACAAAATATCCAAACATCTAATTCATCCAACAAACATCCAAACTAACCAAAGTGTTCATTACAGCTTAACCAAACTATCCAAGCATTCATTACAGCTTAATATCCAAACAAACATCCAAACATCTAATTCATCCAACAAACATCCAAAGTGTTCTGAAACAAGTACAACAATGATATTGTTCTGAAACAGGCCAAATGAAACATCCAACAAACAAGTACAACAATGATATTGTTTTGACAATATTCATCTAAATGAAACATCCAAAGTGTCTTGAAAACAGAGAAATAAAAAGAACTAGGCTTTGTCCTTCTTAGTAACTCTTCCCTTTGATGCTCTTTTTGAAGTTTCTCCACTGATGGCATCTCTCAGATTTGGCATGGTGATATAATTCACTCCACCCCTCACAATAATTGGAGTGTGCACTGTGGATGACTTGGTAACCTACAAAATTAATACAAGTATAAAGAATGAGCTTAATATTGAATATATATATATAGCCTGCAAAATTAATACAAGTATAAAGAATGAGCTTACATTCAGTTTTGAAACCTTGTTTGTTGAGCCACCTACATTAACATTGATATTGCAAGAACCTCTCTTTCTTTTGACCAAAACGAGAAAAAATTAATTTGCAATTAACTTACCAATAAAATTGAGTTGAAATTGCATAAATATCCAATTAATAACACTTACAGGTAATTTGCTCCTTCCTGGAATAGTGGGGTTCACAGGATTACTACTTCCTTGAGTGCTTGAAAATGGCATAGGTTGTGAATCACTCGATGGGAGTCTCATCATGGTGTGGTCCAACTTCCGGCGGCAGGGTATAAGTGTCATTATTGCTCTTCTTGCAAGTTCTAGAATTATGTCCTAAGACTCCACACCTCCCGCATTTCGGGGATTTCTCGAGTCCTCCTAAGTTTTGTTGCATTGTGAGAGGCGGTGGCTCATCGGCCCTCCTTCTCATCATCTTTTTAGGCTACCAGCCCTGTTTTCATAGTTAGGAGGCAAAGGTGCAGGTAAGTCCACTTTGGGCCAAAGTTCAATCCCATTGACTCCCATAATTGCATTTTCATACACATTAAGGTAAGTTGACACTTTATAGCAATCATGCACATACTCTTCAGGTTCCTCATTCCTACACCAAATGGTGAAATTGCATGTCTACAAGGTATCCCCTCAAAATCCCACCTTCTACAACTACATGATTTTTGTTGCACATCCACATTGTGTTGGTCAAATGGCCCACTATCTCAAAGTGCCCATCGACTTCATGGGAATGCATTCACCAAAGATCTTTCATGTTCTTAAGTATGAGTGCTCGATTCTAGGGCAAATAGTGCAATCCCGGTCCCCTAGCCTTATATCTATTCATTTGCAGTCTGCACATTATCAGTTTCCTGATTCCTTCTACCAATGCAATTATTGGTTTGTCTCTAGCAGAAAGTATGTATGAGTTGAAACTCTCACACATATTGTTAAGCAAAATGTCACATTTAGGATAAGGACTTTGAAATGAGACCTTGACCATTGATTGGGTGGTTTCTTGACTAACCAATTATATGCATTTTCATCCAAGTTTTTCAAATCATCCATTTTTGCCTTAAACTCTTCAATCTAGTTGCCCTAGTTGCAACCCAAATAACATTTTTTATTGATTGACCTATAAACCCATCCCTTTTCATATTTGTGTGCAAGTGTCTCACATAGAATTTGTTTTCTGCATCAGGGAATAGGCACTCAAATGCTGGAATGAGACCCTTCTGTTTGTCACTCATGAAGGTCCATGCATATTGGTTATCAATCTCTAAATCATTCTCTAACAAGCTTAAAAACCACTCCCAACTATCCCTGTTTTCATTCTCCACCACAAAAAAAGCAATTGAAACATGCAATTGTTGGGATCAACCCCAACTCGAGTTAACAATTGCCCCCTTGTGGACCTTTCAAGAAACAAATGACCATCCACACCCACAACTTTTCCACAATGTTTAAAACCTTTCTTGCATGCATCAAAACAAATATACAACCTCAAAAATGTAGGTTGCCCCCTCACTCTCTCAGTTTGAAAGCTTTAAGACAACTGTAGAACCTGGATTACTCCTAAGCAACTCTTCACAATAATCCCTAATCTTGCTAAATTGTTCTTTTAAAGTGCCCTGAAGAATTGACAATGCTTTTATCTTTGCCCTATATGCTTGTTGCCTAGATACATTAGCTTTAAGGGTTGTACAAACCTCATTTCGAACTCGATTACCCTAGCTTTGGATTGTCTTTGAATTTTTTAACAAATGTTTTCCCAATCCAACTAGACTTGAGAGTGGGGTTATTGTAGTTCCATGAACACTTATTGTGAAATGAATTAAACCCTTTCACTTGCCATGAATTGTCATTCTGCATAGGTGATACATAGATATACCACTCACACCCCTCTTTTTTGCACACTGCTTTTAATCTTCTTTTATCATTGAATACAAATTTGATTATCATTCCCCTCCTGAGACTGTATGTCTCAATAACTTCCTTTGCTTCCTTTTTTGAACTAAAAACAAGTCCCGGTTTTAGATTAGGACTTTTATTATCTGTCTTGGGATTGTATTTAGTTAACTTTGGAACACTACCCTCATCAGATGTTTCTTTTTCACTCTCAAAGTCATCATTGTCTGCATCCCCTTCTTCAACTACCCCATCCATCCTATCATCAGTTTGAACATTCTTTCCCTTCCCTATTACACCATCCCACTCAACATTATGATCTACATATTTTTCAAACTCTCTATCATCTTCATCCATATCATATTCAGTATCACTATAAAATAGTGATTCTGAAGACTGACTAGAATATGAAGCAGATGAAACATTCAGATTTTTTGATTCAGAAGACTGACTAGTAGATGAAGCATTCAGATTTTTAGGTGATTCAGGGACATTATCAAGGAAAGAGAAGTCAATCACAGGTTCAAAGTCAGTATTTAGATTTGAGTACTCTATGTTGGAGGGTTGAATATCAAGTTCAGACTCATGTACACTTGGTAGGTCCACAATATGCTCTAAGTAAATCTCTTGCTCCCTCTTCCACTTTGTTTGCTCCACAATACCATATACATCAGAGTCAATTTCTAGCACCCTACTGCCCATATGCAAACTACTCCCAAATTGATGCCAAAATCTAACCTTCTCTTTATCATAGCCTAATTGCCCTACAAAGTCCTTTAATTCTATTAACCCAAATTCATCCCCATCTACCCGGTCAAAAAAATCAAACTGTCCACCCGAATAATTCCTCACAGGGTATTCCCTCATTATACCACCATGATAAATTTTTAATGTAAAAAGCGAATTTTGCCCAATTGCATCTACATTAACAGAAAAAAAAAAAAAAAGCAAAACTCAGATAAAATTCATACAAATTCATTAAAAAGTTTCAAACTTTCAGTTAAGAAACTCAAAAATACATAAAAATTACAAAAATCGAACATACCATAATCGGGACTAGGTTGAAATTCTCCTCTTTTGGCCATTGTCTTCACCTTCGAATCTTCAGTGCAACTAGCGTTTTACAAATTTCAGACAACAATCAGTAGTTCGCCCGATTTTGATTATGAAATTGAGTCAATTTATGGGTAGGAATAAGAAATTAGGGTTTGGATCGAATTGGGGGGCTGTGTTTCAGTAAACCGGTTGAATAGGGCAAACACTCCCTTAACCCACTGTAGCAAGTCATTCCGTTAGTCATTGACGGTCAACTAACGGTAGGTATCGAGACTGATTAAAATATGTAACGTTGGGTACCAGTTTTAATTAAGTGGGAACGTGGGGTATCAAAAGCAAAAAGTAGGTAAAGATAGGGTACCAAAACTGTAATTTCCCCTTTCAAAGTAAGAAATCTGATTATTTACTTGCAAAGTTATATACAACTTTGTTCAAAAGTATCATTTTTTATTAAACAAAGTATATCTTTTACTCTAAAAAGTATATGTTTTCAAAGTAACAAAATTACATTAGTAGTTCTCCACTTCTCATTGACATAGTATCACATTTACTTTGAAATGTATACATTTTCAAAGTAACAAAACTGATTATTTACTTACAAAGTTATATATAGTCTTGTTCAAAAGAATCATTTTTTATTAAACAAAAATCAGTTTTACTCTGAAAAGTATATATTTTCAAAGTAACAGAATTACATTATTAGTTCCCCTAACATAATATTACTTTAAACTCAAAAAGTATAATTTTTTATTAAAAATCACTTTTATTCTTTGTATACATTTCAAAGTAACAAAATTGAATTATAAGTTACATACAACCTTGTTTAACAAAGATTATTTTTATTAGAAAAAGTATCACTACTACTTTAAAAATATATGTTTTCAAAATAACAAAACTTATAATATTAGTTTCCCTGAAAAGTATTAGTTTTTCTCTTTGTAAAACCCTAAGACTTGAAGAAACTGAAACGCTTTAGTTCGTCTTCTGATGAAAAGAACTAAAATCCATGGCAACAGGCCGGAGTTTCTAAATCAACAGTTTGTTATATATTGGAGATTGTGATTCTCCGTTTGAGAATGAATCAAAAAGGGCAAAAATATGTACTACATCGAAGATCTGAAAAATTGGGGAATGGAGAAAAGATGAAAAGAAGAGGAGGGACCGAGAGAGACTTGAGATGGAAGAAATAAGACAAGGGGAGAGAGAGAGAGAGAGAGAGAGAGAGAGAGAGAGAGAGAGAGAGAGCAACGTACGAGAAGGATGTGAAATTCCTAATTATTTCCTTTTTTATTTATTTATTAATCCCATACCGAATTCGGATCGTGGAATCGTCTTATGGATGAGGATCCGTATAAGACAGTTGTATGAGACCTACTCTATTATTGATGGCCATGAGTTTAATTTAGAGAAAAGGATAATTACAAAGACTAACCCCTGATGTTTGAGCTAATAACGAAAAAAAAAAAAAAAGTTTTGAAAATTACAAAATCCTCTTAAAGTTTGATTCATTATTATATTTTATGCTCTTGATAACTAAAAACATTTCAAGCATCCCTTTACATTTGTAGAAATATTATAGTTAAAGTTAAAATCAAACCTCGAAGAGTTTTTTCTTAATCTTTCTTTGGTTATTTTTTTAATTACCCCAAAACTTGTATGTAGCATTTGTAATTATCCCTTTAGAAAAATTACACTCTAGCTTCGCAGTGATTTAACTCTCCATTCTTTATATGTCATGTCTTGTTTTAGCTTTAGGTTTGCATTTGGAATTGGATAATGATTTGGATTTGAGGAAAGGATGATTTACATTTGGCTTTGGATGAAATGATTTGAATTCGAAAATCGTGGGAAGAAAATTGGGTTTGAAATCCAAATCACAATGACTATACATCTCAAAATAGAAAACCAAAGATTTGAAATCCAATATATCCAAACAAGCGTTTCATCTGTTATTATGGATTTAAAATCTTTAACTCCAATCTTCCCATCCAAATGAAGAGTTATATTTTTCCCACCAAAATCAACAAACATCCGTTTGTATTAAAGCAAAGTGGCAAACATTGGGTCATTACCATCTCATGTCAACGAAAACACACAACAAACAAAATTGTCTTTCTGAGGTGATATCCTATTTAGTTGGAAGCTTTTGTGTTGTGGACCCAAACGGATCTATTTCAGGTCCAACAAACACTATAACTAGAAATTAATTTGTGATTTTTCTATAATTAGGAAAAATTGAGATGATACATAACGTCTTGAATAAAGCTCTGCGACTATATGAAATTTCATGTTTCATGCAATTGTGCATCTGTCGTAAAACTGTCAAAACTCTTGTTTTTTATCATTCTTATCATAAGAGGAAATATACGTCTTTCACCTACTTCCCTAAGCAGGAACTCAACAAGATCAAAAGTTTCATAAAACCATGAAAAGACAAAAAGGGGACGACAAAGAACAGAGCTAGAACATAAATAATTACATACAACATACAAGAAAACGGTCTTGTCATTTTCCAAAATAAAAATAAAAAGGTCATAGCAAGACAATTAGACAGGTCTAGGTTCTCTATTTTCCCTTTTAACTCTCTCCAATAATTTCGATTCTAGCAGCAGGCGAGCGTAGTCTCGTTGTGCTTCTCGTACTTCTGCCGTAAGACGTGATATCTACATAAACAAACACCAAATATTCTTACTTTTAGGGTGAGATAAAAAACCAAAAAAAAAATTATATCACTAGATGATGATCTGGATTGTAATATAAGCCTATAAAATATCTAGCCATGAAACTTCATATTATTAACTTCTGAAAAAATCCACATGATTAACTAAAGCAATGTTAATTTCATCTTGGCCCAAACGTAGAGCACAAAATTGTGCAAAAGTTCTTGAGAATTTTTATCAGTAGTGCATTAACTGATTCAAGCCCTTCTAATCATTACGATACTTTATCAAAAATTCGTTGAACAAAGAAGATATTCAGAATTTCTCAAACAAATGCAAAAATGACAAAGCACTGAAAAGTGATTTTAAGTACCTTGAGATTGAGTTCTTCGTCCGTCTTTTCATATTCCTGGCACCTAAAGTACAAAAGAGATGCAGACATGAGGGCCTAAGTGACAATACATACATTGAGCATAGACAAAAGCATATAATCTTTAGCATCCTATGGTTTGGTGGGAGAAAGATGCCCTAATCCCCGATGATTTTGGTAGTTTTTGTGGGAAGTGATATTTATTATGCTTCTTAAAGTCATTCTTCAGCATAATGATATTTAGTGCCATTTGTTTATGATCAAAGATAAAGACTTACTGCGCATGGAGCTTTTGGTTTTCTTGAATTATATTAGCAGCCTCTTGATCTTCCAACTGTTTTGCAGGATCAACAGCATGCTACATAAAAGGAAATAATAATCAGCAACAGATTTTCCATGCCAAAGGATAGTTTCTATATAAAAAATTGAAACAATAAACAATTGTAATAGAATAATGACGCGTTGACAGAAATGGACCAAAAGGAGAAATGGATGATGGTAGTGCATGAGAGAAACCTGTGTTGTGATTAGAAAGTTCCATAAGATCTAATATTATTATGCAAATAGAAAAATGCCTTATTTTATTGATAAAAACAAACCCTAAAACGACGCCAATGAGCCTTATGTTTAGTAGTTAGTACAAGAACAGGTGGGAGAATTTTGAAGAGGAAAGCATCCAATATATCCAGTCAGGAGCATGGTAGAGAAAGAACACCATCTCAGAAAGAGGATTAAGAGAAAGCATGATGAGCCTACTACAGTTGACACAAGACGGGTTACATTATTTATCACCAAAGAGACGGGCATATTTGCCACAAGTTATTTAAGAGCCACGCAATTTCATCTGGGCTTTTGAACTAAGAAAGTCGTGATGTGATAATAAGATTCTCGACGTTGTCACCTGAGCATGCATATTCCAAATAGTTCGTGATTACAATTTCTAAATCCTGCCGACTTTCAGAAGTGGGTACAAGGACTATGTGGTAATTATTAAAATCAGCAAAGCTGTATAAGCTGATTTTTTTCCAAATGTGTGTTATGGTGTTTTACTAAGTTTTGGAAGTTGATTCGTATCACAGAATATCTATGTTGAGACATTATAATATATATATAGATTAGTGCCTTAGCTTTAGGGTAGTGCCCTATTTGTGGGGTTTATGTTTTCTTCCTTTTCCTTAATTCATCGACTGATTAGGGTAGTCTTTTGTCTATATAATGTATGCCCTCCATGTTTTGATACAAGAGAACAATCAGTTTCATATGGTATCATACAGCTAGGTTCACAAACCCTAGTTCCTATTTTTTTTTAAGCAGAAACATTAGTTTTCAGTTCATTTGTTTTCTAAGTTTTTTTCTGATCGGAATCGCCACCGGAATTACTGTTCATGTCAGCATCACTGTTCACGCCGAGATTACTGATAACACCGGATCGCTGTTTCACGTCAGCATCACTGTTCACGCCCGGAATAAATGTTTACTGTTCACGCCCGAAAAATTATCCTACCGACACTGTTTACTCCCGGAAAATACTGTTCTGCCGCAAATACTACTACTCACGCCGGAAAAAGGAAAACACTTCACGTAAGTCATAATGCCGATTCTTCTTTCAACACAATGGGTCTAGTCTCGTTTGCCTTTCAAGGGTCCACGACCATTACAACCGACATATTGAATGGTAAGAACTTCTTGAAATCTGATTGTGAGTTTACTACATCTCCCAACGAATATAAAGAGTATTTACGGTGAAGGCGACCCAACAGCCACCTCTTCAACCACTATAGCTCACACTGGTAATTCTACGGTTTGTCTCTCCCACTCTACATCTATGGGATGGATGGATTTTGGATTGCGGTGCTTCTGATCACGTGACGGATAATTCCTCTATTTTCTCTGAAATATCACAAACCAAATTTCCCCATTATGTTACTCTTGTTGCAAATGGGTCTAAAATCCACGCCACCGAGTTGACGGGTCTCACCAACTCCCCAATCCCATTGAGTTGATCTTATTAGTTCCTAATTGTCCTTTTAATTTGATATCCATAAATAAATTAACTCGTTCCTTAAAATTACACTATAACTTTCACTACTGATTCTTTTTTGATACAAGACCGGAGTTCAGACGATTGGCGCAGGATCTGAATCTCATGGTCTCTGCTACCTTCAACCAACAATTTCCACTCTATGTGCCGCTACTGCATCCCCCGATCTTCTTCATCGTCGTTTGGGTCATCCGAGTCTACCTAAGTTAAAAACAATGGTACCTGCTTTTTCACATATAGAGTCTTTAAATTGTGAGTCTTGTCAATTAGGCAAACATGTCCGAGCCTCTTTCTAATCGTATTAATAACAAAGTTGCATCTGTCTTTGATATTGTTCATTCTAATGTTTGGGGTTCGAGTCGTGTTCCGTCTATCTTAGGTTATCGGTATTATGTCACTCTCATTGATGATTTATACCTGTGTACTTGGGTATTTCTAATGAAAGATCGGTTTCAGTTGTTTGGTATTTTTTAAACTTTTCGCTCAAAAATTAAGACTCAATTTGGTAAAATGATTTGTCTTGCATAGTGATAATGCAAAAGAATATTTCTCGACCGTTTTAATTCCTTTACGTTCCAAATGCAATTATACATCAATCCATTTGTCCCATACACCTCAACAAATGGGGTAGGGTAGCCGAACGAAAACATGACACATTGTTGACACTGGCTCACTTGTTGATATATCTAATGCACCTTTAAAGTTTTGGGGTGATGTTGTCCTGACTGCCACTTATTTGATAAATCGAATGCCATCCTCCGTGTTGAATGGTCAGGTTCCCTACTCTATTTTGCACCCTACAGTCCCTTTATATGTTGTTCCCCCTCGTATTTTTGGTCGTACTTGTTTTGTTCATGATCTATCTCCTAGTCGTGATAAACTCGGCTATCAAGTGTATTTTTCTTGGCTACTCCCGTTCTTAGAAGGGTTACCGCTACTACTCTCCTCCTACAAACCGTTTCTACATTTCCGCAGATGTTACTTTCTTCGAGGACATATCATACTTTGCTATGGCTGTCATGAAGCATTGGTCCCTCTTTCAGATATCAAGAATTTTTTTTGCATGGTGACTTTGTAAAGGAGATTTATATTGAGCAATCTCTTGGGTTTGTTGCTTAGGGGGAGTATAGTTTGGTATGCAAGTACCAGAAGTCTTTATATGGTTTGAAACAATCACCTCGGGCTTGTTTGGCCGATTCAGCAAAGTTCTTCAACAATTTGGGATGATCCGCTGCAAAGGAGATCATTCTGTCTTCTTTCGATGCTCCTCAGCAAATAGATATATCTACCTTGTGGTCTATGTTGATGACATTATAATTACGGTGATGATTGTGAAGGTACCAATGCATTAAAACAACACTTATGTCACAATTTTCAAACAAAGGACATAGGTCCTCTTCGTTCTTCCTTGGAATTGAAGTAGCTAAATCAAAGTCGAATCTACATTTTCTCAAAGGAAATATGCTTTTGATATCTAGAAGAAACGGGTCTTACAGATTGTAAACCAGTTTCTACTCTAATGGACCCTAATGTAAAACTCCTTAATCAGGGGGAGCCCTATCCTGATCCAGGAAGATACCGAAGACTAATTGGAAAACTGAATTATCTCATGGTAGACATATCTTTCCCAGTAAGTATAGTAAGTCAGTTTCTCAACTCTCCATGTGATAGCCATTGGAATGCAGTTATTCGAATTGTCAAGTAGATTAAATGGTTGGGAAAAGACTTGTTTTCACTGACAGAGGCCACACTAATATCATTGGATATTCGGATGCTGATTGGGCAGGAGATGAGAATGATCGAAGATCTACTTCTGGTTAATGTTCATAGGAGGAAACATGATTTCATGGAAGAGCAAGAAGCAAACCGTTGTTGCTCGATCAAGTACAGAAGTCGATACTCAGGCTATGGCTCATGCAACATGTGAGCTTTTGCGGCTAAAACATTATTGCAAGAATTACAATTATGTTGATTCTATGGAGCTTGTGTGTGATAATAAGTCAGCTTTGCATCTCTCCTCCAATCCAGTTTTTCACAAGAGGACGAAACATATAGAAGTCGATTGCCATTTCCTTAGAGAAAAGATTCTCTAAGGAATCATCAAGACCTCCTTTGTCAACTCTAGAGATCAACTTGTTGATATCTGTGGAAAAATCTGGGCTTTGACTGTATAAACTAATTTAGGGAAGCTCTTTATTAGATTTATTCCTAGAATCATGGGATTAGGTGGATTAGAATCAATACCCTGATTCATAGAAATCTTTCCTTCTTTTCTTGTGCGATATTTATTCTTTTCCAATTTTATCTCCAAAGGAGATGTGTATATAAAGTCTTTAGATTCAAGATATAATGAAAAATACAATTCTTTACTCTTTTCTCAACAATATCTTTACTAAATCTCTACGGGCCACTCGGATAACTTATATATGTGACAAGATGGATGCATATGATGTATATGCTCCACCTTGAAGGGGAGTGTTGAGAATTGAGATATTATAATATATATAGATTAGTGCCTTAGCTTTAGAGTAGTGCCCTATTTTTGGGGTTTATGTTTTCTTCCTTTTCCTTAATTCATGGGTTGATTAGGGTAGTCTTTTGCCTATATAATGCATGCATTCCCTTCATGTTTTGATACAAGAAATACAATCAGTTTCATAATCTAGATTGATTCATGCAAAAACAAGAAGAAACAGAATATTCTAATAAGAACAGCAATTTTGTTGTCTAATGACCATAAATGACATTAAACACCTGTACATCACCACAAGCACTGTCAACTGTTCCGGACCCAATGACTCCCATCCTCTTCACCCTTTTAAGCTCTACAACATGGTCATGTCCTTTCCTTTTGAAAGCTGCTCCTGTGCAATTTTGGTGCAGTATATTTTAAAGTCAAAGAACAAGCTATAAATCATACACATCTTTACCAAGCTCACCTTAGTACATGAATTAAAAGATTTGAGGAAGTTCAGGGGTCAAATTTTTTTGAATTCTTACCTGGTGTTTTTTGATGAATGGACGGTACAGACCTTCCAGATTTTGCTGCCACGTGATTTGATGGGGTACTTACTTCATGTCGAATAGCTCCAGCTGCAAAAGATGCTTTTGCACCAATAGCACCCGAGTCTTTGCCCAGCATAACAGGTTGATATATACTGTGACCTAGTCTAGAATTGGGAGCAACATGTGATATCATGTTTGGTCGAGGTGTTTTCTTAACTTGATACCCAAGGAGTCCACAATGATAATCCCTGCCAAACTTCAACAATGCTAATAAGAATAATGTCATTACACCCTTTGCATGAGCTACAAGGACAGAATATCTGCTGTGAATTAAAATACTATACAAATAAAGAAGACAGGAGAGCTATAGTCCCCTTGTGTATCCAAGAGTTCATACTGGGGGGAGAATAGATAATCATATTAAGCCCATATTTTTGCCAGTTTACAAGCCAGATGGATAAAGGTGGAGGCAATATTTCATCAATAAATCACTAACCAGTATTCTTGTGTCATTTCCTTCAGGCGGGTTTCAAGCTTTTGGAAAACTGGAGTTTTCTCAAAGTCTTGTTTGTTGTGGGTTGGCTCAACGAAATTTGCTTCTAAAACGCCTGCCATGCTTGTCATTTAGCAACAAGTTGATGCAATCGGGATAAAGATACAAACACACAGCAATATACAGAATTCTTACCCACAACCCCTCTGCCTCTGCTGTCAGAATAGGTTACAACATGCCAAAATGGCTGCATACAAAAAGACGGATTAAAGATGGATGCAAGATGTAGGCCAATAAATAACACATAAGCGACATAAGATGTTTTATTTTTATTCTGCGATATTTTGCTTTTCTCCTTTTTTTTTTTAAAGAGGTCAGAGGACCAGAACCAATCTTTTGCCATCAGTGTACAGCAATAACTTAACTAGATATTATCATACACCATCATCTATATCTTCAAGACAATATCAATTTATATAACTTAAGAAAACAATGACAAAGGTTTCCAAACATAGAAAATGTGCTTTTCAAGCTACCCAATGCCCAGTGTCAGTAACATCATAAACTAATCAAACAAAGAAAATTTTATCTTGTATATATGAAGTATGCTTGCTAACATGTAGGGGGGAACTAACATCATCAACTGGCCTAGAAAGGCTGAAAAAGTGATGCTTAGTGCAGAACCAGCGCCAGGAAAAGAGAATGAGCGACAGGCATATGTCAAATAAAAAAGGGATAGCAGCAACAAGGTAACTGCATAAGTTAAAATATTGATAGCACAATTTTAATGAATTTATCACAATGCATTCGGCGGTGATAAGTTCAGAGGGATACAGGATTGATTCTAAGTGAATATGCTGTGGCCAATCAGTTAGTTGCAGTATTAAAGTTAGTCAAACAAAATAGTGTTATCATCTGAAAAGTCAGTTTCACTTGGGAAGACCAAGAACCTCGCTTTTAATACGAAAACTCTGGTACAGACAATATCAAAAGAATGATGAGTTAAATAATAGCAGTCACCAGTATTAATCTATTCTTATGGTAGACATTAAAACCATGTATATTCACTGCTGGAGCTTCCTTCAGAAACCCAATTGTTGTGATGACCGAACCCTGCAATCCGGAGAGCAAAAGTGACAAATATCAAAAATTGATCCCACCAAAGAGCTAACAGCCGCCAGAGAAAGCTAACTACTGTAACTTGCAAATGCATACGGATATGTGTTCAGGACTTCTAGTTGAGAGAGGGCACTGAAAAGTGAATGCAAGTCTCTATCATTTATCCACCTAATAATTCTGATTGGTATGAGATTGATGCAAAATGACTAATTCATAACTGCTTCTTGACATAGCAGTATATAGCATTTAGATTAGAAAGAAAAAGTAGGAAAAAACTGGCATTTGAAATTATGGCTTCTAGGATGTCTATATCTTTGTGTCCGTGCATACTCGCTAAAAATTCAGCATAAATCAACTTTTGTATATGCATAGCTACTTACAAGTACTCTTAAAATATTTGTATCTATCTCATGTATCATCATAAGAATTTGCTGAAACAAAGCCCTACCTCCACGTTTTGAGGTTTGTACAATATGAATTCCGGAAATTTGAGATCATTTGCAATGTTATGATACTCAACACCTCGTCCACGCAATAATATGCAGAAGTTCTCCGGAACTCGCAAGTATAAAATAGATAAATATGCCTGCAGGCATGGGAAGACAAATTATTAGTTAGTAATGATTTATAGACGACAGATTTATCCAAAGATTACTGTATCTGGCACAAACTTACACGGAGTGAATAGTGAAGACGGTTAGCAAGATGTTGTTCACTTGCTTCCGTCCGGGAAGTAACTTTTTGCAGTACTGTCACCCTTACCAGATAAACGTATATCCTGATACCAAGGATTTAAATGAAGCTAACTAATGCAATATGGTTACCCAGCAAGAGGAAAAAGAACTAAAGTATTGCAGTAAATGCCACGAATGCAGTAACTTAGCAGTCAACACAAACCTCAGGATCTGACTCAAAATCAAGCTCCATTTTTCCTTCATCGTTACACCATAAATTATACACAATTATCTTGGTACCGTGAGGGCCGATGTCATCACACTGCAATATAGGAATGACAAAGAGATGTTAATCAAGCTTAAAAAATGATAATATTGCACGAACAGAAGTGTGTCTATCCTTGAAAAACAATAGCAAATGTCATTGAGATTTGTTTATCCTGTAAAAGGGTTAAGGGGAAATGGTTTTAATAAGAAAATAGAAAGAGAAACTACTTCCGTGAAATATATACTTACTTGCTTCAGAAGTTCAGCTTCTGTGGCAACTGGAGACCACTGCAACAAGATAGAAAGATTATTCTTAAGATGTTGTTCATTGTGTAATGTATTCCACGTGCCACTATGCGTGTCAAACTGATAATCAACCTGCATAAATTCAAAGAGACACTTGACCGTTATGGCATTTCCAGTACATATTACAATCTGAAAAATAGACACTTTTACAGAACATGACAAAAAAAATTGCATCTTAATCTTGAGAAAGAGAATATTGAAATAAAAAGAGACGGCAATTGCTCACAGAAACAGAAAAAAGGTTTAAAAGCATATACAATTACCGACCAATAATTTTACTTTAGCATCTCCAAGGAGGATACCATGAAAACTGAAAATACAATATGAAGGCCAAACAACTCCTGTATATAATCATAAATCGCACTATAACCTATATCTAAGAGTAAAAACTGAAGTATCCCAAGGCACAACAGAGATCACAAACATCAACAATTTACTGATCTTGTGCCAACTGCCAACTCAAAATTTGGGCATCAACATATCTTTGAGGCTTAATAATGCATGTTATAAACTTAAACCCTACAATATCCACCAACATAACTGAATGACGGAATGTTTCCTTTTAAAAGATGCAAACACATGACATATCACAAGATTAACAGTGAAACTACAAGACTCAATAAATTATACTGATGTTGAGTTTCAGAAGGACAATGAATATTAGTGGTGATTATGTCAGTAGTGACATTAATCTAGAAACAAAAAGTCAGATAATGTCTCACATTTTACTAATTATCCAGTTCACGTTGCACAAGTTTTCCATCCAGTCAATAATAGTTTGATAACTTTTAAAAGCTTATCTATTCATCCTTGTCGCCTACCCAAAATTTTATCAAGCAGGGGGTCTTGAATGTGATAAAATGTGATACTAGTTACCAAAATTCTTGTGTAATACTTGAGCACAATGATACTCTAGAGCAAAATAAAGTGGTAACAAAAACAACTATTTCCTATCAATTAACGTCAAATGAATTTACTGCCTAGCAAATCACTGCAACTAAAAGACCAAATTCTTATCATTTAGATTGGATTACACCTTAGACCAGTAAAAAAAGAAAAAGGCAAAAAAAAAAAAAACTTACCATTGGAACCACTATTCTATCTTGTCTTGTTTGCATTAAAAATGTATAAGATAGCAGACCTACACTTTGAGTCAATCTCCTGGTTAAAGGAAAAAAAAAGGAGACAAACGATAAGGTTAAAATGGAATAAAAAGATGAGAAAATGGAGAATTAAGATTGTGCAGGGTGACAGTAAATTTAAGTTTCTCACGATTATTTTTATCTCACCTAGTTATACATTGGAATTCAAACAGAAATAAATATATAATATGAAGCTAATAATAGTACCATTTTATGATGACAAAAAATGAGGGACATCTCAACCTAAGATGTGCAGCAACAGTTTAGCTCTGTCGGAACTCTGCACATTTTTGCCTAACTGTCAAATATAAAGTTGATATTGGACTGGGAGGAAGAGAATGAGGGAGTAAAGGATACAAATCATCTGGCCTTCTCAAGAAAAAGCATTAGCAAGTCTCTTTCCTAATTTCTTTTGTTTAAGCTTGTACAAAATATTATGTGCTAGCTCTCAACTGTTCTCCGAAGGGATGATATAGTAACATTAAAGACCATTTCTTTAGCCTTCAATGATTTCAGTAGTTCTGAAATGGAAACATAAATAGGCCCCAATAGTGCAGGATCTGAAGATGAAAGTCTAAGCCTGAGGTATACATCGCGGGAGTTATAATTTCTATATGTTTAGTAACTACTTTTTATATGTTTCGAAATTTGCATAAACCATCTAATGTCAGCCATTAAAAGAAATTTGACCGGCCTTCATTGGTTTGATATTGAATTTCTGAGAATAGCCAATGCAGAAAAGCTTGACCATTATAACCACCATGTCCTATACCCTGGTCGCATTTAAGACAACAAATTCAATTTGCAACCATGACTTCAGGACCTAGGCATATCTATAAACTCTACTTCATTCAGAGGCATAGAACACAAGCGCACGTACATAAAATTAAATACACATGCAAGAGGTGTATCAAAAGGTTTCTAGACGAATAAAGACATCACACACAACACAAGCTCCTCCGAAAAAACATTAATAAGCAGACAAAAGAAGGGAAACTAAACAGAGATCTTAATAAGTCCTAAAATGAAGAAAGCAGTGGAACCTGTCCCTTTCGCAACGGCTGAAGACAACAACATCAGCCCCAAGTCTCATTGAACTGGTCTTAAACCCATTTCCATCTGAAATGCTGCCATAAGTCAACATCTTACTGGTGCTACTCAAAAGTAAAAATATCATGTTCACACTCACACTGTCCGATAGCATTTTTCGACTTCTTATCTGAAAACCCAAAACTAAGGCAACGCCGCATTGCTTCAGGGTCCATTCCACCACCATCATCTAGTAAGAGAATAACAATTACAATTATGTATCTTTCGATTTATCAAGTATAGAATGTTAATAAGAATCATTGTTGGGCTGCTAACAATTATAGTATCATAACTGTGAGTTTGAAAATTAAATACCTTGAATTAACAAAGCTGGAGTTCCGTCCCTGGGATTCGAGGTTTTATCTACAATGACAAAGGTTGCCCCATTTTGTATCTACCAACAAATGAGACATGGAACACAAAACATTAACATCAACATGAATTCACATGGGCACTTATGCCAACGGAATATAAGACATTCCTCAAGTGACCATGCCTGCAGTTTAACCTCAAACAGCATCCTCACAATACATTCTATATGGAAATCAGGACTCAATTCACAACCTACATTGGTGCAATCAATAAGGCAATGCAAGAAGCAATTTTTACGAATGGTCTCCCTAAGATGTCTATTATGTTACATCCTTAATATGTAGGTAATCCTAGTGAATGATAAAGAGTGACGAATAAGCATCAAAGATGATTACGTTAATTTATCTGACCAGAGACTGATGGACAGCGACAATGTTGATTGAAAGAAAAGAACAAAGGTTTTTATGCTGGAACATATGATACCCACCATCAAAAGTTCAAAAAGATAAGCAAGAATTTTAGTATCAAAACTTTAAATCAGCAAGACCAACAGGCTGGATCTAGCAAATAGAGAAAAGATGGTAGCTTTGAATTATATAGATATCAAGCAAATTACCTCATCGACTGAATTATCAAGCAGTTCTGCCATAGCTGAAATCATGGGACAAGTAAAAGAGGGATGAGAAAATATCAAGCAGCCGTATCAGAGCTGACATATTCGAGCTAAACCAGGGAAATATATCAACAGCACGTACCACCAAAGGCCCATTTATGTGAAGTAGCATTAGAATGAAGAAATTTGGGATGAATGCGAAGATAACCAGTGCCATCTGCCAATCAAACACAGAATCTTATATTACAAGAAAACAAGGTCACATAAGACAACACTTATGTCACTGCAGTTTGCGAAGCTGGTTAACCCAAACTATACAAAAGAAGTGATAAAACATAAATACTTTTCTAAAGTGTGTTGAATCATCTAAACCTGTTTCCTTATCACATTCATTCAATGAAAACGAAAAAGAAAAAAAGGAAAAAAATCAGTATTAGGACTGATCGGAAGTTTGTTATGATGCTATTAAGAAACTTTTAGGAAGGTGTTAGTTGTGATAGATGGTGGTGGTTTTTCCATTAGTGGTTAAACAATATCGATATTTTTTAGATGAATCTGTGTAAGTGTTTCTGTAGCCTTTTATGTAGATTTCAACAGTATTTATCATAACAATTTATTTAAAATTTGCAGGAGCGACTGGAGAGACGGCGGATGATGCCTTACCACATGCATATAAATCTTGAGCTTCTGGAAGCCGTACATCTGATTTGTGCCATGTTGCTAGAGGTCCCTAACATGGCAGCCAATGTCCATGATGCCAAACGTAAAGTCATAAGCAAAACTTTCCGAAGGTTACTTGAAGTGAGCGAGCGGCAAACATTCACCGGACCTCCTGAAACTGTAAGGGATCATGTAATGGCTGCCACAAGAGCCCTTAGGCAGGAGATTTTGAAAAAGCTTTTGATGTTATCAAATCTCTTGACATTTGGAGATTGCTTCGCAACAAAGATAACGTTCTTGAAATGCTGAAAGCTAAAATCAAGGAAGAGGCTTTGAGGACTTACCTCTTCACATTTTCCTCCTCGTACGAATCCATAAGCCTCGACCACCTGTCGAAAATGTTTGACCTCTCCGATAGTCAGACTCATAGCATTGCGAGTAAAATGATGATCAATGACGAGCTTCACGCAAGTTGGGACCAACCGACGAGCTGCATTGTCTTCCGTGAGGTTGAGCACACTAGATTGCAGGCTCTCGCTTTTCAGTTGACCGAAAAACTCTCGGTTCTTGCAGAAACAAACGAGAGAGCAATCGAGGCCCGGATTGGTGGTGGCGGATTGGAAGGTCTCCCTCTTAGGCGTAAAGATGGGCAAGATTATGCGGCGACTGGTGGTGGTAGGTGGCAGGAGTTTTCTTTTTCACAGAGCAGGCAAGGTGGTAGAGGGGGATATAATGCCGGTGGTGGCCGAGGATCGGGTTCGGCCCAATTCACGAGGGACCGAACGGGTCGATCCGGTGGGTATCATGGCTCACGGCATCAAGATGGGCCGGGCCGAATGCACCAGACAGGTTCGACTGTTAGGGGTGGTCAGGTGGATGGGTATACCCGGCCAATGGTTAACCTTAACAGGGGAGTTCGTGCTTAGTTAAAGGAACACGAAGATGGCCGTGTAGTTTCATTAATTAAATCCATGTGATGATTTTATTTTATGGAACTTAATTGTTTGGCAGCAGAAATTGAGTTCTTGATTTTGAAATTTTTGGCAGCAAGTATTGTTTGGTTACACCACTGAACGAAACGATATTCAATTAAATCCATTTGTTGGTTTTGTTTTATGAAACTCGATTGGTTGATAGCAGGAATTGTGTTCTTGTTTTCGGACAGCAAGTATTTTATTTGTTGTTTGGTGTACTCACCGAAATAAACGATATTGGGCGAAAAATGGTAACATTTGCTTGTGTGTGTTGAAATTTGATTTAGATGCTTTGACGCTATATCTCCTTGGGAGTACAAATGTTTGCAAGGATTTGTGGCTATATCTTTCCACTCCGTATTCTTCACTCCAAACAGCGACTTTCACCCGACCATAAAATCTTCTGACTATTTTGCTACAAAAGCTTCCGTTCATTATTTAATCAGTCATCGTTCAGTTATTTGTTTCTTAAATGGGCGATTTTGAATTACAACAGCATATGTTACATCCGGCTAGGCCGGCCCGGCCTAGGCCCACGTGGGCCTGCCTCTCAGATGGATTGTTCAACCCAGCCCACCCGGAGAGGGGGGTTGGACTGGGTTGAATAAAAACATGACGACTTTGTATTATTTTGTGGTGCATAGTACCACTAGACTTGAAATGTTTCACTTTCTATTAACGAAGTATCAATTTTACTTTGAAAAGTATACATTTCAAAGTGGGGAAATCTGATTTTGGTACCCCAACTTAACCTCTTTTTGCTTTTGATACCCCATGTTCCTACTTAATCAAAACTGGTACCCAACGTTACATATTTTAATCAGTCTCGATACCTACCGTTAGTTGACCGTCAAATGCAACCTGGAAACTTGCTACAGCAGATAATCCTTTGTTTAAAGCTTGTTTTTTTGTCCCATAAGTTCATTTTGCATTTGTTCTTCATTTCTAAAGCCTAACAATGAAGAAATCATTTACTCCTAGTTCTTCTAAATCTTCACATCCGATCAATACGGTCAACAATGAGGGAATGCATTGCAATTGTGGAATGGATGCATTATTGAAGACTTCTTGGACGAAATCAAATCCTGGTAGAAGATTTTGGGCATGTTCAAGATATGGGGTAAAAATTATTTTTTTCTGTTTTTCTTTTTTTTTCTGTTAATTCGATTTCTTATGAAATATTTTTAAATTCTACAGCAAAATGGATATTGCGGGCATTTTAAATGGGCGGATGATGAAATGTGCTCTAGAGCCAAGCAAATCATACCCGGATTGCTTGCAAAAATTAACAAGTTACAAGAAGAAATCGAAGCATTCCAGTCGAAAGAAGGGAAATTCGAATCAGAGATCAATATGGCTAATATTAGGCTTGCTATGCTGGACCATGAAGTTCTTGAATCAAGAAAAAAAAATAGATCTCTCGGTCTTGTTTTGTTATGTGATTTGTTTGTGTAATTGTTGGTGTTAGTGTTGCATTCTTAATGTAACTAGATAATTGTCACTCTTTGCTTGGTTTAGTTTATGATGCTTTTGTAAATGCAACTACTCTTTCATTTCAATAAAATGATGTTTCTAATCATGTTCATTGTAAGGCCACATGAACAATACAAATATTAACAATACAAAATATCCAAACATCTAATTCATCCAACAAACATCCAAACTAACCAAAGTGTTCATTACACTTAACCAAACTATCCAAGCATTCATTACGACAATATCCAAACAAACATCCAAACATCTAATTCATCCAACAAACATCCAAAGTGTTACAAACAAGTACAACAATGATATTGTTAAAAAAGGCCAAATGAAACATCCAACAAACAAGTACAACAATGATATTGTTTTGACAATATTCATCTAAATGAAACATCCAAAGTGTCTTGAAACAGAGAAATAAAATGACTAGGCTTTGTCCTTCTTAGTAACTCTTCCCTTTGATGCTCTTTTTGAAGTTTCTCCACGATGGCATCTCTCGGTTTGGCATGGTGATATAATTCACTCCACCCCTCACAATAATTGGAGTGTGCACTTTGTGGATGACTTGGTAACCTACAAAATTAATACAAGTATAAAGAATGAGCTTAATATTGAATATATATATATAGCACCGCAAAATTAATACAAGTATAAAGAATGAGCTTACATTCGGTTTTGAAACCTTGTTTGTTGAGCCACCTACATTAACATTGATATTGCAAGAACCTCTCTTTCTTTTGACTGAAACAGAAAAAATTAATTTGCAATTAACTTACCAATAAAATTGAGTTGAAATTGCATAAATATCCAATTAATAACACTTACAGGTAATTTGCTCCTTCCTGGAATAGTGGGGTTCACGGGATTACTACTTCCTTGAGTGCTTGAAAATGGCATAGGTTGTGAATCACCGATGGGAGTCTCATCATGGTGTGGTCCAACTTCCGGGTATATAAGTGTCATTATTGCTCTTCTTGCAAGTTCTAGAATTATGTCCTAAGACTCCACACCTCCTGCATTTCGGGGATTTTACGAGTCCTCCTAAGTTTTGTTGCATTGTGAGAGGCGGTGGCTCATCGACCGCCTCCTTCTCATCTTTTTAGGCTACCGGGCCTGTTTTCATAGTTAGGAGGCAAAGGTGCAGGTAAGTCCACTTTGGGCCAAAGTTCAATCCCATTGACTCCCATAATTGCATTTTCATACACATTAAGGTAAGTTGACACTTTATAGCAATCATGCACATACTCTTCAGGTTCCTCATTCCTACACCAAATGGCTGAAATTGCATGTCTACAAGGTATCCCTGTCAAATCCCACCTTCTACAACTACATGATTTTTGTTGCACATCCACATTGTGTTGGTCAAATGGCCCAGCTATCTCAAAGTGCCAGTCATCAGACTTCATGGGAATGCATTCACCAGCATCTTTCATGTTCTTAAGTATGAGTGCTCTGATTCTAGGGCAAATAGTGCAATCCCAGTCCCTAGCCTTATATCTATTCATTTGCAGTCTGCACATTATCAGTTTCCTGATTCCTTCTACCAATGCAATTATTGGTTTGTCTCTAGCAGAAAGTATGTATGAGTTGAAACTCTCACACATATTGTTAAGCAAAATGTCACATTTAGGATAAGGACTGAAATGAGACCTTGACCATTGATTGGGTGGTTTCTTGACTAACCAATTATATGCATTTTCATCCAATTTTTTCAAATCATCCATTTTTGCCTTAAACTCTTCAATCCTAGTTGCCTAGTCAAAATTTCAAAGAGCATTTTTTATTGATTGACCTGTAAACCCATCCCTTTTCATATTTGTGTGCAAGTGTCTCACACAAAATCTATTTTCTGCATCAGGGAATAGGCACTCAAATGCTGGAATGAGACCCTTCTATTTGTCACTCATGAAGGTCCATGCATATTGGTTATCAATCTCTAAATCATTCTCTAACAAGCTTAAAAACCACTCCCAACTATCCCTGTTTTCATTCTCCACCACAGCAAAAGCAATTGGAAACATGCAATTGTTGGGATCAACCCCAACTACCATGAGTTAACAATTGCCCCCTTGTGGACCTTTCAAGAAACAGACCATCCACACCCACAACTTTTCCACAATGTTTAAAACCTTTCTTGCATGCATCAAAACAAATATACAACCTCAAAAATGTAGGTTGCCCCCTCACTCTCACGGTTTGAAAGCTTTAAGACAATCTTGTAGAACCTGGATTACTCTAAGCAACTCTTCACAATAATCCCTAATCTTGCTAAATTGTTCTTTTAAAGTGCCCTGAAGAATTGACAATGCTTTTATCTTTGCCCTATATGCTTGTTGCCTAGATACATTAGCTTTAAGGGTTGTACAAACCTCATTTCGAACTCGATTACCCCTAGCTTTGGATTGTCTTTGAATTTTTTAACAAATGTTTTCCCAATCCAACTAGACTTGAGAGGGGTTATTGTAGTTCCATGAACACTTATTGTGAAATGAATTAAACCCTTTCACTTGCCATGAATTGTCATTCGCATAGGTGATACATAGATATACCACTCACACCCCTTTTTTTGCACACTCGCTTTTAATCTTCTTTTATCATTGAATACAAATTTGATTATCATTCCCCTCCCGAGATTTGTATGTCTCAATAACTTCCTTTGCTTCCTTTTTGAACTAAAAACAAGTCCCGATTTTAGATTAGGACTTTTATTATCCTGTCTTGGGATTGTATTTAGTTAACTTTGGAACACTACCCTCATCGATGTTTCTTTTTCACTCTCAAAGTCATCATTATGCGCATCCCCTTCTTCAACTACCCCATCCATCCTATCATCGGTTTGAACATTCTTTCCCTTCCCTATTACACCATCCCACTCAACATTATGATCTACATATTTTTCAAACTCTCTATCATCTTCATCCATATCATATTGATATCACTATAAAATAGTGATTACTCAAGACCGACTAGAATATGAAGCGGATGAAACATTGATTTTTGATTCGAAGACCGACTAGTAGATGAAGCATTGATTTTTAGGTGATTCGGGGACATTATCAAGGAAAGAGAAGTCAATCACGGGTTCAAAGTCGATATTTAGATTTGAGTACTCTATGTTGGAGGGTTGAATATCAAGTTGAGACTCATGTACACTTGGTCACAATATGCTCTAAGTAAATCTCTTGCTCCCTCTTCCACTTTGTTTGCTCCACAATACCATATACATCAGAGTCAGTTTCTAGCACCCTACTGCCCATATGCAAACTACTCCCAAATTGATGCCAAAATCTAACCTTCTCTTTATCATAGCCTAATTGCCCTACAAAGTCCTTTAATTCTATTAACCCAAATTCATCCCCATCTACCCTGGTCAAAAAAATCAAACTGTCCACCCGAATAATTCCTCACAGGGTATTCCTCATTATACCACCATGATAAATTTTTAATGTAAAAAGCGAATTTTGCCCAATTGCATCTACATTAACGAGAAAAAAAAAAAAGCAAAACTCGATAAAATTCATACAAATTCATTAAAAAGTTTCAAACTTTCGGTTAAGAAACTCAAAAATACATAAAAATTACAAAAATCGAACATACCATAATCGGGACTAGGTTGAAATTCTCCTCTTTTGGCCATTGTCTTCACCTTCGAATCTTGATTAACTAGCGTTTTACAAATTTCGGACAACAATCGAGTTCGCCCGATTTTGATTATGAAATTGAGTCAATTTATGGGTAGGAATAAGAAATTAGGGTTTGGATCGAATTGGGGGGCTGTGTTTCAGTAAACCGGTTGAATAGGGCAAACACTCCCTTAACCCATCAGCAAGTCATTCCGTTAGTCATTGACGGTCAACTAACGGTAGGTATCGAGACTGATTAAAATATGTAACGTTGGGTACCAGTTTTAATTAAGTGGGAACGTGGGGTATCAAAAGCAAAAAGTAGGTAAAGATAGGGTACCAAAACTGTAATTTCCCCTTTCAAAGTAAGAAATCTGATTATTTACTTGCAAAGTTATATACAACTTTGTTCAAAAGTATCATTTTTTATTAAACAAAGTATATCTTTTACTCTAAAAAGTATATGTTTTCAAAGTAACAAAATTACATTAGTAGTTCTCCACTTCTCATTGACATAGTATCACATTTACTTTGAAATGTATACATTTTCAAAGTAACAAAACTGATTATTTACTTACAAAGTTATATATAGTCTTGTTCAAAAGAATCATTTTTTATTAAACAAAAATCAGTTTTACTCTGAAAAGTATATATTTTCAAAGTAACAGAATTACATTATTAGTTCCCCTAACATAATATTACTTTAAACTCAAAAAGTATAATTTTTTTATTAAAAAAATCACTTTTATTCTTTGTATACATTTCAAAGTAACAAAATTGAATTATAAGTTACATACAACCTTGTTTAACAGTATTATTTTTATTAGAAAAAGTATCACTACTACTTTAAAAAATATATGTTTTCAAAATAACAAAACTTATAATATTAGTTTCCCTGAAAAGTATTAGTTTTTCTCTTTGTAAAACCCTAAGACTTGAAGAAACTGAAACGCTTTAGTTCGTCTTCTGATGAAAAGAACTAAAATCCATGGCAACAGGCCGGAGTTTCTAAATCAACAGTTTGTTATATATTGGAGATTGTGATTCTCCGTTTGAGAATGAATCAAAAAGGGCAAAAATATGTACTACATCGAAGATCTGAAAAATTGGGGAATGGAGAAAAGATGAAAAGAAGAGGAGGGACCGAGAGAGACTTGAGATGGAAGAAATAAGACAAGGGGAGAGAGAGAGAGAGAGAGAGAGAGAGAGAGCAACGTACGAGAAGGATGTGAAATTCCTAATTATTTCCTTTTTTATTTATTTATTAATCCCATACCGAATTCGGATCGTGGAATCGTCTTATGGATGAGGATCCGTATAAGACAGTTGTATGAGACCTACTCTATTATTGATGGCCATGAGTTTAATTTAGAGAAAAGGATAATTACAAAGACTAACCCCTGATGTTTGAGCTAATAACGAAAAAAAAAAAACCAAAAGTTTTGAAAATTACAAAATCCTCTTAAAGTTTGATTCATTATTATATTTTATGCTCTTGATAACTAAAAACATTTCAAGCATCCCTTTACATTTGTAGAAATATTATAGTTAAAGTTAAAATCAAACCTCGAAGAGTTTTTTCTTAATCTTTCTTTGGTTATTTTTTTAATTACCCCAAAACTTGTATGTAGCATTTGTAATTATCCCTTTAGAAAAATTACACTCTAGCTTCGCAGTGATTTAACTCTCCATTCTTTATATGTCATGTCTTGTTTTAGCTTTAGGTTTGCATTTGGAATTGGATAATGATTTGGATTTGAGGAAAGGATGATTTACATTTGGCTTTGGATGAAATGATTTGAATTCGAGAAAATCGTGGGAAGAAAATTGGGTTTGAAATCCAAATCACAATGACTATACATCTCAAAATAGAAAACCAAAGATTTGAAATCCAATATATCCAAACAAGCGTTTCATCTGTTATTATGGATTTAAAATCTTTAACTCCAATCTTCCCATCCAAATGAAGAGTTATATTTTTCCCACCAAAATCAACAAACATCCGTTTGTATTAAAGCAAAGTGGCAAACATTGGGTCATTACCATCTCATGTCAACGAAAACACACAACAAACAAAATTGTCTTTCTGAGGTGATATCCTATTTAGTTGGAAGCTTTTGTGTTGTGGACCCAAACGGATCTATTTCAGGTCCAACAAACACTATAACTAGAAATTAATTTGTGATTTTTCTATAATTAGGAAAAATTGAGATGATACATAACGTCTTGAATAAAGCTCTGCGACTATATGAAATTTCATGTTTCATGCAATTGTGCATCTGTCGTAAAACTGTCAAAACTCTTGTTTTTTATCATTCTTATCATAAGAGGAAATATACGTCTTTCACCTACTTCCCTAAGCAGGAACTCAACAAGATCAAAAGTTTCATAAAACCATGAAAAGACAAAAAGGGGACGACAAAGAACAGAGCTAGAACATAAATAATTACATACAACATACAAGAAAACGGTCTTGTCATTTTCCAAAATAAAAATAAAAAGGTCATAGCAAGACAATTAGACAGGTCTAGGTTCTCTATTTTCCCTTTTAACTCTCTCCAATAATTTCGATTCTAGCAGCAGGCGAGCGTAGTCTCGTTGTGCTTCTCGTACTTCTGCCGTAAGACGTGATATCTACATAAACAAACACCAAATATTCTTACTTTTAGGGTGAGATAAAAAACCAAAAAAAAAAATTATATCACTAGATGATGATCTGGATTGTAATATAAGCCTATAAAATATCTAGCCATGAAACTTCATATTATTAACTTCTGAAAAAATCCACATGATTAACTAAAGCAATGTTAATTTCATCTTGGCCCAAACGTAGAGCACAAAATTGTGCAAAAGTTCTTGAGAATTTTTATCAGTAGTGCATTAACTGATTCAAGCCCTTCTAATCATTACGATACTTTATCAAAAATTCGTTGAACAAAGAAGATATTCAGAATTTCTCAAACAAATGCAAAAATGACAAAGCACTGAAAAGTGATTTTAAGTACCTTGAGATTGAGTTCTTCGTCCGTCTTTTCATATTCCTGGCACCTAAAGTACAAAAGAGATGCAGACATGAGGGCCTAAGTGACAATACATACATTGAGCATAGACAAAAGCATATAATCTTTAGCATCCTATGGTTTGGTGGGAGAAAGATGCCCTAATCCCCGATGATTTTGGTAGTTTTTGTGGGAAGTGATATTTATTATGCTTCTTAAAGTCATTCTTCAGCATAATGATATTTAGTGCCATTTGTTTATGATCAAAGATAAAGACTTACTGCGCATGGAGCTTTTGGTTTTCTTGAATTATATTAGCAGCCTCTTGATCTTCCAACTGTTTTGCAGGATCAACAGCATGCTACATAAAAGGAAATAATAATCAGCAACAGATTTTCCATGCCAAAGGATAGTTTCTATATAAAAAAATTGAAACAATAAACAATTGTAATAGAATAATGACGTTGACAGAAATGGACCAAAAGGAGAAATGGATGATGGTAGTGCATGAGAGAAACCTGTGTTGTGATTAGAAAGTTCCATAAGATCTAATATTATTATGCAAATAGAAAAATGCCTTATTTTATTGATAAAAACAAACCCTAAAACGACGCCAATGAGCCTTATGTTTAGTAGTTAGTACAAGAACAGGTGGGAGAATTTTGAAGAGGAAAGCATCCAATATATCCAGTCAGGAGCATGGTAGAGAAAGAACACCATCTCAGAAAGAGGATTAAGAGAAAGCATGATGAGCCTACTACAGTTGACACAAGACGGGTTACATTATTTATCACCAAAGAGACGGGCATATTTGCCACAAGTTATTTAAGAGCCACGCAATTTCATCTGGGCTTTTGAACTAAGAAAGTCGTGATGTGATAATAAGATTCTCGACGTTGTCACCTGAGCATGCATATTCCAAATAGTTCGTGATTACAATTTCTAAATCCTGCCGACTTTCAGAAGTGGGTACAAGGACTATGTGGTAATTATTAAAATCAGCAAAGCTGTATAAGCTGATTTTTTCCAAATGTGTGTTATGGTGTTTTACTAAGTTTTGGAAGTTGATTCGTATCACAGAATATCTATGTTGAGACATTATAATATATATATAGATTAGTGCCTTAGCTTTAGGGTAGTGCCCTATTTGTGGGGTTTATGTTTTCTTCCTTTTCCTTAATTCATCGACTGATTAGGGTAGTCTTTTGTCTATATAATGTATGCCCTCCATGTTTTGATACAAGAGAACAATCAGTTTCATATGGTATCATACAGCTAGGTTCACAAACCCTAGTTCCTATTTTTTTTTAAGCAGAAACATTAGTTTTCAGTTCATTTGTTTTCTAAGTTTTTTTCTGATCGGAATCGCCACCGGAATTACTGTTCATGTCAGCATCACTGTTCACGCCGAGATTACTGATAACACCGGATCGCTGTTTCACGTCAGCATCACTGTTCACGCCCGGAATAAATGTTTACTGTTCACGCCCGAAAAATTATCCTACCGGGACACTGTTTACTCCCGGAAAATACTGTTCTGCCGCAAATACTACTCACGCCGGAAAAAAGGAAAACACTTCACGTAAGTCATAATGCCTGATTCTTCTTTCAACACAATGGGTCTAGTCTCGTTTGCCTTTCAAGGGTCCACGACCATTACAACCGACATATTGAATGGTAAGAACTTCTTGAAATCTGATTGTGAGTTTACTACATCTCCCAACGAATATAAAGAGTATTTACGGCTGAAGGCAGCCCAACAGGCCACCTCTTCAACCACTATAGCTCACACTGGTAATTCTACGGTTTGTCTCTCCCACTCTACATCTATGGGATGGATGGATTTTGGATTGCGGTGCTTCTGATCACGTGACGGATAATTCCTCTATTTTCTCTGAAATATCACAAACCAAATTTCCCCATTATGTTACTGTTGCAAATGGGTCTAAAATCCACGCCACTGGAGTTGGACGGGTCTCACCAACTCCCTCAATCCCATTGAGTTCAGTCTTATTAGTTCCTAATTGTCCTTTTAATTTGATATCCATAAATAAATTAACTCGTTCCTTAAAATTACACTATAACTTTCACTACTGATTCTTTTTTGATACAAGACCGGAGTTCAGACGATTGGCGCAGGATCTGAATCTCATGGTCTCTGCTACCTTCAACCAACAATTTCCACTCTATGTGCCGCTACTGCATCCCCCGATCTTCTTCATCGTCGTTTGGGTCATCCGAGTCTACCTAAGTTAAAAACAATGGTACCTGCTTTTTCACATATAGAGTCTTTAAATTGTGAGTCTTGTCAATTAGGCAAACATGTCCGAGCCTCTTTCTAATCGTATTAATAACAAAGTTGCATCTGTCTTTGATATTGTTCATTCTAATGTTTGGGGTTCGAGTCGTGTTCCGTCTATCTTAGGTTATCGGTATTATGTCACTCTCATTGATGATTTATACCTGTGTACTGGGTATTTCTAATGAAAGATCGGTTTCGATTGTTTGGTATTTTTAAACTTTTCGCTCAAAAATTAAGACTAATTTGGTAAAATGATTTGTCTTGCATAGTGATAATGCAAAAGAATATTTCTCTCGACCGTTTTAATTCCTTTTTTACACGTTCAATGAATTATACATCAATCCAGTTGTCCCCATACACCTCAACAAATGGGGTAGCTGAACGAAAACATAGACACATTGTTGACACGGCTCACACCTTGTTGATATATGCTAATGCACCTTTAAAGTTTTGGGGTGATGTTGTCCTGACTGCCACTTATTTGATAAATCGAATGCCATCCTCCGTGTTGAATGGTCAGGTTCCCTACTCTATTTTGCACCCTACGGTCCCTTTATATGTTGTTCCCCTCGTATTTTTGGTCGTACTTGTTTTGTTCATGATCTATCTCCTAGTCGTGATAAACTCGGCTATCAAGTGTATTTTTCTTGGCTACTCCCGTTCTTAGAAGGGTTACCGCTACTACTCTCCTCCTACAAACCGTTTCTACATTTCCGCAGATGTTACTTTCTTCGAGGACATATCATACTTTGCTATGGCTGTCATGAAGCATTGGTCCCTCTTTCAGATATCAAGAATTTTTTTGCATGGTGACTTTGTAAAGGAGATTTATATTGAGCAATCTCTTGGGTTTGTTGCTTAGGGGAGTATAGTTTGGTATGCAAGTACCAAGTCTTTATATGGTTTGAAACAATCACCTCGGGCTTGTTTGGCGATTCAAGAAGTTCTTCAACAATTTGGGATGATCCGCCGCAAAAGGAGATCATTCTGCTTCTTTCGATGCTCCTCGGCAAATAGATATATCTACCTTGTGGTCTATGTTGATGACATTATAATTACGGTGATGATTGTGAAGGTACCAATGCATTAAAACAACACTTATGTCACAATTTTCAAACAAAGGACATAGGTCCTCTTCGTTACTTCCTTGGAATTGAAGTAGCTAAATCAAAGTCAGATACTATTTCTCAAAGGAAATATGCTTTTGATATCCTAGAAGAAACGGGTCTTACAGATTGTAAACCAGTTTCTACTCTAATGGACCCTAATGTAAAACTCCTTAATCAGGGGGAGCCCTATCCTGATCCAGGAAGATACCGAAGACTAATTGGAAAACTGAATTATCTCATGGTAGACATATCTTTCCCAGTAAGTATAGTAAGTCAGTTTCTCAACTCTCCATGTGATAGCCATTGGAATGCAGTTATTCGAATTGTCAAGTAGATTAAATGGTTGGGAAAAGACTTGTTTTCACTGACAGAGGCCACACTAATATCATTGGATATTCGGATGCTGATTGGGCAGGAGATGAGAATGATCGAAGATCTACTTCTGGTTAATGTTCATAGGAGGAAACATGATTTCATGGAAGAGCAAGAAGCAAACCGTTGTTGCTCGATCAAGTACAGAAGTCGATACTCAGGCTATGGCTCATGCAACATGTGAGCTTTTGCGGCTAAAACATTATTGCAAGAATTACAATTATGTTGATTCTATGGAGCTTGTGTGTGATAATAAGTCGACTTTGCATCTCTCCTCCAATCCGGTTTTTCACAAGAGATCGAAACATATAGAAGTCGATTGCCATTTCCTTAGAGAAAAGATTCTCTAAGGAATCATCAAGACCTCCTTTGTCAACTCTGAGATCAACTTGTTGATATCGTGGAAAAATCACGGGCTTTGATTGTATAAACTAATTTAGGGAAGCTCTTTATTAGATTTATTCCTAGAATCATGGGATTAGGTGGATTAGAATCAATACCCTGATTCATAGAAATCTTTCCTTCTTTTCTTGTGCGATATTTATTCTTTTCCAATTTTATCTCCAAAGGAGATGTGTATATAAAGTCTTTAGATTCAAGATATAATGAAAAATACAATTCTTTACTCTTTTCTCAACAATATCTTTACTAAATCTCTACGGGCCACTCGGATAACTTATATATGTGACAAGATGGATGCATATGATGTATATGCTCCACCTTGAAGGGGAGTGTTGAGAATTGAGATATTATAATATATATAGATTAGTGCCTTAGCTTTAGAGTAGTGCCCTATTTTTGGGGTTTATGTTTTCTTCCTTTTCCTTAATTCATGGGTTGATTAGGGTAGTCTTTTGCCTATATAATGCATGCATTCCCTTCATGTTTTGATACAAGAAATACAATCAGTTTCATAATCTAGATTGATTCATGCAAAAACAAGAAGAAACAGAATATTCTAATAAGAACAGCAATTTTGTTGTCTAATGACCATAAATGACATTAAACACCTGTACATCACCACAAGCACTGTCAACTGTTCCGGACCCAATGACTCCCATCCTCTTCACCCTTTTAAGCTCTACAACATGGTCATGTCCTTTCCTTTTGAAAGCTGCTCCTGTGCAATTTTGGTGCAGTATATTTTAAAGTCAAAGAACAAGCTATAAATCATACACATCTTTACCAAGCTCACCTTAGTACATGAATTAAAAGATTTGAGGAAGTTCAGGGGTCAAATTTTTTTGAATTCTTACCTGGTGTTTTTTGATGAATGGACGGTACAGACCTTCCAGATTTTGCTGCCACGTGATTTGATGGGGTACTTACTTCATGTCGAATAGCTCCAGCTGCAAAAGATGCTTTTGCACCAATAGCACCAGTCTTTGCCCAGCATAACAGGTTGATATATACTGTGACCTAGTCTAGAATTGGGAGCAACATGTGATATCATGTTTGGTCGAGGTGTTTTCTTAACTTGATACCCAAGGAGTCCACAATGATAATCCCTGCCAAACTTCAACAATGCTAATAAGAATAATGTCATTACACCCTTTGCATGAGCTACAAGGACAGAATATCTGCTGTGAATTAAAATACTATACAAATAAAGAAGACAGGAGAGCTATAGTCCCCTTGTGTATCCAAGAGTTCATACTGGGGGGAGAATAGATAATCATATTAAGCCCATATTTTTGCCAGTTTACAAGCCAGATGGATAAAGGTGGAGGCAATATTTCATCAATAAATCACTAACCAGTATTCTTGTGTCATTTCCTTCAGGCGGGTTTCAAGCTTTTGGAAAACTGGAGTTTTCTCAAAGTCTTGTTTGTTGTGGGTTGGCTCAACGAAATTTGCTTCTAAAACGCCTGCCATGCTTGTCATTTAGCAACAAGTTGATGCAATCGGGATAAAGATACAAACACACAGCAATATACAGAATTCTTACCCACAACCCCTCTGCCTCTGCTGTCAGAATAGGTTACAACATGCCAAAATGGCTGCATACAAAAAGACGGATTAAAGATGGATGCAAGATGTAGGCCAATAAATAACACATAAGCGACATAAGATGTTTTATTTTTATTCTGCGATATTTTGCTTTTCTCCTTTTTTTAAAGAGGTCAGAGGACCAGAACCAATCTTTTGCCATCAGTGTACAGCAATAACTTAACTAGATATTATCATACACCATCATCTATATCTTCAAGACAATATCAATTTATATAACTTAAGAAAACAATGACAAAGGTTTCCAAACATAGAAAATGTGCTTTTCAAGCTACCCAATGCCCAGTGTCAGTAACATCATAAACTAATCAAACAAAGAAAATTTTATCTTGTATATATGAAGTATGCTTGCTAACATGTAGGGGGAACTAACATCATCAACTGGCCTAGAAAGGCTGAAAAAGTGATGCTTAGTGCAGAACCAGCGCCAGGAAAAGAGAATGAGCGACAGGCATATGTCAAATAAAAAAGGGATAGCAGCAACAAGGTAACTGCATAAGTTAAAATATTGATAGCACAATTTTAATGAATTTATCACAATGCATTCGGCGGTGATAAGTTCAGAGGGATACAGGATTGATTCTAAGTGAATATGCTGTGGCCAATCAGTTAGTTGCAGTATTAAAGTTAGTCAAACAAAATAGTGTTATCATCTGAAAAGTCAGTTTCACTTGGGAAGACCAAGAACCTCGCTTTTAATACGAAAACTCTGGTACAGACAATATCAAAAGAATGATGAGTTAAATAATAGCAGTCACCAGTATTAATCTATTCTTATGGTAGACATTAAAACCATGTATATTCACTGCTGGAGCTTCCTTCAGAAACCCAATTGTTGTGATGACCGAACCCTGCAATCCGGAGAGCAAAAGTGACAAATATCAAAAATTGATCCCACCAAAGAGCTAACAGCCGCCAGAGAAAGCTAACTACTGTAACTTGCAAATGCATACGGATATGTGTTCAGGACTTCTAGTTGAGAGAGGGCACTGAAAAGTGAATGCAAGTCTCTATCATTTATCCACCTAATAATTCTGATTGGTATGAGATTGATGCAAAATGACTAATTCATAACTGCTTCTTGACATAGCAGTATATAGCATTTAGATTAGAAAGAAAAAGTAGGAAAAAAACTGGCATTTGAAATTATGGCTTCTAGGATGTCTATATCTTTGTGTCCGTGCATACTGCTAAAAATTCAGCATAAATCAACTTTTGTATATGCATAGCTACTTACAAGTACTCTTAAAATATTTGTATCTATCTCATGTATCATCATAAGAATTTGCTGAAACAAAGCCCTACCTCCACGTTTTGAGGTTTGTACAATATGAATTCGGAAATTTGAGATCATTTGCAATGTTATGATACTCAACACCTCGTCCACGCAATAATATGCAGAAGTTCTCCGGAACTCGCAAGTATAAAATAGATAAATATGCCTGCAGGCATGGGAAGACAAATTATTAGTTAGTAATGATTTATAGACGACAGATTTATCCAAAGATTACTGTATCTGGCACAAACTTACACGGAGTGAATAGTGAAGACGGTTAGCAAGATGTTGTTCACTTGCTTCCGTCCGGGAAGTAACTTTTGCAGTACTGTCACCCTTACCAGATAAACGTATATCCTGATACCAAGGATTTAAATGAAGCTAACTAATGCAATATGGTTACCCAGCAAGAGGAAAAAGAACTAAAGTATTGCAGTAAATGCCACGAATGCAGTAACTTAGCAGTCAACACAAACCTCAGGATCTGACTCAAAATCAAGCTCCATTTTTCCTTCATCGTTACACCATAAATTATACACAATTATCTTGGTACCGTGAGGGCCGATGTCATCACACTGCAATATAGGAATGACAAAGAGATGTTAATCAAGCTTAAAAAATGATAATATTGCACGAACAGAAGTGTGTCTATCCTTGAAAAACAATAGCAAATGTCATTGAGATTTGTTTATCCTGTAAAAGGGTTAAGGGGAAATGGTTTTAATAAGAAAATAGAAAGAGAAACTACTTCCGTGAAATATATACTTACTTGCTTCAGAAGTTCAGCTTCTGTGGCAACTGGAGACCACTGCAACAAGATAGAAAGATTATTCTTAAGATGTTGTTCATTGTGTAATGTATTCCACGTGCCACTATGCGTGTCAAACTGATAATCAACCTGCATAAATTCAAAGAGACACTTGACCGTTATGGCATTTCCAGTACATATTACAATCTGAAAAATAGACACTTTTACAGAACATGACAAAAAAAATTGCATCTTAATCTTGAGAAAGAGAATATTGAAATAAAAAGAGACGGCAATTGCTCACAGAAACAGAAAAAAGGTTTAAAAGCATATACAATTACCGACCAATAATTTTACTTTAGCATCTCCAAGGAGGATACCATGAAAACTGAAAATACAATATGAAGGCCAAACAACTCCTGTATATAATCATAAATCGCACTATAACCTATATCTAAGAGTAAAAACTGAAGTATCCCAAGGCACAACAGAGATCACAAACATCAACAATTTACTGATCTTGTGCCAACTGCCAACTCAAAATTTGGGCATCAACATATCTTTGAGGCTTAATAATGCATGTTATAAACTTAAACCCTACAATATCCACCAACATAACTGAATGACGGAATGTTTCCTTTTAAAAGATGCAAACACATGACATATCACAAGATTAACAGTGAAACTACAAGACTCCAATAAATTATACTGATGTTGAGTTTCAGAAGGACAATGAATATTAGTGGTGATTATGTCAGTAGTGACATTAATCTAGAAACAAAAAGTCAGATAATGTCTCACATTTTACTAATTATCCAGTTCACGTTGCACAAGTTTTCCATCCAGTCAATAATAGTTTGATAACTTTTAAAAGCTTATCTATTCATCCTTGTCGCCTACCCAAAATTTTATCAAGCAGGGGGTCTTGAATGTGATAAAATGTGATACTAGTTACCAAAATTCTTGTGTAATACTTGAGCACAATGATACTCTAGAGCAAAATAAAGTGGTAACAAAAACAACTATTTCCTATCAATTAACGTCAAATGAATTTACTGCCTAGCAAATCACTGCAACTAAAAGACCAAATTCTTATCATTTAGATTGGATTACACCTTAGACCAGTAAAAAAAGAAAAAGGCAAAAAAAAAAAAAAAAACTTACCATTGGAACCACTATTCTATCTTGTCTTGTTTGCATTAAAAATGTATAAGATAGCAGACCTACACTTTGAGTCAATCTCCTGGTTAAAGGAAAAAAAAAGGAGACAAACGATAAGGTTAAAATGGAATAAAAAGATGAGAAAATGGAGAATTAAGATTGTGCAGGGTGACAGTAAATTTAAGTTTCTCACGATTATTTTTATCTCACCTAGTTATACATTGGAATTCAAACTGAAATAAATATATAATATGAAGCTAATAATAGTACCATTTTATGATGACAAAAAATGAGGGACATCTCAACCTAAGATGTGCAGCAACAGTTTAGCTCTGTCGGAACTCTGCACATTTTTGCCTAACTGTCAAATATAAAGTTGATATTGGACTGGGAGGAAGAGAATGAGGAGTAAAGGATACAAATCATCTGGCCTTCTCAAGAAAAAGCATTAGCAAGTCTCTTTCCTAATTTCTTTTGTTTAAGCTTGTACAAAATATTATGTGCTAGCTCTCAACTGTTCTCGAAGGGATGATATAGTAACATTAAAGACCATTTCTTTAGCCTTCAATGATTTCAGTAGTTCTGAAATGGAAACATAAATAGGCCCCAATAGTGCAGGATCTGAAGATGAAAGTCTAAGCCTGAGGTATACATCGCGGGAGTTATAATTTCTATATGTTTAGTAACTACTTTTTATATGTTTCAAATTTGCATAAACCATCTAATGTCAGCCATTAAAAGAAATTTGACCGGCCTTCATTGGTTTGATATTGAATTTCTGAGAATAGCCAATGCAGAAAAGCTTGACCATTATAACCACCATGTCCTATACCCTGGTCGCATTTAAGACAACAAATTCAATTTGCAACCATGACTTCAGGACCTAGGCATATCTATAAACTCTACTTCATTCAGAGGCATAGAACACAAGCGCACGTACATAAAATTAAATACACATGCAAGAGGTGTATCAAAAGGTTTCTAGACGAATAAAGACATCACACACAACACAAGCTCCTCCGAAAAAACATTAATAAGCAGACAAAAGAAGGAAACTAAACAGAGATCTTAATAAGTCCTAAAATGAAGAAAGCAGTGGAACCTGTCCCTTTCGCAACGGCTGAAGACAACAACATCAGCCCCAAGTCTCATTGAACTGGTCTTAAACCCATTTCCATCTGAAATGCTGCCATAAGTCAACATCTTACTGGTGCTACTCAAAAGTAAAAATATCATGTTCACACTCACACTGTCCGATAGCATTTTTCGACTTCTTATCTGAAAACCCAAAACTAAGGCAACGCCGCATTGCTTCAGGGTCCATTCCACCACCATCATCTAGTAAGAGAATAACAATTACAATTATGTATCTTTCGATTTATCAAGTATAGAATGTTAATAAGAATCATTGTTGGGCTGCTAACAATTATAGTATCATAACTGTGAGTTTGAAAATTAAATACCTTGAATTAACAAAGCTGGAGTTCCGTCCCTGGGATTCGAGGTTTTATCTACAATGACAAAGGTTGCCCCATTTTGTATCTACCAACAAATGAGACATGGAACACAAAACATTAACATCAACATGAATTCACATGGGCACTTATGCCAACGGAATATAAGACATTCCTCAAGTGACCATGCCTGCAGTTTAACCTCAAACAGCATCCTCACAATACATTCTATATGGAAATCAGGACTCAATTCACAACCTACATTGGTGCAATCAATAAGGCAATGCAAGAAGCAATTTTTACGAATGGTCTCCTAAGATGTCTATTATGTTACATCCTTAATATGTAGGTAATCCTAGTGAATGATAAAGAGTGACGAATAAGCATCAAAGATGATTACGTTAATTTATCTGACCAGAGACTGATGGACAGCGACAATGTTGATTGAAAGAAAAGAACAAAGGTTTTTATGCTGGAACATATGATACCCACCATCAAAAGTTCAAAAAGATAAGCAAGAATTTTAGTATCAAAACTTTAAATCAGCAAGACCAACAGGCTGGATCTAGCAAATAGAGAAAAGATGGTAGCTTTGAATTATATAGATATCAAGCAAATTACCTCATCGACTGAATTATCAAGCAGTTCTGCCATAGCTGAAATCATGGGACAAGTAAAAGAGGGATGAGAAAATATCAAGCAGCCGTATCAGAGCTGACATATTCGAGCTAAACCAGGGAAATATATCAACAGCACGTACCACCAAAGGCCCATTTATGTGAAGTAGCATTAGAATGAAGAAATTTGGGATGAATGCGAAGATAACCAGTGCCATCTGCCAATCAAACACAGAATCTTATATTACAAGAAAACAAGGTCACATAAGACAACACTTATGTCACTGCAGTTTGCGAAGCTGGTTAACCCAAACTATACAAAAGAAGTGATAAAAGCTGATAATTGTGAAACTATCTTTTTTCTTTTTGGCTGTCTTGAACTTCATATATTATAATGTTAACAACATTTGTAAATAACATCAACTTCAACTATCAGAGAGCAATTTACTTTGACATGTTGGCTTTAAATTAAGCCTGTCATCATAATTTCCAGCTTTCCAGAACTGACGGCAAATAGGGGCTGGACATATTGATGATGTCGAGCATAAGCTTGAATCATCAATTGGAGACTGCGCTTGACCGAAGACACTTGCACCACTATTTGGAGTCTTTAAAATGGTTGACCTTCTAACTTTTTCAGTTTCATGCCTCCTATTAAGGGAATTGGATTCTTCATGAGAGGTTAAATCAAATTTGGTGTTCTCATTTTGTTGCAAAGGTCTTCCAACGAAATCTTGCTCCAACTTAACAGTTTTCACACCAAGCTCTCCAAGACCATGGTTGCTATTAAAGTTGGTCGAACTCATCTTATGGACTGGAAAAATAAAAAATAGGCCAATTAGTTTCCAAATGTACCAAGAAAATATTGAATTTTTACTTTAAGACGACAAATGAATTAACAGGATTTAATACTATTGAAATTATAAAGAGAAGAAGGAAGACAAAGATAAATGTGGTTCATCCATTTGGCCTACATCCATGGACAAAATGCCCAAAGGGCAACAAGAGTTTCAATTCTCTCTTATCTTCACAATGACAAGATCACATATATATATATATGGGTGTAATAGACATGTGAAAAAATACACATGGAAAGAATTGCCCATATCAATTTACATCAAATACATTCCCCGCAAGTTGTACACAGAAAATTTTTGTTGGAGTGTTCAACTTGAACATAGGAAATTGCACCATTGAGAGTTGCACTCCTCCATGGGTGGTAGAGAATAACGTCATTGAGGTTGACACATTTTAATATTCTTTATTTATCCATGTCAAAGATCAGAAAATGATAAGTGTTGCCTTAAACAATGTGGAAATAAAAGGTTGCAAATAAGTTAGTTTGCATAAAGGTTGAGATCAAATTAACTTGCTGAAGGTTGCACAAAAAGAAAGGAATTTGTAGCAATGAAGGCTGCACAAGGAAAAGGAATTTGCAGGATCAACTGTGCGATACCATGTAAATTTTAAAGAGAGAAGAAAAAGGACAAAGATAATGTGGTTCAGTCATTTTGCCTACATCCACGGACAAAATGCTCAAAGGTCTATAAGAGTTTCATTTCTCTTATATTCACAATTACAAGATCACTTATATACAAAAGAATCTCGATAATTTAATACTAGATTAATCAATAACCTCGCTTAAATAATATTTTTATCCGGTCCCAACCCGGGGACAACGTGCTAAATTAATAATTCGCTAAACTTATAAGATAATACAAATACAAGAATTCATATAGGACCCATGCAATATATAAATTAATAATTACTTAATATATGATATATTTATGATTAATATATGTAAACTTCATAAAAAGTTTTTTTTTTAATGAAATTGATGTCACCTTGAATCTCATCTCTAACTTTTGTTAAGGTAGTAAAAACTTTTAGTGTGCGTGTTTCTAACTCAACAAAAAATTATTCAATGTCATTGTTGTTGAGCTTCCTTTTGATAAAGGGATCAACAATAAAATTATTATCTTCAACTTCACATATCACATGTAGCTCTCGATTTTCTGCTCGCCGATGAACAACTCTATAGTTTCAACTCTCAACATCTTTGTCTCTTCGTAGTTGTATAATACAAGGTTGAATCTTTTGATGTTTTGTTTGACAAGAAAAATAATTCAATATTTTGCAATCTCAATAGTTCTTACATGAGCATGACAATTATCTACAAGCAAAAAAAAATCTACAAGCTATATTTCTATAAACTAATAGATTATTAATTTATCAATTATTTAATATCTCGCTAAATTAATGAATTTTGGCAGCCCCAAGGTTATTAATTTATATAGATTTAACTGTATATAGATATAATAGACGTGGAGAAATACATATATTGGAAAGAAATAGAAATCACCCAAATCAAATTTACATCAACACCATCTTAAACATTCAATTTTGATTTTTTTATAAGAAACACAATTTTTATTAATATCATACAAAAGTTATAGCTTGTGGATAAAACATCTACATAAATTTATACAAAACCTGACTATTTGAAGAAAAGAATTGAACAAATGAGTCGATGGGCGTATGATGGGATAGAGATATGTGATATAAAGATGGAAACAAATCTGGAAAGACACCTCGCATACCATTTATCCTCCCAAAACCTTATACTACTCCCTTTTATTGAGAATTCCACTGATTGAAGGAAAGTCGGATATAGTTCAGAAATGAATTTCCATGGACTTCTAAAAGATGTCCTACAAGCTAAGCCCGTATCCCAACCATTGTCTGGCATATTATACTTACTAACAATCACCGCCTCACAAAGTGTTTCTCCTATTGCTAAACCTCCACCACCAATTTCCTAATAATTCCTTTTTTCTCAAACAAACATTTCCTATTTCTAAACCACCAACTTCTTTAGGTCTTGTCACTGTTTTCCAAGCAACTAGATGAGAATGCGAATTTTCTCCATCCGCGTCCCATAAAAAATTCCCTCATAATCTTTTCTATAATATTCACAACCCCTTTGGAATGCTAAAAGGTGATATATAATAAGTGGGAATTGCATCAAGCACTGTTGATATCAATGTTAACCTCCATCCCCTAGATATGTATGCATTCTTCAATCCCATTAATCTCCTTGAAACCTTTGCCAAAACTGGTACCCAAAGTGGCATTTAAAGGATTGCCCCCAAAATGAAGCATTTCTCAAACAAACATTTCCTATTTCTAAACCACCAACTTCTTTAGGTCTTGTCACTGTTTTCAAGCAACTAGATGAGAATGCAATTTTCTTCATCCACATCCCATAAAAGATTCCCTCATAATCTTTTCTATATATTCACAATCCCCTTTTGGAATGCTAAAAGGTGACATAAAATAAGTGGGAATTGCATCAAGCACTATTGATACCAATGTTAACCTCCATCCCCTAGATATGTATGCATTCTTCAATCTCATTAATCTCCTTGAAACCTTTGCCAAAATTGGTATGCAAAATGAAGCATTTAAAGGATTGTCTCCAGATGTGTTCCTCAATATTTTAAAGACCTGTCTCACATCCTTTCTCGTTCTCGTTCGCTAATTCACTAATCTTATCCCCATCCATATTAGTACCCAATAACGTGCTCTTTTCCATATTAACTTTGAATACCGACATATTGCAAAATAACTCCACCACCTTAGTCAACCACCTTAAATGGATTTCATCATTAATAAAGAACAATGTGTCATCTGCAAACTAAAGGTGAGATACTTCCACCCTATCCGGCTATCCTTGCCCACCACAAAACCCCTGATAATGGAAAGAGACTTGACTTTATTTACCAAACTTCCGATGACATCAACCAATAAGGAAAAAAAAGGGAATAATGGATCTCATACAGACAAAAGCGACAGTTGTATGAGCCTAAAGCTCCTAAGCAATTTGCTAATGTTCATTATGATTATGAAAATGATAGGTGGCAACCTCTTAGAGTCAGACTATTTGGCTATAAGTTGGTTGGATAACCTTAGAGTGCTAACCCCTCAGGACCCAGACAAGTATGGGTACCTAAAAACTGATTTCCTTGATTGCAGGTTCAAGGAACAACTGAGTGCCAAGGAACTTGGTACATGGATAATGATTGTTCCAGACATATGACAGGCAACAAGAAAAATCTTTCAAAATTCAAGGAAATAAGAGGAGTTAAAGTCAAATTTGGAGGAAATGATGCTCCAGAGAAGATCAAAGGCACAAGATCCATAAATAAAAATGGACTAGATATCATAGATGTAGCCTATGTTGAAGGGCTAAATTTCAATCTGTTGAGCATCAGCCAACTCTGCGATAAGGGCTACAATGTGGGATTCAATATGGGAGTTTACCAGATTAGGGATGTTGAATCAAATAAAGTTGTGCTACAAGGATCAAGACAGAAAAACATGTATGTAGTGAATTGGTCAACTGCTACATCAAGCACATGTCTCTTAAACCTCCCATCCCCTTAAATTTTCCTCTAGGCCTTCCGTTTGTCATAATAGAATATGAAACCAAGGACAAGCACCCTCTAATCCATCTTCTCAAATGGTCCCCAAACCCCTTAATAGCAAGCACAAAATCCAAGAAATCCCAATTCAAATGATGATGAGCTTTCTCAAAATAATAGTTAGAAGACGAAAGGCACACCAAGGCGCAAGGGCTTCTGGAGCCTAAGGTGCAGGGTGAGCAGCACGCCTTTCAAACACAAGGCGCAAAAAACTAAAAATGAAAATGAAAAAATAAAAAGTTTTACCAACAAGCTTATATATAATAAAAAGTTTTACCAACAAGCTTATATAATAATATATAATCAGTAAATTATACTAAAAATTTCAGCAAATTAATAGAAATAACAAAACACCCTAGTTCAATAAAAAAAAAAAAAAACTAGTTAAATTACGCCAAAAATAAGTAAATTGTGCTAAAAACCCTAGTTAAATACTATAGAAGATTTAAAACAAAAAAACCCTAGTTTTATAAAAGAAAATCAGCAAATTAAAAGAATTAACAACAACAAAAAGAGAGAAACAAAGCACCGGAGGAGGTGGCACAGCTCCAGCTGCGTTTGGCGCATCTCCGGCGGCGGTCGGTCAGCTCCGACAGAAGGCAGAAGATTGATTTCTTTTCTTTTCTCGCTGTTTCTTAAGTTGCCCGTTGCTCCCTTCTTTCTGTTTAGGGGCGCCCTTTTGATATAAATCTAACCCTATATATTAAAAGAAAAAATAAGCTGTTAGATGTTTTCACATGAGCAATTTGGTACACGTATCAATACCTTATTCTTCCAAATCCATATGTCACCTTCATATTTAGTTATGTGGCAATCCATGACACTACCTTATTCTTCCAATTGTAAATTGATTTACAATATCAATTTATCATCAACATAATAATTAAATTTTCTATTTCTGTATACAACTATTAAAATTCAATCAAACATTTAATCAACAAACTAAATAATCCCAAAAATCAATGATATAAAATTAGGAAGTTATTTTTGAGTTTTCAAATTAATTATGATTTAAATATTATTATGATACAAAAACCAAGGATATAATTTCAATTATTATCTCTAATACTTTTTATACTTTTAATTACGATTTAAATCATTTACGGGGGTATAAAATTATATTAAATATCTTTTTTTTAAGCATGTCAATTATTCATTATTTTTACCATAACTAATTTATTAGTTTTTGTGTAAAAGCAAACTACGACCAAATATTTAAAATTAGCACAAATAAACAATTTTATAGAGATTTTTTTCTTTTCCAGAAAACATTCAAAGATTGAAATTGCATTCTTTCAACCATTTAAAACTGATATGGCTTGAAAATTCGTTGTTGTGACGAGGATGTTACAGTTTCAAAAAGAATAAATAATGTAGTTTACAAAGAAATTTTTTAGAATTTGAAGTGAACGATTGTATGATGCTCTTCTAAATTTTGAATTTCTTTTTTAGTATTTTTAATTAGTATTTTGGATCTCTTATAACTATTAGAGTTGCGACACAAGTTTTATTTTTTGACAAGTCCGTGTAACACACGGGTGTTGTTCTTGTATATACATATAGATATAATCTTTAACTGCAATTTGGGCATACTAAATCAACCCTATATACTAAAAGAAAAAACAAGCTGTCACATGTCTTCACATGAGCAATTTGGTACACGTGTCAACACCTTATTCTTCCAAATCCATATGTCACCTTCATATTTAGCCATGTGGCAATCCATGACACTACCTTATTCTTCCAATTGTAAATTGATTTACAATATCAATTTATCATCAACATAATAATTAAATTTTCTATTTCCGTATACAACTATTAAAATTCAATCAAACATTTAATCAACAAATTAAATAATCCCAAAAATCAATGATATAAAATTAGGAAGTTATTTTTGAGTTTTCAAATTAATTATGATTTAAATATTATTATGATACAAAAACCAAGGATATAATTTCAATTATTATCTCTAATACTTATTATACTTTTAATTACGATTTAAATCATTTACGGGGGTATAACAATTATATTAAATATCTTTTTTTTAAGCATGTCAATTATTCATTATTTTTACCATAACTAATTTATTAGTTTTTGTGTAAAAGCAAACTACGGCCAAATATTTAAAATTAGCACAAATAAACAATTTTATAGAGATTTTTTCCTTTTCCAGAAAACATTCAAAGATTGAAATTGCATTCTTTCAACCATTTAAAACTGACATGGCTTGAAAATTCGTTGTTGTGACGAGGATGTTACACTTTCAAAAAGAATAAATAATGTAGTTTACAAAGAAGTTTTTTAGAATTTGAAGTGAACGATTGTATGATGCTCTTCTAAATTTTGAATTTCTTTTTTAGTATTTTAATTAGTATTTTGGATCTCTTATAACTATTAGAGTTGCGACACAAGTTTTATTTTTTGACAAGTCCGTGTAACACACGGGTGTTGTTCTAGTACTCTTAATATTTACAAAAACTAGTAACTCACCGTGCGTTCCATATATATTTTTATTTTAATATTATTATTTTATAATATTTATTAACATGAACTAGTATTTATTATTTTATTTTAAAATTATATTCGTATATGGTTATTAAAAACAAAAATTTATCTATCAATTTTATATTTTCAACTATAAACTTAAATGTATAACTCAATTCGTTCAGAATTATCCCTCAATTAAGGCATGTCGCTAAATTATTGTTTTATATATCCATTTCTTTCGCCTCTCTATAAATAAATATATATAATTCGTGAGACATGTATTTCTATATGAGCGGGTCTCTTGTGATACCGTCTCACGGATCTAGATCCGTGAGACGGAGCTCCGACCCAAACCCACTACTTATAATAAGCAGACTATTCATTTTGCAGCCTTTGTTGACCAAGAGTTGTCTTCTAAAATCCTTCCTTTCTAAATGTTTTTTACAAATCCGAAAAACCCGTGGCCACTTATCTTTCTTTTTCTCTGTTACTTTTTTTTGTCCATTCCTTTCACTTCAAATATCACTCTCGAAACCAGTGGAAACATAGCAATTTGACATTTAATTTGAGTTTGCTACAAAGATAGAAATGAGAATAAGTTTATTATTTTTTTAAATCTCAGATTTATCAAAAATTAAGGCATGCGTCAGATTTCTCCCAGATCGAAGTTTTTATTGCGAGGTTTTCCAAGATTCATGGCTTTTGCTCAAATTAAATCTTTCTTTGAAAATTGATTTCTTGGGTGTATATAATTTATTTATCTTTGATTATTGCTTTCAATTACTGGGTTTAATAATATTATTTTGCCTTCACCGTATTTACAATATTGTACTTCATCGGTTGGGGTTCTTAGGAAAACAAGAGAAGATGCATAACACTTTAGAAATTAGGTTAGTGGAATGATACATACATGATAATTTCAAAATCACTAACTTCTTGAATGATACTTTTCATATAATTACTGATACTTTTCATATTATATGTGATACTTTTCAACAACAAAATGAATATTTTTGAAAATGACAAATTGATATTTCTAAGACAATGCATGATACTTTTAAGGTGATGTGTGATACTTTTAAGGCAATTTCTGATACTATTGAGGTAATTTCTGATACTTTCAAGCATCAATGTTCATATATTTGTACACAATTTTTTTATTACAAACTGATACCTTTAAGTCACTTTCTGATACTGTAAGCATCAAAGATCTTCTATGCATAGTGATATGACATATGTTCAATTTTGAAATAAAGTGACATAAAACTAATACTTTAAAGGCAAATTCGGATACTTTTAAGACAATTTTTGATACTTTTAAACATCAATGTTCACAAATTTGTACACAAAAACTTTATCACGAACTAATACTTTTGAGGCAATTAATGATACTTTTTCTAAAAAATAATATACTTTTAAGGCAATTTCTGATACTTTAAGCATCAAACATCTAACATGTAAAGTAATATAACATATATTTAGTGTTGAAATATAGTTACATAAAATTGATACTTTTAAGGCAAATTCTGATACTTTAAGGGAATTTCTAATACTTTCAAGCATTAATGTTCACAGATTTTGTACACACAAACTTTATTACACAAACTAATACTTTTAAGACAATTTATGATACTTTTAAAGAAATTTCTGATACTTTAAGCATCAAAGATCTAACATGCAGAGTGATATAACATATGTTCAATGTTAAAATACAGTGATATAAAACAGATACTTTTAAAATAATTATCGATACTTTTTAAGATAATTTATGATACTTTCAAGTATCAATGTTTACAGATTTGTACACATCCTTTATTACAAGTTGATATACGTCGGAAGCGACGAACTGATATGCTTTCTTTTAAACTGTTACTTTATTACAAATTGATATAGTACTTCGGAAGTGATGAATCGAGAAAAAACAAAAAAAATGAGCGATAAATACACAAAGTAAGAAGAAACGAGAAGAAGTTTTATCGGCGAGGGAGAAGAATTGAGAAGAACAGAAGAAGAAGAAGAAGAGGAAAAAGAAGAAGAAGAAACGCAAAAAACGAAAAAGAAAGGTTTCATTTTAAAGCTTCAGGTTTAAATTTGATTATAACAATAACTAAGTAATTAAAATATATTAATGCATGGAAGACATTATATCTTCAACATCTTCTTCTCTTTTCATGTGCTAAGAACCACCACAAGGTCCACAACCGCCTGCAATTTATCCTCCAAACCCAAAGATGGAAATTGAATGAAACAAAATTGCCTTGGCAAATCAGTTTTTGTTTGATGAAATTTCAAGTAATATGGGATTGATGGCGACAACGATTGAACCTGGATGATTGTGTATATGGCCTCAGTCACGAGGTCCAAAATGTGTTTATGGAGTTTTGCTGCTGTTGATAACAAAGGCACAAACCCTAGCTAGTAACAGATAAAAAATCGACACCCAACGAAAAAGAAAAAAGAAAAAAGGCACCATATCAGATCCAATCGGGTCAGGTAATATGGATTTGGATATGGGGCTCCGTCTCACGGATATAGATCCGTGAGACGGTCTCATATAAGTCTTTGTGTTTCTATATTGTAACTGTTGAAAAAGATGAATACTTCACATTATTAATCAAAAATGTAAATTTAGATATTATTCAAAATAATATGGTAGAAAAAATCGTGAATAAAATTTAAAATAAACTATTATGTCATTGATATAAACGTTGTTAGTATTAACATAAATTTTAAAACAATATCATAGTAATCCACTAAAAAACTTATGAACATAAACACGATATAACTGAAAACAGGATATTGAAATAGTACAATTGATATTAATATTCATTCTTTGACATTTATTTTCAATAGATGTATGTAAACTCTATGAGTTTTCTCATTTTGATCAACAATGGATTGATGTAAATCGCTCATCAATCAAAAGAAATGATAGAATACACTGAGAAGTTTAACAATCCAAAATATTTTAACTGGGAAGTTTATTTTAAAATGTAACATCAATCGATTAATCCTAGATAAATGATTATATAACTGGTTTTACAGCAATTATTTAATGGCATTGTTGACAATATAATTATTAATTATCATATATTGAGTTAACAACACATTGTTTTCGTTACAGAAAATCTTTCTATTGACTTACCAAAGCAAAAACACCGTCAATTTTGGATAACTTCAAAACATACATTGGTCGCTAGGTATTGATTATTTTATCTTCTAATATTGGTTTATTGATTTATCAAAGTAAAGCACCAGCAATTCTATGATTGTTTTCTAGAGTTATAATTAATACACTATAAAAAATAATAAATACTCATTGATTATAGATACCAATTAAGTAATTATATGATTGATTTTATAGGACAATTGTAGTATTGATTGATCATGTCAATTATTTAACGTCAATTTGATTAGTTTTATTAATCTCATGTCAATATATGAAAGGGATATGTACAATTTTCAAACAATCAAATATTTGTTACCATTTTTATTTTTGTAAATATTTTAATTAGTTGTTTTTTCTTAATTAAGGTAATATATTGTTGCCCAATCATAAACTTGTGCACCCTTGAAAATTGAAAAAGAAAAAAAAAACTCCCAATGACAATTATTGTCTTTTTTTTAAGTTATATATTTTTCTAAATTGACAAATCTTTAATCATAAGGTACGATTTTCTTAATTTTTGTTAAACTTCTTGTCAATTATCCGTTGTGTATAGCATAGTCAATTCGATTAAAAAATATAAATAGATACTCTCAATTGTTTTAGCCAATGCTTAGTTTTAAAATTCTTTCAATCAATAGTTGATGGTATCTATAGATTGAATAAATACAATAATAAATAGTTATTGTATCTATAGTAATGTCTATAGTAATGATTACAGTCAATTTATTGATTGTATAGGACAATTATAGGATTGATATAGAATTTTTAATTTTTCAAATCTCAAAAACTATACAATCGTGACCGAGAAAACAATTAGCCAATAAAAATATTTATGTTACTAAATATTCTCGCAATTGACTTACCAAATCAAAGCACCACTAATTTTGGATAACTCCAAAACATGCATTGGTTAGGAGAATATTTGGATTGATTTGTCCAAAACTGTATATTATTTTATATCTTTTTTTTTCTGATTGAGTTGCCTTAGTTATATCATATTTATATACTAATTTTATTTGTAATTAGAGTTGTTAATTATTCTTAATTAAGCAAATTATCTTCAAATTTAACACCAACGTTGATCAGTGGACCAATTAGAAGATAATTCATTTTTCTTGACTGAACTTAATTAGTATTTGTTCACACTTCTGAAAATACCAATATTTCAAAAACAAATATAATAAATAAATATTGCAACAACAATTGAATCAATATGAAATAAAAATCCAGATATTCATTCAAAGGCATGATATAAAATCAAACATCTTATTAATAATAAAATATTTTCGAAATCATCCTTAAAAAAGTCAATAATCAAAAATCAATTTAAATATAAATGGAATTTGGCAGTATAAAAAAAATATTTTAATCAATATATGAAAGAGATATATACAATACTTTCGAGCAATAAATATTTGTTACCATTTTGAGTTTTATAAATCATTCAATCAATTGTTTTTCTTAAGCTAATATGATATTGTCCAATTATACAATTATGCTTCCTTGTAAATGGAAAAAAATGCCCCATTGACAAATTATTGTCTTTTTTATTAGAAAGTAATACATTATAAATTTTCTAGATTAATAAATCTTTAATCTTAAAGTGCGATTTCTCATATATTTTTTTTGTTCTTAAACATCTTGTCAACTATCCACTCACATAATATTGTCAAATTCGATTAATAAAATATTAATAGATATTATCTATGAATAAAAGTACAATTAGATGCCGCCAATTGTTTTACCAATGCTCAATTTTAAAAAAATTCCATCAATAGTTCGTTGTATCTATAAGATTGATTAGAAAAATAATAAATACTTGTTGTATCTGTATGATTAAATATCATCAATTTATTGATTATATACAACAATTATAAATTTGGCAACCACGTTGCATGAAAAACTTGGATTTCTATTGCTTTAATCAAACACAATATTGTCTTCCATTATGCCTTAAAATTGCATCATTTTGTTCTTTATGTGTACCACTGATAAAATTGTTCCAAAGCTTCATAGATATAGGTTGTTAACTTTTTGATAAAAAAAATATTAACAAAAATTTCTCACCACTAAATAAAAATAAGATATCGCGAACTTACACACACACACACACACATATATATATATATATATATATATATATATATATATATATGAGTAAATACTTACCAAGCGATGTTTCTTTATATGTGACTTTGAGAGAATCAATCGAAAAGTCGGATTCTCAATAGCATCAACCTTAATGTCATCATCGTCAGAATCATCATTGCATATTGCACACGTATTAATTAAATCAATCAATTAATCAATTAATTTATAATTAAACAGAAATATCATATATACATATATATATATGATTTAAAATATAATATATTACTTGAACTGATATCAAATACACGTATAGTCGGGTACACATCAATTCTCTCACATGAATCATCATTAAAAAATATTGACACATAAAAAACGTGGTTGGCACGATAAGAGAAAATCAACAATTCACCATCTGAAATTTCGTTATCATGGACGAATTTGCTCCATTTATCCGTAAAATAGATCGCGCCATAGGGGTTGACCATTTTGACCGTCCAAGTGTGTCCGTTCACATTATGCATATCACAATTTAATGGTGTAAGACCATTAAATTGACTGCTGAATTTGCATGGAAGACGCTGACATAATTTTTTTAATGTAATTACAATTTGTAATGAATTTCTAATTGAACAATATAAGGAACCATTACAATAAGTAGATAGAAGTTTATTGCCGAATCAAAACTATAAAACTAATAACCAAAAAAAGGATGTTGTTGAATCAAAACAAAACAATAATTGACTAATCAAAACTATAAAACTAATAACCAAAAAAATGTTGGCGGGGACAGAAGTTTATATATATGAACAAAAAATATATGTAGACACAAAATATATTGACATAAAATATGTTAGTATGAGGAATAATAAAAAAAATAAACAAATCATACAAAAAATAATTAAAAAAAAATACAACAAAACTATCAAGAATAATCAAAAAAGAAATTCATGACCAAACATTGTCCGTACAAATCTACAATATAGTTTATATAATAAGTCTTGTTTATTGCAAAATTTGAGTTTAATATTGTCTGTGTTGGCGGGACACTTGATGAAAACAGAAATAGAGGGGAACATGAAGATGAAAATATATTTGGTGGTTATGCCTCGAATTTAGGATCAACACTATCAAAGTATTTCTCTAATGCAATTTAAGTAGTATAAATATAAGAGGATTTAGCATAAATAATAAGCTGCCAAAAAAATCTCTGAACACAAAGTCAATTATTAATTCAACTAGTAATCCCGCACGTGCGTTGCACATATATTATTATTTTAATGTTTTTAATTTATAATGAAAATATCTATTAACATGAGTTGATATTTATTACTTCATTTTAAGAATAATATTCATATAAAGTAAATAAAAATAAAAATTTACACATCAAATTTATATTTTCAATTATAGACTTAAATGACAAATTCAGCTCGTTTAGAATTATCTCAATATATTTATATATCTATATTATTATTAGATCTACCCATCTCTTTCTCACACACACTCTACTCTCTATAAAAAATTACATGTATACATTTGTGAGATGTATATTTTCATATTCAACTTATATTGTTGAGAAAATGAATACTTGACATTTTTAATCAAATATTTTCTTAACAAAAATGTATTAATAAATCTATCAAGTTTCTTCTTCAAAAAAAATCTATCCAGTTTCCATAAATAATGGTAATGCATATACGAATTTTGTATTTGGTAAATATTTCAATAATATTTTTTTTCTTAAACATAATACATATATGTCCATTTTGAGTTGTATACAGTTTGGAAAAATTCTGGTGTCGATCAAATTGTTGCCTGTTTATTGTAATGTAATAAATTTGTAGATTGATAAATCTTAAATATTAAGGTAAGGTATACTCATTTTTTTCCTAAACGTATTTCTAATTATCTGATTGCATAGCAATATCAAATTCGATTAGATATATAATAAATATTGCATGGTTTTTTATTTGCACATGTTTGGTGCATTCCATTTTTTTTAATTGGTATCTTTAATAAAATCAAATCAAAATATTTTAGTGGGTATATTAATTTCTATTCAATATTTTATTTTTTTGAAATAAATTAAATATTTCATTTATATCAATCATAATGAATTTGGCTAAAATATCAAGATTCTTTTTAAAAGAATTTGAGGGTTAGATGTCCAACGATCTTTATTTCTTTATTTCATTTTATTTTTTCCTTTTCTTCCTTAAGAGGTGTGATGGTAAATACAAATTACAAATAGAACTAATACCAATAAAATATATAATAATAAAAGATTGGTCATTTATTAACATAGTAAAAACAACACCAACTCTTGTAGCCATCGTTGGATCTAGTGATTGATTGACAATGAATGTGAATTTTTGCACTAGCTTTATTATCTTTCAAATCTTACCACATCTATATTGGTTTAATTATTCTATTTTATTTTGTATTTTATTCTCATATGTATTTCACATGTTAAGATAAATTACATAAAAAATAATGCTTTCAAACAAAACCATAAAAATAATCAAGATTATATATTAATTTAGGAAATATGCGTCATTGTTTTAAATTAAAACTCATCTTTACTTCTTCACATTGATTAAAAGTTCTATGGCGTTATACTTTATTTTAAAGGGGGTGAAGTAAGAGTTCCCCTTTGTTTCTTGTTATAGTAATTAACAATTGGCCTATCAACTATAGTTTAAATAAGACGGCAACAATATACTACTACATTAAATATACAGGGCATTACTGTATAGATAAACATCACATGTTTATTTTATAATAATATGAGATATTCGAACAAAATTAAATACGAGCATTAAATTACATATTGTTCTTTAGAATTTTGTAGTAAAATAATTTTTGAATTTAGCAAGTGAAAATGGGCAGAAAAAACCAATTAGCTAATAATAATATCCGTTACTAACAAATTTTGACATTGACTTACCAAAATAAAGCACCGCTAATTTTGGGTAACTCCAAAATGTGCACTGTTTAGGAGAATTTTCTCACAATTTTTCTATATTATTTTGTATCTTGTATTTTATTTTTTTATTTCAGACTTCTGAAAATAACTTTATTTGCACATTTTTATGAATTCTAATCAAAACACAAGTATTATAATAAAAGATCTGCTTAACAAAAATACAAATCAAAGTTAATCTTGAGGTCATGTTTAATACTCTCACTTCAATAGGTACTTTAGAGTAGCTTTTCAAATACACTGAACGACGGGTTAAATTTGTCTATGTCAATATGTACAATGAATAATTATGGACTTTCAATATGTGCAATTATTAATTTTGGACTTGTGATAAAATCAAATAAGCCAAACCATTGATCTTTAAAATCAAATTCAATAATTCTTTGTAATGAGTTTATAATGCAACAATATAATAAGTAAAATTCCAATAAATTCCTTGCAAAAATAATAGGAGAAATCAAAATTGTAAAATAATCAAAGAGTCAGTTATCCCCTCCATCTAAATTTTAGATATTAATTTTCAAAAAGAGAATAATTAAAAATAAACAAAATATAAGTTAAAAAATAAGTAAAACAAAACTATCTGGAATAAAAAAAAAGAAACAATTTTTTTATATCAAGGTCACCAAAAAAACAACAATACAGTTCTAGTGTTCAATATAGAATATTAAAACCTCTTGTTTAATGTAGAATCTGAGTTCAATACTGACGATGTTTGTGGTACATTTGATGAAGACGTTAATAGGGGGCACGTGAAGATGAATCCATATTTGGTAGTAATGATTTGACTTTATGATCAACTATGTTGAAATGTCTCTCTAAAGAAATTTAAGTAGTATAAATATAAGAGGATGTAATATAAAATATAACACCTATAGTATAACTTGCCAAAAACATATTTAAACAAAATCTTTTCCTAATTCATTAGAAAATCATTGAATAAAATCATTGAATAAAAAAACATAAGAAAAATCATTGAACAAAAATTCGGCTAATGCGTGTATACATGACAAGCAAAATCTTTGAATACCATTTAATAATAAGCTGGAATACCATACCATTTATAATATTTTCCTAACAAAAAAATGGGCCAATGTGTGTATATTGATAAATGGCAAGCAAAATCTTTGAATACCATTTTAAAATAAGTTGTAATATCATACCATTTGTAATATTTTCCTAATTTATGTACAAAATATTTGAACAAAGTAAGATCTACTGTTAGGATTTTGTAATAAAATAGTTCCTAATATAGAAAGTGAAATTGAGCGGGAAAATATTTTCTCCGGACTTCTGCTATTATATATATATAGAGATGGTGAAAGATACATAAAAGCATAATTCGTCTATTTTAACTATTATTAAACAATTTACGAATGTTTGGATAATCATCAGTATTTAAAATTTGATTAAATAATATTATATTGTACAAAATTGCATCCACACCATTAAAACAAATAAACAATATATTTGATAAATCTATATATATATAATAGCAGAAGTTTGGTGAAATATTTTCCCGCCTAAATGGTACTAATTTTATCTATAATTATTTTTGTTAGTTTATTTCCCTTATCAATGTGCTCATATTTTTGGCATCTAAATCTGTCTATAATTATTTTTGTTAGTATTTTTTCCTTATTAATGTGCTCATTTTCTTGGCATCTAATTTTTAAATTTCCTATATATAGATTGGACTACTCTAAGATTAATTGGTGTTGTTAGTTTACACATTTCTGGCATCTAATTTATAAAATAAATATATATATAGTGATTTTAGGCAATCAAATATTCGTTACCATTTTGAATTTTGTAAGTCTTTAAATCAAATATCGTTACTTAACAATTTATTTTTTTAATTTTGGTAAATTCGTAATGATCTGAGTATTTACATAAATAATTTAGGTATAATGAATTTCTAAACGTAGTTTTTAATTTAATAATATATACAGATTTCTTGCTCATCGAAATAGTATTTCTTAGCAAATGAATACTGAAATTTTTTGGTGACCAATTATTGTATTTTTTTTAATATAACTTTTAAGGTAATACATTGTAAATTTTCTAGATTGGGAAATCTTTAATCTTAAGGTACGTTTTTCCAAAAATCAATTGAAAAATCTCTCAACTAATGCCAGTTTTGGAGCTATCCAAAATTAGTTGTTATTTGCTTTAGTAAGTCAATGACAATATTTTTATTAACGAAAATATTTCATTGACTATTTATTTTCCGCTCATGATCATTGTAGTAATTTTACGTATTTGAAAATCTGAAAATTCTATAACCAATCCTATAATTTCCCTATACAGTCAATAAATTGAGGGTAATTAATAGCAGAAGTCTATAACTAAAAATTTTCGCCCATTTTCACTTGCTAAATTAAAAATTATTTTACTTCAAAATCATAACCATAGATCTTGCAAAATCCACGAACATTAATATTGATATTAATATATACATATATGAATACATATATATATATATATATATATATATATTATATAGCCAAAGATTAGATACACGAATTACCATAGCAATTATTTATAGCCAACGTTGATCATTATGTACAAACACAATGATACACAGATTACCATAATAAAATATTTAAAACAAATATTTTATAAATTCGAAAAATATTATAAATTGTATTCCAACTTATTATTACATCAAAAGTTGTCAAAGTTTAGATACATAAATTAATAAAATAATTATTTATAGCTAATGTTGCTCATTATGTATAATGAGAATGAACACTAATTACCATAACTATATATTTATAGTCAATATTTTGTTCAAAGGTATTTTTGTCATCTTATTATTTATGTGAACTTAAGTAAATTATATATAGAATCCTCTCATATTTGTACTACTTCAATTGCTTTAAAAAGACACTTCAAAATTGTTAATCCTAAAGTCGGGCGTAAACCACTAAATATGGCTTTTAGTCAAATTTCTCGGCAATATCGATGATTAACCCCGAATTATGCATTAAGTAAGAGTTTTTTTTTACGATCTATTTTGTGACTCGCATGAACATTTTTAGTTAATTTAATAAATATTTTTCTCTTTATTACTAACATTAATAATTCCGATGGTCTCAATTTGGTCGATCTCTTTAAGTTTAGAATCAACTAATGATTATTTGCAACTTCATTTTCACAGTATAATATATTTACATTTATAAGAAAACAACTGAAACTTTCAAGAGTTATATCCACCTTAACTAGCTTTTACCAACAATAACAACTAACGTCCAGACAGGTATGATTTCGTCTAAACCCAAATACCAAAGTAATAATTGTGGTGAATTAATATTTAAGTTTTTCATACCAACGACATATTGTCCATAAAATAACAATTCAGTATATGATACAATTTAGGATGACTTAATTGAGAGTGAAACAAAAAAATAAAATACAAGATAAAGAATAAGATAGAAAAAAATTGGACCAATCAGTCTGAATATTCAAATAAACCAATCCATATTTTGAAGTTATCCAAAATTAGTTTTGCTTTGTTTTGGTAAGTCAATGGAAATATTCTTTAGTAACGATAATTTATTAGCTAAATATTGTTTTCCCGTCTATTTCCACTTGCTTCATTCAGATATTATTTTACTGCAAAATACTAACCATATATAGACCTTGCTATCAATATTAAATGAAAATCCGAAGTATTAATACTAATATTAATATATGTCTAATATCCTAAAAAAATACATAAAATAAATCAAATCCCACACAATCTGCAATTCAGCAAACCACCCATGATTTCTTGCCAATTCACTTCCTACATCATCAATCAGTTTACCAAATTATAGGAAAATTTATTATTGAATTAAAATTATATATATATTTTTCTAAATTTAAAACTATTGATTTAATAATCGAAAGAGGTATTTAAAATTAAAATTTGGAAGTCGAATATTGTTTTGGAATATACAATTCTGTAACAAAAATTAGTATACTTTGATTATTTTCTCTTCTAAGATATTTATTTTGTTAAATTTATCATGTCAATGTATTTATCAAATATCAAATGCTAATTTAATTATAACTGATAATATTTCTTTGATACAAACCAACACGTCTTAAAGAAACAACTTATATTCTATGATAATATATATATATATATATATATAAAACTATGTTTATATTATAAGATACAATAAAAATTAACGTACACATTCTTCGATCAAAAACTCGATGAGTGGCTTCCTATATATATAGTTATCCTTTAAATAAAAAAGAAAAAAGAGTGCACATTGGTTATTCTTCTAATCGTTTTACAATTTACTTTTGTTTTTAGTAACATATAGTATAATAATTTACAAATTTGTTTAAATGTGCAATTTTTTTGTCACATTAAACGACAAAAATATAGGGAGAAGTAATTCAATGCTCATTTTTTTATTTCTATAATTTCTTGACACCTGTTTTATTTGTGTTTACCATCAACCTCATAAAGGGAAAAAGAAAAAAAGGAAATAAAATAAAAAATAAATAAATTGGTAGAAAAAAATCTTGATATTCTGGCCAAATCCATTATCATAATATAGATAAGAAAACTTAATAGAAGTCAATATATCTATCAAAATTTTTTGATTTGATTTTACTAAAGATACCAATTGAAAAGATAAGAAAACATGGAAGGGACTAAACACACGTGTAACTCAAAATTTTTGCAGTATTCATTTATATTTTCAATCGAATTTGACAATGTTATGCGATAGGATTATTGGCAATAACTTTATGGAAAATTTAAGAAAAGCGCACCTTAATAAATGTTTTTTATCAATTTAGAAATGTATTACCTCAGAAAAAAAGGTTAACATTTGGTCAAAGGGAGAATTTTTCAAAACTGTATACAACTCAAAAAGGACAACAAATAAAAAATAAATCTTATTGAAATATTTACCAAACTCAAAATTCGAATGTACATTGTATTTCTAAATAAACTTTCAAGCAGGCCCGGACCTGATGGTAGGCTGGACATGCACCAGCCTAGGGCCCCAAATTATTGGGGGCCCAAATTTTCTTTTTACTCTTCAACTGTTGCAATATGCTTTTTTTTCCTTCAACCTACCCAACAACCAGATTTAAGAAAAAGCCCAACCCTTTACCTCTTCATCAATCAAGTGGATGACAGTAAAAGGTTATTGTTTTATTTTTGTTTGGTTTTACTTTTTGTATGCATTGTTGATTGGTTAATTATTTGAAAATATATCTTTTTATTTTTGTGTTTTTATTTATAGCATCTAATCATTTGTCCAAAAGAAAATAGAAAAAACAACTTGAAAAGAAGTCAGTAACGACATTAATGTCTTAACCCACCAAATTCAAATAAACCCCCCATTTTCTTTTACCTTTTAATAGGTCTATTTTTAGTTTTTTTAAATTATTTTTTATAGCTAAAATAAAAGAATTATTTTACAATTGCCCCCAAAACTTTGATAAAAAAAAACTTTAAATAGTTGTGTTTTACTATTGTCCCCAATTTTTTTTTATCATAGTTTAAATATAAAATATTGAACTCGGATCATTTTTCATCCCCTAAAGTCAGAACCCTGCGTCCGCCACTGTTCACACGGTCACTCCAGACTCTAATTGCCGACGATCAAAGGGCCAATTTTTTAAATCTCGCCTAGGGCCCCATGGATCACAGGTCCGGCCTTGCTTTCAAGATAAGATTATTTGTTTTTATTTACCTTACATGATTATTAATATAAAAATAAAATAATAAATACCAGCCAATGTTAATAGATAGTTTCATTATAAATCAAAAATATTAAAATATAATACACGTGCAACGCACACACGGGATTACTAGTATATGATATATAGAATCAACACATCATTGTAATATATATTTAAGAAGAACTGACATATACTAATATCAATTATGGTGAAATACTATTTATAATTTTTAAAATCTATATATTGTAAATATAGATAGAATCGATACTATAAACTCACTTTTGGTATAAAGTAGGAATACCAGTAAATAAAATATTCCTAATTTTTATACATATAAAACAAGAATACCATTTATGATATTTTCCTAATTTATATACATATAAAGTAGGAATACCATATACAATCTTTTCTTATAATATTTTCCTAATTTATATAATTACAATGATTTTCTTATAATATTTTCCTAATATAAAAATTTATAATAATTATCATTTATAATGTTTACAAGTATTTCCTAATATAATAAGCAAAAAGAGCGGAAAAATAAAAGTTCCGGACTTATGCTATTATATATATATATATATATATAGGGGGATGTTACAATGAGACCACATATTATAGTGAGACAGTGTGGACTCATCTCAACCCTCCCTTATCTATATCAATGGCTAAGATAAATAGGGGTTAAAATTACATTAAACATTTAATTAAGGCAAAATAAGGGTATAATTGTCAAAACAAACATGTGGGGGACCATCCAAATATGAAATCAGTTACTAGGAGAGAGAAAATCACGTGGGGAGAGAGAAAATCGCGAGAAAATCGCGCATGTGCTTTGCCATGCAGTATGCTGTACACTTATCATATATTTGTTGTATACTTAACACAATTTTACTGTATGTTTAACATAATTTTACTGCATATTAAATTGGTCAAACAAAAACATATGGGGACCTTGAATCAAGGAATCATTATATATACAGAGAGAATCACGTTCATTAACATGTGGGGACACGTGGATTAAGTAAATCAATTGTAGAGAGAGAGAGAAAATCATGCTCATTATTGTACTGTATAATTAACATATATTTAATGTATATTTAACACTATTATGCTGTATATTTAATATATTTGTCTGCATATTACAATTGTCAAACAAAAAAATAAGTATACAACAAAACACATATAAGTGTACAACAAAACATATATAAGTATACAACAAAATAAAATAAGTATACAACAACATAAATACATACATAAAAAATTAACTACTTATACATCAAAACACATCTAAGTATACATCGAAAAACATATAAGTGTACAATACTCCATCCACGTCAGCATCGTCTTCTTCACCAATCCTCCATGCATCTACAACAACATCTGCACCACTCCATCAATCAGAAACAGAAGTCAACCTCAATTCTCCACCAATTGCTCAACAAAAAGCCCCATAGAACCCAGAAAAATCCATAATAACAGAGATGACGAAAAACATGGAAATTGAATCGAAACTCTTCCAGAAAATCTCCAGCGAAACTTAGATCGGAAAATCGCATTCGATCTCGTCAACCACTCCTAGCGGTACGAGTCTCAGAAGCGGCGTGACTGGAACACTTTCGGCCAGTTCCTAAAAAACCAGCGGCCGCCGGTAGGGCTGGGACACTGCACAACAACCACGTTTTGGAGTTTTTAAGGTACCTGGATCAGTTCGGGAAGACTAAGGTTCACCTGCAGGTGATTTGGAGATGATTTGGAGATTAAGAGACGATGGTGAGAGGGCGAGGGACAAGAAGGCGGAGGGGAGGAGGGCGTCGGTGATGACTAGAAGAATTGGGGCTGAGAATAATAGCAGATTTGGGAGACCACATAATTAGGGGTAAAAACTAAAATGACTAATATGCCTTTTTCAGATTTAAAATAAATTGAAAATGATTATTGAATTGGATAAATCCCAACCATCTAAACTTAGAGATTTGTGGCCAGGATTAGTCCACACTGTCTCACTCTAATTATCTGGTCTCATTTGATCCTATTCATATATATATATATATATAGATGACATGATTTTAGAATACTATAATATTCTCATGCCATTAAAAAAATCTAAATATACTCCGTCTTTTTTCAAACTTACATTCTTTTTTATCCCACTAACATTCTTTTCTTTAGGGATGGCAATTCCAACCCGGCCCGCGGGTACCCGACCCGATCTGCCCCATTTGGGTCCCCGTGACCCGGGCGGAACGGGTATAGGTATCACTTCCGCCCGCGGCACTACCCCCCGCCCCGCCCGCATAGTATTTTTATTTTTAATATATATTTTGCATATATAGTGTATATTATAATATAATTTTTATATATTTTTATATTATATCTAATATTTACAAATTGGTAATAATAAATTTTGTAAATAAAATTTTGTAATTTTTTTTCATTTTTTTATTTAATTTAATTTAAAACGGGAAAGCACGGATCGACTCGCCCCGCGACCCATGGCAGGTCGGTCCGCCCCGCCCCATTCAAGGCACGGGGCGGATTGGGTCCTGGCTGACCCGCCCCGACCTGCCTCATTGTCATCCCTATTTTTTTTTCTCCACAAATGTTAAAAAATAATGGCAAAAACTTGTGTGAGACCGTCTCATGTATATTTTTCTATGAGACGGATCCAAATCGGGTCAAATACTGACTTGAGAAGCAAATTTCATATTTCAACAACTTAAAACTATAACTAATTAGGTGCACACTAGAAAACAGGAAAGAACAACTGAAAACCGAGAATAACTTTCTGAAATACGTTGATCCTTGAAAGTTGCACCTACAAAGTGGGTCATCAGGGAAAAGATCTTCGAGAACAACTGCCGTTGTTTCTGTGCGACAGACAAACTTTGTACTTCCAATGGGGGTGGGGAAGAAGATCTCCGAGAGGCGGTGCTGAAAATTCTAAGACGGAAATTCTCGGTGGCGGCAGACAAATTCGTGCACTTCCAACGGCAGCATTGGCGTCAAACATGTCACACTTTGTGGTGGGTTCACGACATGCAGATTGTGGTCTTGAGAAATTTCCACTCTGTTTGAGTTTATAACTATTGGGGGCCGTTATTAACACCCTCAATACCTATCAATACACCCCTATTTTTTAATTAAAAATATATCACCAATTGAAATGACTGAAATATCCTTAGAAGTTAGAACCCACAAAATATCTAAAAACACCCAATTTTCTTCTTTCTGTTTATATATCGTATTCGTGTTACAGAAAACTTACATTCAACCTTTCAAAAAAAAAAACTTACATTAAAGAACCCATCAATATCGTTGTTTGGTTTATACAATTGAAGATAACTTGATATTCAGAATAAAGCTACAAAACTAACTACCTAAATTCATTTTCTGACATAATCAGACCTGCAAAGTTTCATAAAGACTAAAAGGAAAAAAAAAACAATTTTCCTGTATATAAGTGTTGGTGCAAGAAAAAACTTTAACGTTTTATATGGTTCGGCTTTGAATTTGGCTGTGTTTTCTGTTTGGATTTTTTTCTTTTTATTCTCTTCCACCATAATATCGCTTTTTGTTGGGTGAATTTATGTTTTAGGGAAAATGATAAGGATTTTACCAGGGAAGGGTAAATTAGGAATGTAAGGAGGTGTATTGAGTAAATAGTTTAATTTTAAAAAAGAGTAGAGGGTGTATTAAAAAATAGGGTGTATTAATAGATTTTAGGGGTGTGAATAACACATCCCATAACTTTCTTCTTTTTATCTACAAAAGATATGTAAGTATTTATAAAATTTCTTGTATTCAACTATTTATTTATCTTACAATAGATTGAAGACATGATTATGAGGCAACTGAGAGAAGGTTTTTCGACTTAGAAGGCAGTTGTTAAGAAATTAAGGATTCTTTAACAATTAAATTCGCCTTTTTAATTCATAGTAGCCATATTTTACATGGACTCTTATTTTTCACAAAATTAATAATATATATATATATATATATATATTAATTCCTTTAAAACTATTACTTTTTACTTGAAAATTAATACGTTTTACTATAAATTTATTACGAACTAATTTCTTTTTTTGAAATATTAATGTTTATTTGGAAAGTATCATTTTTGACTTGAAAAGTATTTTTTTTTTTTTTTTTGAGAACGAAAGCAATTTCATTCAAGTAAAATCAGTGGGGGGCTTCCTCAGCTATAATGTCATCAATGTACTGAGGAAAACCACCCCGAACAGATTCAAAAGGGTTCAAATTAAAAGCAAACCGCGCAAGATGGTGCGCCACTAAATTACCACTACGACTAACCCAACTAAAAGAAAGAGATCTAAACTGGGGGGCCAGTGTTGATATCATCAATAATATTTCCAAGTAGGTAAAATCCGTCGAATTTTTGGAGAGCGCCGTAAAGTTGCAGTTGTCCGTTTCAAGTATTGCATTAAGAAAACCAGCTTCCAATGCCAATAATGCACCTTCCTCGCACGCGACGGCTTCGGCTATGTTTATATCCACCCTCTCGTGACCCGCTCGAGAAAGCACGCGCCACATCGCCCTTGTGGTTCCTTATAATTATGCCTTCTGTTCCTTAAACTACCCTGTCACGATCGATGCATCGAGTTCACTTTGAAGACATCCTGATGATGAGGTTCCCATTTATCTCTGCGTTTAACTTGTTTTTCCGATCACCCCGATGGTGCGACTATGTAATTTATGTTCGCCATTCGCCGCTAGCTAGATCAATGCACCGATTTTGCTCCACCAATCAAGCTCCGAAAAGTTGCTAAGTTTCTTCCATACCACACACTCCAAAGGAGCATAATGAACATCTCATGGGATTCTTTATTCATTTTCTCCATAGTCCAACCGATCCAATCGGCTAAGGAGCCCGCCCTTCCGTAGCTTTTGGTGTCAATGCGCAGTGGGCCGACCGCCTACGAAAAGAAACCTGGGCGATCCTTAGTGCATGAACCTCCGTTTCGACTTCCATACCGCATCTACAACAAACCGGTCAGCGCGATCCCTCTCTTCATAAGTGCACTCTTAATCGAGAATTCCTCGAAGACACTTCCACAAAAAAACCCGAACTTTTGGGGAATATCCAAATGCCATGCCCATTTCCACAATTTACTATCTCTCCCCGAAGAAGACGAACAATTATTAGAGCAATCTGAATTCTTTTCGCCACTTGATATCCCGACTTGACGCTATAAACTCCATTTTTTGTGTAGTGCCACATGATTACTGTCAGGTCTCCGCTCACATTCAACTGAATGGCTCGGATAGCCCTTACTTCGTGCGAATTAAATAGCTCAATTAGCCGATCAATATTCCACCGGGAATCCTCGTTAATTAAATCCCTAACGATTATTACCTCTTGCCCAACTCTCGGAAGAGTTAGAATTCGAAAATTTGGGAGTTCCACCCATGGATCCTTCCAAATATCTACTCCATCTCCATTACCAATATTCCAATGTACCCTTCATAATAATTTGTCTGCGCCAACAATGCTTCTCCCATGGGTACGAAGGATTATAGCCAATTGTTGCTTCTAGAAAATTATTATTCGGGAAGTACTTAGCCGGAGCGATTTCGCGAGAAGGGAATCGGATTCGTGAATCGAGTCTCCAACTCTGTTTTGCCAACATCGCCTCATTAAAACATCGTAAATCTCGAAAGCCCATACCTCCCTCGTGTTTCCCTCTAGTCGAGTGTTCCAAGAACACCAAGAATGCGCTTCTCGTCCGTTTTTGACCCCACCAAAAGTTGCCAACAATAGAGTTCGATTCTTGGCAAATATTTTGAGGAGTAAAAACAACTCATAATGTAAGAAGGTATAGCTTGAGCCACAGATTTGATAAGCACCATCTTCCCATACTGTGGAAAGTAGTTGGCTTTTCCATTGTTTAAGCTTTTTCGGACCGGTCAACCACCGGTTGGAATACTTCTTTTTCGAGCGTCCCACCACCGTAGAATGCCCAAGTAGATTGCGTGCTTCGCCACCCTTTCAACCCCTAGTCGGCCGCCAACTCATTGCTTTGCTTTGAGAGCTCGATATTTCCACTAAACGAAATCTCCGATTTTTCCATATTAATTTTTTGGCCAGAAGCCCTTTCATAGGCTTTGATAATTTTGTTCGTCTCTTCGATTTCCTTCTCATTTGCTCGCCCGAAAATAATACTATCATCGGCGAAAAACAAATGAGAAATATGCGGAGCACGTCTACTGATCTGAATCCCATGCAAATTCCCTCGAGCTTCAGCTTTTTGGATCATTGAAGAGAACGCTTCTGCACAAAAAAGAAATAGATACGGAGAAAGCAGGTCTCCTTGTCGAAGCCCACGAGAGGGGGAGAAAGTTTCTCCAATCTGGTCATTAATCAAAATCGAGAAAGAAACAGTAGACACACATTTCATAATCAACTCCACAAAAGCATTGTTCATACCCAATTTAATCATAACATGTCTAAGAAAATTCCATTCAACGCGATCATAAGCCTTGCTCATGTCGAGTTTGAAAGCGAAATTTCCTCTTTTCCGGGCTTGGCTATTTTTCATGTAATGGAAAATTTCGAATGCCAGCAAAGCATTATCTGTAATTAGCCGACCCGGAACAAAAGCAGATTGGGTACTAGAAATAAGACGCGGTAGAATTGTTTTAAGCCCGTTGGCAATCGTTTTAGTGATGATTTTAAAAAGCACATTGCACAGACTTATGGGGCGAAAATCAGTGACTCTATCTGGCTTCTTTTTCTTAGGAATCAGAACGATGAAGGTATGATTTAAGGCTTTAGGACTCTTATGACCATTTAAAATATCAAGGACCGTGAGCAAAATATCGGATTGGATAAGGGACCAGAATTTATGATAGAAAATAACAGGCATACCATCGGGTCCTGGCGATTTAGTAGGGTGCATCTGCATCAAGGCTGCCGTGACTTCCTCCTTTGTAAACGGTTGGACCAAGGAATCGTTCATTTCTCGTCGTCATTTTATTATCAAGAGCGTCTAGGGCTTGATTCATCTCTAGATTGGCCTCGAGACGAGAAAAGTCTGGCGATAGTACTCTTGGAACTCCTTTCGAATTTGAGTATCATCCTCCACCCAACAATCGATCGCATCTCCGATTTTATCAATTGTGTTTCTCGTCGACGACCGATGCAACTTTATGGAAAAAGGCCGAATTCTATCGCCATCCTTTATCCAATTAGACCTCGGCCAGATTGATGCCACATGGATTCCTGTTTTTATAAAGGTTATCAAGTTGGAGCTCCATAGCCTTTGCCTTTCTCTTATACGCTCAAGATTCAAGATTTACTCTAGGTGTGTCTTTGGTCAAGCCTCTTCACATTTTCGAATTTGATAACTCACATTACCAAAATGTTCTTTTTCCCAAACAAAAGTTCTTGTCCACATTTCTCGGATCTTATTAGCCAACATCTCCGCCCGAAAGTGTATGGTTCCGATTGCCACGCTGTTGAACCACTTTCTTGCAAGATTCATCCAATAGCCACATTGTTTCAAACCGGTATATTTTCCGTCGCTTCCGGTTTGATTTAGTCCAACGGTCGATTTTTGCTCCAAGATATAAAAACCGGCAATGGTCCGAAGAAACTCGCGCAAATGCAAAACCTTGTGATCCGGTACATGTATATCCATTCCAAATTTCCAAAACATCTCATCAATCATTCTTGGATATTCTCGGTCGATCTCGTCCATTTGTCCAGTGTAAGAAAATCCGTCAGAGCCTAAGTCCTCCAACCGTGCATCCTGGACACAAGAGTGAAAAGCTGCCATTTTATTATCATCCTTAGACGACCCCAATTTTTTTCGAAGCTATATAAAATCTCGTTGAAATCTCCCATGCAAAGCCAACTGGTCGTTATTTGTAGTCGCAAGACCACTCATAAGCTGCCATGTCAATGTTTTTGCCCGTCCTCGCCATCCGTAAACCCCCGTCGGACGCCATTCTCTATCCCCGTCTATAATCGTGGCATCAATGTGGTGCAGGTGAAGATGAGCGAATACTTACTGAGTACTTATCCTTCCAAAGCAGGCACAGTCCCCTCGTCTACCTCCTGTCGTTGTGTCACAATCAACAATACACTTTCCATCTAATTCGGTATTTTCCACAATATTGTTAAATTCCTCCCGATTAAGTTTTGTCTCCATCAGAACACAAAACTGGATCTTCAGATCGAATAATTCTATTAAGCGCTTTAAGCGTCGGTGGGTTCCCAAGCCTCCTACGATTCCAACCGAGGCAACTCATTGTTCCCGCGGGGTTGCTCCTCGCAACCTCCGCCGATAGACTGAATTTGCATTGAACATCATAGAGTCCGAACTCCTTTTGCTTCTTTGCCGACGTCGCATTTTGGTCGTCACTTGATGTAACTTCATTAGAGTTTGTTCGCTTGGTGGGTAATTTTGTGCTTGAGGATGGGGTTTTGGGTTTTTGTTTAAGGCGAGTCCAGGTTCCGGGGGTTTTGGGTTTAGAATTGATTTTAGTATGAGAGCAGGTGGTAGAAGAGGATGTTTGGTCTGTGGATATATTTGTTTGGGCCATGGGATTTAGGGTTGTCGGTTTTGAGAGAGTTTGGGTGTATGTGGTTAGTGTATTTTTTTGGAGTGGAGATGAGGGTGTGTTTATAGTTTGTGAGTTGCATGGTTCAGATGGAATGGGATTGGATATTGGGCATTTATAAGGAGTTTCATTAAGGTTTAGGTTAGTGTGTCCAGTTAAAGGGTCAATGGGATTTTGAATAAGTGGGACATCATTGTATGATGAGTTTTTGGTTTGTTGTGCGATTATTTTGTTTTCTGGTAGTGGGATTAGGGATAAGGATTGAAGGGAGCTTCTTATTTGTGCATTTAATGGGGATAGGAGGGGGTCATTTGTGGCCACGTGTTCAAGGTTGTCGTCCTCCAGGTTAAGGGGTTGGTTAGAATTGGGTGTGGTTGTTTTTGGTGGTATGGTATAAGTGATAGGGTGGTTATATATGAGTGGCTGGGGTTTGGTTTGAGGTGCCTTGCCGAAAAGGTTACGGGCTGCCGAGGTGTTGGGTGAGAGGGAGTCCCGACTAACCGACGTCCGTTTGAGTGGCGATGCTTTTAACCACGGGCCATATTTCATACCAGCGGTATCCATGCATTCGTTCCGGTCATAATGATCGCAGTTGCGGAAAAAGTGTCCGATAAGACCACAACAAAAACAGTATATTGGTACATGTATTAATGTTTACTTGAAAAGTATTATTTTTACTCAAAAAGTATTATTTTTTTACTGTAAAAATATTATTTACTACGTCTTTAAAATTATATACTATTTCCTTTAAAACTATTACTTTTTACATAAAAAGTAATACTTTTCTGCTTAAAAAATATTATTTACTAATCCCTTCAAAAGTATTAATGTTTACTCAAAAAGTATTCATTTTTACTCGAAAAGTATTACTAACTATGTCTTTTAAATTACATACTATTTCCTTTAAAACTATTATTTTTGCCTGAAAAGTAATACTTTTAAAGTATTATTTAGTATATTTATTAAAATTATTTATTATTTCCTTTAAAAGTATTATTTTTTTTTTATCAATTTTGTTATTTGTTATTTCCTTAAAAAGTGTTATTCTCAGCACTCCAACTCGTGCTTCTCAAATTGGGTGTTGGTAGTCGGTAGACTTATCTTCTGCAATAAAAATCAAATTGGGTGTTGATAGAAAGAAAATGTCTATTTTCTTGGAAATATATATATATATATATATATATATTAAATTCAAGCTATGTTAATGGGGCTTGCTTTGTACTTCTGCGACAACTATCTGTATGTGCAGACGAAATATTCTAAATAATTTTCTGAATGTGTGAATAACAAGAATCCTAAAGTGTTTAATGGTGCTCAGAAATCGATTGATGGCCAGAGATGCGTGGAAGAGGGGGAGTGGAAGTAGTTTTCGGCGACGACTTTGTTGTGTCGGAGACATATAAAAATCAAGAAGATGTTATTGTAGTTTTTTATGATGACATAATTTTTTGCTACTCGGTTTTTCGCTGATTAATTTAATGGTTCGTGAATCAGCTCTCAAGAAATGCAGTGTTTCTAGAGAAATTATGGAGGAGTCTGGGTTTGGTGTTGGGACGGAGGGAAAAGTAAAAAGAAAAAATAAGGGAAAAATAAAATGGTTTGGGTGTTGGGCTCTGTCTCACGAGTTTTGACCCTTGAGACGGTCTTATAAGAGACTTTCTCAAAAATAATTCTCTAAACTCTAATTTTTCAACAGTCACATTGTTTGTTGGGAAAATTTATGTATAGATTTTAATGATACCATGTAAAACTTAGATTAGGAAGTTGACACCCTAATTCAAATGTAATTCAACTTGTAATAGATAGGGTTCTATTAGCCAAGTCGAAAGCAGCTAAGTTGAAGATTACAAGACTCGACCGAAGATCGAAGAATCGAAGAGAAGACCCAGCTGTGTGGCAACTGAGTAAAGTGAAGTGAAGGACCAGTCAAGTGTGATAACAGAAAAAAATAATAATAAATAGGGGTTATTTTAGAGGTTAGTTAGGGATTAGTTTAGGGGGTGAGTTTAGGGGATGAGTTTATGGGTTATTTTAGAGTATTTGGGGGTTAATATTAATTACTATAAATAGGTGTAATTTCATACATAATTTTACACCACATTTATAATAATTATAAGGTATAAGTATTTTTTCTACTTCAAGTTTCATATATATTCACAAATCACAAGCCCTTTTTCAATATTTTTCACAAATTCTCTCATTAATTAGTTTGATTTATTAAAATCACATATTAATTATAATTTTATTTAATGTAGAAAACGAAGGGGTCGAGGACTAGGACTTTTATTGTTCATTTTTCTACATCGAATATCTGCGATTATTAAGGTAGGGATTTTTATTATTATTTGTCTTTATTTAATGTTCCATGATTGTACTTCATTTATTGCAATATATGTCAAGAGGAATTCATATAAGCTAGGGGCTATGAAAAGGGTTTGAGATCAAACGTATCTTCGGGGTGAACCCGCAATGCTATATGCGAACTCTGGCGAGAGAAAAGAGGAAATTAATGAATTTATTGTTGTAATTATGTGAGTGCTTTTCATGTTATATTAAATATTGACAGATATGTCCCTACTGAGCGAGATGAAGCTCACCCTATTATTATCATGACTTCCAGGTTGAGGAATCCGGCTGAGGATATGATGTTGTGGATGGTGGAATAAATCATGCTATAGTTATATTTTAAATAATTGTGATCGGACTAAATTTTAGATTTATGTCTTTAATTTTTCCTTTTATGCTTGGAACAATCTGTTGAATATTTAATTTGGAAGGTGTAATATTATTATTATTATTATTATTATTATTATTATTATTATTATTATTATTATTATCATTATATTTTTTCTTAAGAATTAAAATTCTAAATCAACTTTTTGATCATTATTGGGATCACTTTAATTTATAAATTTATGTTTTCTTAAAAATATTTTTAGAATACTTTAATTTTATAAAATTGGGTCGTTACAAGTGGTATCAGAGAAGGTCTACGTTTATGTAGGCTTGTTAAAAAAAATTTGAAAATTTAAAATGTACAGTTTTTCTTTAAAAAAAATAATATAATTCAAACTTTGTATAAGATAAAATAGTATAATAACATCCACATCCATCATATCTTGTCGGTCTCCTCAAGGTATGAGAATTATTAATGCAAGTTACATTATACAATTATACCAATATGCTCATTTATGTCATGATGTATTTCATATTATTATATTCTGCTTTAGAAACATAATACCAGTTTATATGTTAGATGAATAGAAATCTTGTATTTCTCTTAAAAAAAAGTATTTTGTAAAAATAGACTTATAGTTGCAAATACACACATATATATAGGTGGCAGGAACTCGCACTTGTCATACTGCAAGAAAGAACAATAATTATAATAACTGGGGTCCGAACCATCCGATTAACCGACTCAATCATTATTTCAACTATCAAATTGAGGAGGGGGATAACATTGGAGAATATATAGTTAAAATTCACCAATTGTGGTATAATGTGAGAAATGTCATCGGCGCTCCAAACGAATGCGCTGCCTCCCGTAGAGTGATTGATAGCTTACCCTCATTTTGGAACGTCAAGGCTGAAAAGCTTTATGCCTCATTATTGGAGTATGACAGGCATGACGACCGACCAAAAATCAACTACGGGACATTCACTGCCAGGTTATACGGTAAATAGATTGAATTTTTGAACAATGGGGCTATGACAGAAGATGAGGAGCCTAAGGAAACCGGAAGAAGACCGGAGGAAGATCCAAAGATCCTCGGAAGAAGATCCGGAGGAAGATGAAGACATGGATCAGTAGAGATGGTTGGGTCTATGTATTGTAATAATTGATAAATAAATCCTTATCATATATAAAGCTTAGTTGTCCTTTAATTGATCCTAATTTATTTGACCATTATATTATAATATTTAGATTTTAAGTTAGATATTTTATGCAAAATCCATTAATAAATTGGGGTAAATAATAATAATAATACATTATGTATGACCTTAGGAATATGGCTCCCCATCGTGGAAATCAAGTCAATGGTGAGAACTCCACTAACACAATAAATCAAACCACTGCTACAACTGGAGATATAATTGATGAGTTCCTCAGAGGTGTGCAGAAAATGGGGACAATAACAACAACAACGCACGAGTTGTGGAACAATTCCACCACTATCGTCCACCCACATTCAACGGACGTGATGGCCCAACAACAGTAGAAGAATGGTTTCGATCGCTAGAAAGGATTTTTCGACTTATTGGTTGCCTGAGATGAACAGAGTCGTCGTATGTCGCTTTCCAACTCACCGAAGACGCCGATCATTGGTGGGAAGGGTATTGGAGGACTAAGACCGAGGAAGAGCGGAATACTTTAACATGGGATGAGTTCAAAATGATTGTAATGGAATTTTTTTTTCCAGAATCATACCGGGACAAGAAGGAGACAGAATTCCTTAACTTTAAACAAAAAAACATGACTGTCATAGAGTATGAGAGACAGTTCAATCAACTAAGTCGGTTTGCTCCACACCCAGTGGATACTGATTTGAAAAAGGCTTTGAGGTTCAGAAGGGGACTTCGAGCACAACTATCAGGAATACTATCTGCTCAAGGAGATTTGGAATACTCGGTGATGGTGAGAAGGGCTCATGAGGTGGAGACAAGTTTTGCTGGGGACGAGAAAGAGAAAAAGTTAGTTATGTTGTCTGAGAAAAGAAAATGGGAAGGGTCAAAACAAAATCAAAATAAACAGATAAAGACTAATGGAAATACACGTCGATTACGCAAAGTAGACAGCTAACTTGCCAAAAATGCAAGAAGAATCATTTTTGGAGAATGTTTAGTCGGACAAGGAAAATGCTTCAAGTGTAAGAAGCCAGGACATGAAGTCTCTAATTGTCCTCTTTTAAAAGCTGAGCGGGAAAGAAGAGAACAAACATCTGGAGGTAGAGCTCGAATGTATGCTATGACTCGGGAAGAAGGAGATCAGAACCCGGTACAATGTCAGGTATGCTAACCATCTCTGGAATACCTGCTCTTGTACTTTTCGATATTGGTGCCACACATTCGTTTTTATCTGCCAAATTTCATGCTATATTAGGACATAAGAGTGATAGAGTAAGTGAACCCCTTGAGGTTGGCTTGCCATCTGGAAATTCGATAACAACTGACTCAGTGAATAAGGATGTTGAAGTGAATATAGGGGAAATTATCCTAAAGCGATCTATACATAATTAAGATGAATGATTTTGACGTAATCTTAGGTATGAATTGGCTTAGTAGATATCAGGCAGACATTAAGTGTCACGAGAAAGAGATAATATTCAAACTGCCAGGAAATGATGAGATAAAATTTTATGGGATTAAGTCTAAGGCAGTGCCACGAGTGATATCGGCAATGAACGCAAGAAATATGTTGAAAAAGAAAAATTGTCAAGGATATCTAGTGAGTTTAGTAGATACCTCGACAGCCGAAGTGACACCTAATGACGTACCAATTGTGCAAGAATTTTTGGATGTATTTCCAAAAAACTTGCCAGGAATTCCTCCAGACCGTCAGGTTGAATTTGGAATAGATTTGGTACCTGGGGCAATACCAATATCTAAAGCACCCTATAGTATGGCGCCAAAGGAGTTACAAGAGTTAAAGACGCAAATACAAGAACATTTGGATTTGAGATTTATTAGACCTAGTGTATCACCGTGGAGAGCACCAGTTCTGTTTGTAAAGAAAAAAGACGGGTCACTTAAAATGTGTATCGATTATAGAGAACTTAATCGACTCACAGTGAAGAACAAGTACCCGCTACCGAGGATTGAAGACTTGTTCGATCAATTGAGAGGTGCCAGCACTTTCTCTAAGATTGACTTGAGATCCGAATATTATCAGTTAAAAATTAAAGAGAGTGATATCCCGAAAACGGCATTTAGAACCCGATATGGACATTATGAGTTTGTAGTAATGCCATTTGGGTTAAGTAATGCACCCGCAATATTCATGGACTTGATGAATAGAGTATTTCATCTGTATCTAGACTAATTCGTCATAGTCTTTATAGATGATATACTTGTATATTCAAATAATAGAAAGCAACATACTGAGCACTTAAGAATAGTGCTAGAAACACTTCGCAAGGAAAAGTTATATGCGAAATTCAAGAAATGCGAGTTTTGGCTAGATCAAGTGGTGTTTCTTGGACATGTAATCACTGCTCAAGGAATTGAAGTGGACCGGTTAAAGTTGAAGCAATCAATGAATGGAGTGCACCTACGAATGCGAATGAAGTTCGCAGTTTTCTAGGTTTGGCAGGCTATTATCGGAGATTTATTGAAGGATTCTCAAAGATAGCTGCGCCTATGACTCGGCTAACAAGAAAAGGGGAGAAGTTCCAATGGAATGAGAAATGCTAAGAAAGCTTTCAGGAGTTGACGCGAAGGCTTACTTCTGCATCAGTATTAACTATTCCTGACCCCACTAAAGATTTTGTTATTTATAGTGATGCATCAAAACAAGGCTTAGGATGCGTGCTAATGCAACATGGTAAAATGGTTGCCTACGCCTCAAGACAACTAAAGCAACATGAGTTAAATTATCCTACTCATGACCTAGAGTTAGTCTTTGTAGTGCATGCATTAAAGATCCGCGCCATTACCTATATGGAGGAAATGTGAAATCTTCACTGACCACAAAAGCTTGAAATATTTGTTTACTTAGAAAGAGCTAAGCATGAGGCAAAGAAGGTGGTTGGAATTGGTGAATGACTATGATTGCACTATCAACTATCATCCGGGTAAAGCTAATCTTTGTAGTCGATGCATTAAGTCGTAAACAAAAGGAGAAATGTCAAGTTTGATATCGAGCAAGAACATCTTGTGAGAGAATTCACCGAATGAGAATTGAAGTAGTGGTGCCACCCAAAAGCACGAGATAATACTAGCATCTTTGGTGGTGCAACCTACTCGAGAGAGAAGATAAAATAAGCTCAACCTCGAGATAAATTTTTGAGCAAAATGAAAGAAAAAGCTCGTGAAGGGATAGTAAAAGGATTTGTTATAACAAATGATGGTACTTTGACTTATGAAGGGAGATTATGCGTTCTAAAGAAGAAAGACTTAGAAAAGAAATTCTCGAAGAAGCTCACCACGCCGTACACAAATTTCACTCCTGGAGGTACCAAAATGTATCAAGATTTAAGAGAAGTATTTTGGTGGCGAAGTATGAAAAGAGATATTGGAACTTTTGTAGAAAAATGTTTGACTTGTCAGCAAGTTAAAGCCGAACACTAAAGACCATCTGGTTTGCTCAAACCACTTGACATTCCAGAATGGAAATGGGAGCACATAACTATGGATTTTGTGGTAGGGCTTTCACCATCAGTCAAGGGAAACAAGGCTGTTTGGGTTGTAGTAGATCGGTTAACAAAGTCAGCTCATTTCCTACCAATTAAAATGACGTTCAGTATGGAGCGATATGCACAAATTTATATTGAGGAGATAGTAAGACTTCATGGAGTTCCTGTGTCAATTGTTTCAGATAGAGATACTCGTTTTACTTCTAAGTTTTGGAAAAGTCTACAAAGTGCCTTGGGAACAAAGCTAAATTTTAGTACGTCTTATCATCCACAAACAGATAGGCAGTCTGAAAGGACTATACAAATATTGGAAGATATGTTGAGAGCATGTGTGCTCAACTTAGGAAGTAATTGGGAAACATTATTACCTTTGGTGGAATTCGCTTATAACAACAGTTATCAAGCAACTATTGGGATGACTCCATATGAGGCGTTGTAACGAAGAAAATGTAGATCACCATTATATTGGAGCGAAGTTGGTGAAAGAAAAATTTTGGGGCCTGAATTAATTCGGCAAACTGTTGAGAAGATAGCTATGATACAAGATCGAATCAAGATGGCTCAAGATAGACAAAAGTCGTATCTTTGATAGACGGAGAAAACATATACGATTTTGATGAGGAGAAAAGTATTTAAAAGTAGCTCTTATCAAAGGTGTTATTCGATTTGCGAAAAGGAAAGTTGAAACCGAGATATATTGGTCCATTTGAAATCCTTACACGAGTTGGAGATTTAGCTTATCAACTAGCATTACCACCGAGTCTATCAAGTGTGCACAATGTTTTTCACGTCTCTATGCTAAGAAAGTACGTTCACGATCCAAGTCACATTGTGAATTATAAGGATCTGACAATCAACAATGATTTAACTTATGAGGAAGCACCAGAAGCTATTTTGGAACGCAAGATTCGCCATTTGAGAAATAAAGATATTGCTCTGATCAAAGTACAATGGAGACGTCATGGCAGAATGAAGCTACTTGGGAGCGTGAATAGGAGATTTGTGTCAAGTACCCAAGTTTTTCAATTCCAGGTAAGATATCGAATTTCGAGGATGAAATTTTATTTAAGGAGAATATAATGTGATAACAGAAAAAAATATATATATAATAAATAGGGGTTATTTTAGAGGTTAGCTAGGGGTTAGTTTAGGGGGTGAGTTTATGGGTTATTTTAGAGTATTTAGGGTTAATATTAATTACTATAAATAGGTGTAATTTTATACATAATTTTACACCACATTTATAATAATTATAAGGTATAAGTATTTTTCTACTTCAAGTTTCATATATATATATATATATATATATATATTCACAAATCACAAGCCCTTTTTCAATATTTTTCACAAATTCTTTCATTAATTAGTTTGATTTATTAAAATCACATATTAATTATAATTTTATTTCATGTAGAAAACGAAGGGGTCGAGGACTAGGACTTTTATTGTTCATTTTTCTACATCGAATATTTGCGATTATTAAGGTAGGGATTTTTATTATTATTTGTCTTTATTTAATGTTCCATGATTGTACTTCATTTATTGCAATATATGTCAAGAGGAATTCATATAAGCTAGGGGCTATGAAAAGGGTCCGAGATCAAACGTATCTTCGGGGTGAACCCGCAATGCTATATGCAGGAACTGGCCAGTCAGAGGAAAAGAAGAAATTAATGAATTTATTGTTGTAATTATGTGAATGCTTTTCATGTTATATTAAATATTGACAACAATGTCCCTACTGAGCGAGATGAAGCTCACCCCTATTATTATCATGACTTTCAGGTTGAGGAATCCGACTGAGGATATGATGCTGTGGATAGTGGAATAAATCATGCTATATTTATATTTTAAATAATTGTGATCGGACTAAATTTTAGATTTATGTCTTTACTTTTTCCGATTTATGCTTGGAACAACTGTTGAATATTTAATTTGGAAGATGTAATATTATTATTATTATTATTATCATTATATTGTTTTCTTAAAAATTAAAATTCTAAATCAACCTTTTGATCATTATTGGGATCACTTTAATTTATAAATTTATGTTTTCTTAAAAATATTTTTAGAATACTTTAATTTTATAAAATTGGGTCGTTACATCAAGTGACATAAAAATTGTCTTAGTCAGCTGACTGACAACAAAGTCATTCCAAAATCATTGGAATCAATTGTCAAAGGGGTATGCAACAGACATGATCAAAGAAAGTTGAAAGAGATCCATTGTCAAGCAAAGTCAAGGTTTTGTTGGAAATAGGTATGTGTCAGACTGCCTACAGTAAAGTTGTTTTGCTGAAAGAGTGTAAAAAGCAAGAAGCCAATGAGATGTACCTGAAATTCTGCAGAGTTTGAGGAAAGGCTGCAGAGCATTAAATTCAAGGCACAATCTCCATCAATGCTGCAAGTCAAGACAAGCCAACAACATACGAAGTGTAGTTTGAATAATATGTCTATATCTTTAACAGACATATTTTCAAACATGCACTACAAAAGGCTGAGGATTTATTTGAGAGAAGGTTATGAAAAATATAAACGAGCACAAGCATTCAAGGAAATAACTTGCAAATCAATATCTCTCAAGCATTAAAAGAATATCCTCAAGCTTAAACTTGAAGGAAATCGATCCAACACACTCAGTGAAGGAAAGACAACTTCAGCAGTTGAAGAGGAAAAACTTGTTATCAAGAACAAGAGGTCTACTCTCCAAAGTTGAAGGAGGTGTAGTAAGATTCCAGATCAAACCAGAGCTTTGAACCTGTTGGAGGACTAAATGATCAAGTCCAAAGGTTTGAAGGAAGCTGAAGTAGCAGGGCAACCATCTTTGAAGAAGCTAAGTCCCAGGAGCAGCTAGCTATGTGATCAAAGCTGACTCGGACTGTTACCATTTTGTAACCAAGTCAAGTTACATTAGTGGATTCCTCCAAGGGTTAAAGAAGAGTGGGTTAGAGGAATTACCCCATCCTCGAACCACTATAATTGCTTGTGTCTATTTACTTTTAGCACACTTACTTTCTTGCATATATTTATATCTGATGATTGTTAAATTGCTAAAGTTTACTCATAATAACCTAGATAAAACAAGTGTTGAAAAATGTATTCAAAAACTAAGGGTGAAAGTCTTTCATTGTAAAAAACCAAGTCAACTGTTATTTTAAAGTGTTAGCTGAAAACAACTAAGTTATACTATCAACAGTTCAGTCGAGTTTGTTGAGTGGGTAACTTTGATGTGTAAGCCAACTTAGTTGTCCATCAAGGACTTAGCTGACTTCAGTCAACTCTGAAATTCTTAAAAGGACTAAAAATGAAAAGTTGGTAAAGTTTATTCAATCCCCCCTCTAAACTTTACTTATCACCCCTTGGAACCTACATTGCTGCAAATATGGACCACATAAATTTATCAACACCAATAATGAAAGAATCTTATTAATTTACTATTTAAAGTATCTTTTTTTTTCTACTTTTACATGATTTTTGCGCTCGAATGCTGCTGCAGTGTGCATGTTGATTTTCAGTTTGAATTGGCGCGATCATGCCAATTTAATGTGGCCCCGATCGTCCCGTTTATTTTGAAAAAAGATGGCAGGATTGTACTATTTATTTTACGAAAATATGGCACGAACATGCCATTTATCTTACAAAAACTATGACACGATCGTGTCATTTTATTTTGCAAAAAGTTGACATGATTGTGCCATTTATTTTAGAAAAATATGGCATGATCGTGCCAATATTTTTAAAATAAAATATGGCACGGTAGTGTCATTATTTCAGAGACTTGATCATGTCTTTTCAAAAAAACTAGTCTTTGGACCGTGCAATGCACGATGTGTGTTGTGTCAAGACAGTAAATTGAATGCATTTGAGAATTACAATATTAACGAATATAAAAACGTACAATACAAAATTCAAATAAATCAAGTCAAATCACTATTTATCAAAATAATGGTTTTAATACTTTATACACAACACAATTCGTTTGTTAGCTTTTTGTTTTATCGTTGTCACAAACTCGATATTTTCAAACTCTTACGAAATTTACTTGTGAAATAACAACATATAATTGACCATGATCGCAAATGGATTCTCTATAGGAGAACTAATGAGAATAATTAAGAAAATTTATTATGGAATTCAATAATTATTCTCATTATTTGCTACGTTTTATAACAAAGATTAAATGATTTCACTTTCTAATACTTATTGCTTTGGGATATTTTTATTTCTTTAATTCAAAGTGTCGAATGGTGTAGTAATTTTATCTTTTATATTATTTTTTACTTATTTTTTATGGTAATTCAATTCGATTTTGAAAAGATGGTATATTATTAGTCGATTTAATAAACCATAACATCAATATATGTATGAAATTTTCCTTATTGTCAATATTTATATGTTATATTTTTTTAAAGTTGTGTATATCCGAAATACTATAATTATGCATCGACGATCCACTGTAAATTAAAAACCCATCAGCATTAGATTTACAGAATTCTCCGTATAAATTATTCATTGGTTGGTTTTATTTTTGTATTGATAGAATTGGATTACAATCAATCAAATATTCAGAGGGTTAAAAAACAGATCAGGAATTCACTATAATAAAATGTTTGTCCCAACAGTTGTAATTAAAGATTAATATCTTAACGAAATTACTTTGATTGGAGCCTATAAATGCTGGTCTGATTTTTAGTCATATATTTCCAGAATTATTTCACTAATGACCAAAATTTACGTTACATGTTGCAATTATATTTTTACTATTATTGGAGGATGGTTTAGGCAAAAAAATTTCTGAGATACTATTGTAAGTGGCTTGCTTATTATATATCTATATATATAATAACAGACTATTCTATGAATAGTATGGCTAAATTTTCCCGCCTATTTTTCACTTTCTAAAAACGATTTTACTGATTTTTTATTTTGGTTTTATTTATGTCCTGGAATTTATTGCAAAAATATCCGCGTGATATCTGTAATACATGGCAAGTTTTTAATTTTTCCCGTTAATGTAATAGTTGTCCTCCAATTTTTTTTTATAATTACCATTAATACATCCATGATTTTCGATTATTTAATTAATTTCTTTTTTATAAATTAAACTTACCAAAAACTCAATTTGAAATTTAGTCCATTGATTGGTTTAAAAAGTGCCGTTAATATCATCCAGATTTTCTGTGATTTTCTGTAAATTGCTGACTCCCTTTCTTATAAATATAACTTACCAAACATACATCAAAAAGCATCGCATTGTTATATTCTACATATATGTAGTTTTTTTAATCTCATCTTTAATATCTCCAATATTTATGGACTAAATAGCCAGAATATCAATTACCAAATTATATTAACAATCGTGATTCAATAATAATATCAGAAAAATAATTGAAAAAATAGTTTTAGGAAACTTTGTGAAACTTGCAGAGTACGTTATTACTGTCTAAAATACAAATATAATTACACCGATTACTAAAACAAAAAAACCCAAAAAAGACAACTGAATTTGTAAAATAGCATAAATAAATTACACTTTTTTCTTTCCTTATTTCGAATCACTGGACCCTATAAATAACTGTGTGTATACATCACTTTACATTCTATCATCGTCTCGAGAGCTCTTAAAACCAGTAAAATTACAATTTTTCAAGCTACTTCATACTATGGCACCCATGTTCGATTTAATCAAAAATTTGAATAAGAGCAAGACCGCCTGGGCATTGAAAGTACGTTTGGTTCGTGTTTACCAGAAACCAACGTTTAAAGACAATACAAAAATTGAAAGTATTGAATGCGTGTTCCATGATTCAGAGGTATGATATTTTTTCAACTATTTTATTTTATGTAAACTGAATATAAACTAAATTGACTATTTTAAAATTTACGTTAATTTAAACATCTTGCAGGGCAAGAGAAATCATGGAACCATAAGAAAAATGCATATGGAACAATACAAGAAGATGCTCAACGAAGGACGTATTTATGCGATTCGAGATTGTTTAGTCACTAATCAAATGGATAAATATAAAACTTGTGTGACTAAATATAAGATTATGTTTCATGGAAAAACACACATGTTTGAAATTTTTGACAAAAAACTTTCCAAAGTTTATGTATGTTTTCAAAGATTTCACTTTAATTGCTCGATGTTACGAAAGTTGATGATGATCCGCTTTTAGAAAATTATGAATTAATAACTTCATTTTCTTATTGTGTTAATATCAATATTTATAATTTTAATTGTCTTTAATTATAAACAGACATCATTGGAAGAGTACTAATGATGCAATCTGCCGAAACAAAACAAGTTGAGGGAAGGGCCACACGTTTTATGGATATAATTTTGGAGGGTTTGGAGTAAGAAAACATTATATGTACTATATTTTTTTTAAATTATATTGATATTTTAATTCAAAAATAATGTCTTATTTGTTTTTTTCTGTAATGCAGTAATAATCGTGTTACATGCACTCTATGGGAAGACTAGTTGATACAATATTGTCATATCTCGAAGAGCACAGTCGAGAACCATTCGTAATTATTATTCAAATGTGTCGTGCTAAGGTGTATCGATGTAATTTCGAATATGTTAAAATAATTGAACGTTTTTTTTGTTGAATCTGACTACAAAATCTTTTTTTAAAACATTTGCAACATGTAGGAGAGGTAAAAGTGTCCAACACTTATCATGTAACGAAATTGATTGTCGATGGGGAAGAAGACGTCATTAAGGAATGCAAGAGAAGGTATAACATTATAATTATTGGGACTGATAATTTGTTTTGCTGTAAATATTTGATATAAATATATTTTCAATTTGTTTAGTCAGATTAATTGACATATTACTTTTTAATTCAGCATTGTCAATGTTAGCACCCCCACGTGTTCGATCAATTATCGTACTTTGCCATCCAATCAGTCTGTTTCGGAGGATTTAACATCCGACAAATCTTTTTTCCGAACGATAGAGCAGCTTTATTCAAAACGAGAGGTGATAATTTCATTTGACTTTTTTTTAATATTTATTATTTTAATTTAATCATTGCAAAAAAAAATATTTCTCATAAATTAGAAAAAATGAAAACTTAATATATGATTTAATTATTATTATTACAGATTGGAAGTTTTTGGATATGTGGTACAATAATCTCATTTGTTGGAGATTGGTGGTACTTATCTTGCCTACATTGTCCAAAGAAACTGAAAGAGGCATGAAAGAAATTGTACTGCTTTGGTTGTGACAAATTTCCTGAAAATGGGAATTTAAGGTATTTATTTACTATGCGAAGTAAATTCTTGGCTCATTAATTGTAAAGAATTATTACTGAATTAATTTCTTATGACTTTTTTATTAGGTACAAGCTAGAAATTCAAGTGGTAGATAATACTTGAAATGTTCCGCTTCTTTTGTGGGACCGTGATTGTGAAAAACTCATAGGAAAGCCGTGTGCAATTCTTAGGAGAGAACATATGGATGTATGTAGAATGGTTTTTAATGATTATATATTATAATGTTATTGTTGATATATTTTTAACATTTTTTAATTCTAATAGATGCCTAATGGACAAGATATTCCGGATGACATTGCAAGTCTGATTGATACACAAGCCTTTTTTAAGGTGCAAGTTAAGGGAGATCAGTTGAAGCATTATGACAGGTCCCTAACTGTTCTGAAATTGACTAGAAATCCAGAATTGATTAAAACATTTGGAGGAATGTTTGCAATTGAGAGTCAGGTAATAAATATATAATTTTGTTTACTTAAATTATTAAGTTTTAAATGTTTTAATTTACATATTTAATTAATTGTTACTACCAATGTAGGAATCAGACTTCTTGTCCAAGGTACATGGTGATGGAGAGTACGAAAAGGTCTGCAATATATTTATGTCTTAATACTAAAACTCTTTTTATTAATTTGTGGGAAATAAGTAAAAAAATTCTTTTTTGCAGGATGATTCTTCGGAAGATGAAGTCAATACTCCAAGTAAGGAGCATAAGCAGAAAGAGATAGTGAAGGAAAGCCCGTCTCTTAAATGGGCACTTTTCGAAGATTTCGCATCTTCTACAAGTGCAAAGAAGTTGAAGGAGTTCATTAAGAAGGAGAAAGAGGATGACAATCAGAAGAAATAATTTTTCGTTGGATTGGTAGTTTTATATATTTAGTTCTTAGGATCTTAAACTAGCTTTATTTATTTTTTTGGGTTTAATTTGAATAAATGAATGACAATTTGTCATTTCATTATATGGCAATTTATATTATTTGAAACAATTGTTGATTTTATTGTTTTCATTCAGTATTTAATGACATTATTTTGATTTGAATTTTTTATTATTCTAATGAAGTTTTTCAATTGGAGTTTTAACATTTTATTGTTTTTTATTAATCTGAACTGTTAAGATTTGCCCTTAGGTATTTTCAGAAATTTAACAATTAAAAAATGGCCAACAAAAAAAGCTATGAAAGCATGTCTTATATCTAAAAAGCAGTAAAACTGATCGAATTTTTTTAAAAAATGAAGAAAGACCCCTTAGCACCCGCAGGATTCCACTACACTCATGGTGTAGGGTCAAGAAGGTTTTTTTGCATAGAGGGCCCTTTTTTTGGTCTTACAGAAAAAAAGGGAATGACATCAATGAGATAGTACATAATCATAAAACATGATCGAAACTACTTGATACACAAACAAATACATAATGTAATTGAATCATGCATTTAAAAGAACATCACTAAAGAACACTAACTGACACATTTACTATATCAACAAATATGACTTTAGATATTTAGTCATCCGAAATTTTCAGACAAACACCTTTAAGAAAAGACATAAGTTTAATATATTGCATCCTATCTTCTGCCAGATAATACATTTGTAGGTCAATATACCTTTAAAACCTTTGAAATTGTAAATAAATAAATATTTGGTCCAATAAAATATATTTTCAGTTTCTATAGGTATTAATTGAAGAAACATTAAAAAATACAATTTACTGTAAAAATAAATTTGTAACAAAATATTACCTATAGAAATTGGAATTGATTTAAAATTCTACTTTTTCAAATTATTTCAATTTCAAAATTTTGTCAAAACTAACCTAAACCAATTTCTTTTTTGAAAAAATAACATATACTGTATAACAATTTTGTGAAGATCTGAATGTTTTTCAATAATCCATATAAGGTTTGATTAAAGTTAATTAATATTCTAATTAATTATAATTCTTGATTATGAAGAGATTTCACTAAAAATATTTAGTCCAATATACCTTATAAACCAAATAAAAACTCATTAATAAATATATAGGTATATCTCGCTAAATTCGGATTATATAAAATATATGGTAGGAATATATTCATTAATAAGGTGACTAATTTTGATTCTTGATTATCAAGACTTACCATTACTAGAGGTCACAACCAATATAAATACCCACAGAGAGTTCACATTTCAATTATCATAATCAAAACTCAACTTAAAAGGCACATAGAGAAATATTTAACACAACTCGATCATCAAGAAAAAGAGAAAGGCAGACATACAAAACCACGAAAAGAGATCACAATGCGGCATATTAAAAGCTCGATTGTACTCGGCAGAAAACGGACAAGGGATAACATCACGGAAGATGGTATCAATTTTTTTTTGAAATAATATTCGAATAGGTGGATATAGAAAATATGTTAATAAGTAGTGGTAGTTTATATATGAAGTTCAGAATTAAATATAAACTTATCTGTATTTTATATTTAGTCCAATGCCTGTGAAAATGTTTTCTTTTTGTAAAATTCGAACTTGATCCTGAAAATACAACAAGAAAAAATTGTAAGTAATAGGTAAAATGAGATGCACGATCTGAAATATGTATTTTTTATACTTATCTGTAGATTTTTTGATTCGATGTCCTTTCATTTGTTTCTTCATTACCTGAAAAATATATATTGGTAAACGTTATACGTGTTCAATGATCATATCAATATTTTTAATAGTAAAGCATGTCTATATTCAATACAAAATTTATTTATTGTAAGATTATTAAAAATAAACTTACTGTCAATTGTTTTTTTCGGATCTCCATATCCATTAGCCGAATAATAAATCGAAGAAACCGGAACTTCGGAACTAGGATGCCGTATTATCAATATATGCTTACAACAAAATAATTTATTGTTAAAATAATTTGGTAACAAAAAAAAGACATTAAAAAATAAAAAAAATGGTGTACATATACATAAATAATAAACGGACGTATGATATTTAAAAAATTATTAACATGTCGATCAGTTATATCCAAAAAAATTAAAAACATAGCTTAAATAAATATTAACATATCTAAAAAAAATATAAAACATTATATTTTACCTTCAAAACGAAGAACTATTGATCTACATGTTCTTCAATACTTGAGATCTGTACAGAAAAAATTCTTATCAGTTGCCTATGTGTAAGAATACATAAAAATATACTTAAAAAAACATTTCTGAAAGAGAATCCTTACTTTTTTAAAGTTATAGCACACCACTTATATATTTATTTTCACTGTAACTCGAAGAAATATTTCTAAAAAACACAAGATCTGAAATATATGTGAAGGTGTTTTATCAAAAAAACAGTATGACACCAAAAACGTTTGTACGAAAAATCATACCCTCGAATCTACTGCAGGATTCCACTATACACAGGGTATAGGGTCAAGCAGCTTTTTGGGTTACTGAGTTTGCATATCAAAAAATTTTAAAAATATTGAACTCAAAAATATAGTTGAGTCTGACTCATAAAAAATCAATATTTGTTCTGCCTTTTTTTCTCTAAAAATTTACAGAGTATAATAGAACAACCAAAGAGAACTTTAAAGGATTACCAAAAAAAAACTAGAAAATAATAAATCTAACATAAAAAAATTAGGATTTTCTCATTTTCGCAAAATATGCGGGTAATCTTAAGCACGAGAAAATACGAAAAGAAATGTTGCAAAAGAAATATTTGTTGTTGAGTTTTTAGAAGAAAAAAAAGAAAAAATTCGAAACTAAAAACAATTATCGGATCTGACCAGTACATACTCTATTTTTCTTGTGGCTTTAATTTCTATAAAAGAAAAACGGAAAACAAGATAAATGAAAAGCAAGATTAGAAAATGACCAAAATAAATGAAAAAAAAACAGTGAAAAAATCGGTAAATTTATGGTTTTTTGAAACATTGATTTTTGCATTTTTTTGAAGATGCGAATCATATGAATGAACAACCATAAACACGCATAAAAAAATTAAGAAACAAAAAATGTGAAACTGAATATCAAACCAGTGAAAAAATCGGCAAAATTAGGGTTTTTTGAAACACTGATGTACACATTTTTTTGTAGATGTGAATCATATGAATGAAAAACCATAAACATGCATCCAAAAAATTTAAGAAACAAAAATGCGAACTGAATATCGTGTTCTCCGTTTGAAGATCCAAAAAAATGACTATTTATCAAAAAATAATTTGGATCTTTTTCTACTCAGAACCATATTGTTGTTCTGAAGTTTTGAAATCGAAAAAAATACAGAGATTATTTTGGATTTGGAAGAACACCGAATGAAGAACACAGAATGAAGAACACGAGAGAGAAGAAGGTGAGAGTGAGTTGGAGCGGTGGAAATGAGGGGCAGAGAATAGAGATTAGGTTTCATTTTCGATTTTGTGTTTCGGCTGAGGAAAAATCATTGCCTTTCATTTTGGCCGAAAATTCTAGAATCCATATCGCAGCCGTACACGTGTCCCTTGATCCGTGTGATATTTTAACCGTGTATATGGGCCATGTTTGTGTGCTGGTATTATTTGTGATGGATCAATAGTTAATGAGCTTCAGTAATTGTCAAAAAAATACAAATGGGAACATTATTAATATAGCCCAAGTGTCTACTTTTTGTTTTGTTTTTTTAATTTTAGTATTTAATTTATTTATTGTGTTTAATTTAGTTTTTTAAGAAATTAAATATACAGAAAAATAATTATTACATGATTTAATTTTTTATATGTATTCCTTAAGAATATGAGAAAGATGATACTTAAATTATTTTTGTGTTAAATAGAAATAAATCAATTATTGAAATTATCCTTTTTAATAAATAAATAAAATATATATATACATAATATATAATTTAGAATATTACTTATACATAATTTTCTTTATCATTATTTGTTATTTTGTTATTTATTTTATTGTTTGAACAGAAAATGGGAGCATAGAAAGGACAACACCTACAATTGGATCTAAAAGAGTTGTATCCAACAATGCTTCAAGCAAGATTTGTTATGAATTCTCCAATTCTCCGCTTAGTGACATTACAAACGGTACATTTTTTTTATATTTATATATATTTACGTATTAATATTAGTTATATTTAAAACATTAACTATTTCTAAAAAAATTATTAATCTAAAAATAAATAAAATAATGAATAATAATTCATATTTTAATATATAGAAATGTGTAAAAATAGTCATTTACCAGTAGTTGTATCATTGTTAAGAAAAATGAATTTTGTAATTTTCGTAATATATATAAATGTATGTAAAAATAAATTTATTCATAAAGAAAATGAATAAAATAATCTTTATAAAAATATAGATTCGGACAGATATATTTGGTGTGGAATTAATATTTGTGATTTTTACTTTGTTTTTCTAACAGAAAATTGGAGCATTACGGGAAGAACGTGTACATATGGTCCTAAAAGAGTTCTTTCAAATAATGGTTCAAGCATGATTGCTTATCGTGTTTCAAACTCCCATCTTGGTCACAGTCCAAATGGTATATTTAATTTATTATTTCATATGCTACAGTTATTAATTTACACATTTAGATGAAACTTGAACTCCAAAATTACATTTTATTGTTTTGGATAATTAGTTTCCAGGAGAAGACCATTGCTTCAAAATAATATTCCGAATTTGGATAATTCGGGTATCTCTGAAATTATTGACCTTACTACGGAGGACTCTATTCAGGCTTTCGGGAACTGCAATTCAAATACAATATTGGACAAAACTACAAAGTCTAATACAACTACATCTCAGTTACATGACACGATCGCATCTATTAACAACGGTGAGAATCGTTGCTTTCATATATTTTTATAATTTATCTTAAGCAAAACTTTAGAATCGTTTAATAACAAAACACCTACTTATACACTTTTTTAACAGAGTACTGGGATATCGGTGATGCAAGTTACACTTGCCAATTTTGTCTTGGTAATGTTTTGGTATGAGAGAGGATTCAATCCTATGACATCTACTTGTCCAAAATATGGATCGTGTTGCAGTCACGGCATTATTCAACTTCCTCCTATGAAACAACCACCTACTTTGCTTCGTGATATATTGTATGGAGACAGCGATAAAAGCAAGCACTTTCAAGAAAACATAAGATCGTATAATAATATGTTTTGCTTTACATCAATGGGAGGAAAGATCGATACTGACATCAACAGAGGTCAAGGTGCTCCAGTATTCCGGTTGTACGGACAAAACTATCATTTAATTGGTAGTTTACTGTCATCGGATGGTTCAACACCTAAATTTGCACAGCTTTATATATACGATACAAAGAATGAGATAAATCATAGAATGAACGTCGTAAGGTGTGTTTTTTATTATTTCTTAATTAATTAAAAAATTTGCAATATTATATCCAGATACCAGATATCTATATCTATATATATAATTCTAACTATTGATTTTCGACGTGATTTATAGAGATCATGTTTTTGCAAATCAAATGATTTTTCATAAGCTTCTACAAGTCGTATGATTCGACTCTTCTATTTGGTTTAAAAGCTTCAATGTTCAAATGGCTCGATACATCGGTTTACTTGCGCACTTTGATAAGAATATATGATGTATTTATTGTGCTAACATTCTTTTTGATGATTCCAAAGGGGGAGAAATAGGTTATAAGCTCATTAGCTCATAAAAGCTAAGATAAGCTTAACGAAAAGAAGTTATAAGCTATGGCTTCACAAAGCCATAAGTTGTGGATCATATCAAGTCCACTCGGTGCATTATAGTTATGTATGAATCTTGGTCCATTGGTTGTAGTATGGACTTATATACGGTTCTAATGATGTTTCTTTGACAGGGGGCTTTTAAGTTTTTGATACTTAAGCTCAATATCGATAAGCTAAGATTTTAGCTTATGTTGAAGTTGCTTCTATATAACTCTTGTTGTGCATATTGATAGGGGAGCATTTGCTATATGTGTTTGAATATCTCTACTCCCATCCTTGTGTTTTTATTGCATGGAATGTTGTCGCTCACAACTCTGACGCTTCTCGTTAAGCTTATGTTGAAGTTGCTTCTATATAACTCTTGTTGTGCATATTGATAGGGGAGCATTTGCTATATGTGTTTGAATATCTCTACTCCCATCCTTGTGTTTTTATTGCATGGAATGTTGTCGCTCACAACGGACGATTTCTCTTTAACCTAAAATTGTTTTGTTTTCAAAATCGACCTCGTTAAAATTGTTTTGGTTTGTAATCATCAAAAAGGGGAGATTGTTTGATAAATGGTTTTATCATGATTTTGATGATTTTGTTTTTATACCAAAACAATGTTTTTAAAGGTTGTCCAAATACTCCTAAATGATTTAAAATGGTTTTAATATTTTCCGGAGTATTTCCTCAAGTTTATTTTCGACCATATTGGACAACACATTTAAGGATTTTATGTCAATGGGTTTTTACATTGAAACTATGTTTCTAAATGTTGTCCTAATACTCCCGATCAGTCTAAAATATTTTCACTATTTTTTGGAGTATTTCTTGAAGTTTATTTTCGATATAAAATTGGATAACACTTTTGTTTTGAGGTCAACCTGTCGCCGTATAAGGCAACCCGTGCACGAAAGTTGAGAAAAACAAAAAACTTCATGTTTGCGAGAAAATGGTTAGGGCAACCGTCGCCCTATAGGGCAACTCGGTGCCGTCGACCGTCGACCCCCTCGGGCGGCCGTGCACTGGGAGCAAAAATTGAAAGCAAACATTTGCCCTTCGTTTTTGAAGTTGTGCGACCGGTTGAAGTAAGGGACGACCGGTCGAACCATACGTCGACCGGCCGCCGCCTGTAAATATGTATTCTCATTTTCAAACGTCTATTTGTGCGCGACGTCGCTCTTGAGTTTGACAAAGAAAATGTAACCGTTGTGCAAAAGAGACATCTTTTCCTTAAATTGTGGGATTGATTTCTAACTATAATCTTGATTTTAATTGCAATTTTTTTGTAGAAATCAGATTCCAAGAGGAGCCTATCAAGTATCAATCATCTCCTATAAATAGAGGAAGATTTGAAGCACAACAACAAGAGAGAAAACTACAACACAACAAGATACACTCAAGAATACACTTGTTCTTACATTGTCTTATTTCTTGTTGTAATTTGCCTAGCTATTCACTTTCACATCCTTGAGGTCTAGGCTATTCTTGATTACACTTGCACTCAATTGTATAATTCATTATCGAGTTGTAATCTTGAATTTGGGTAATCATTCAACACAAGATATCCTTGTGAGTGTTCTTGTGGTAAGAACACACTTTGATGATCTAGGTGATAGGTGCAAGAAGATTGTGGTGATCTTCTTGTTGAGGTGTTGAAGAATTTGGTATTCTTCAAGGTTGAAGATTGTGGTAATCTTCACAAGGTGCCGTTGGAGATTGTGGTAATCTTCAAGAAGAGATTGTGGTAATCTCAAAGGTGGTGTTGAAGAAGAGTGTGGTGCTCTTCAAGGTGTTGTTGTAAGTTGGTGTTGTATTAATTTGTGGTAAATTAATAAAATCTTTTTTTCTTTTTGAAATCCATCCCGGATATACTGGGGTGGTAGAGGATTAGGCCCTAGGTGGGTTGAACCTCTTTAAATCGACGTGTGTTGTTTACATTCCGCACCTTTATTATTGTCTTTGAGCAATCGGTTCGAAAAAGAGGGTAAAATCGAAAAGATGGAGATAATCTATTCACCCCCCCTCTAGATTATCGTAGCCGCTTGGACTTACAAATAATATATTGGTGAAAACCTTCAGAGTAGCAAGAGAAAAGATGCGAGAATGTGCAAATTCAGATGTCAGATTACGTCTTATTGGTAAAAGAGGCAAGGATGCTAGAAGATATAACTTGCCATCGAGCTCAGAGGTCGCCGCTTTGATTGTTGGTGATTTTGACCAGGCTTTAGGAGAAAGAGATATATTGATTGAAACAAAAATCGAACAGTTGCAGAGGATAAATGAGTTGAATGTTGTGTATTTGGCGTTGCAGTATCCTTTGTTGTTACCTTACGGTGAGGATGGCTTTAGAGAAGACATTCCATTTTCGGACTTGAAGAATAGAACTCATGGAGGAAGGAAAACAGCTAGTGTTCGAGAATTTTTTGCGTACCAGTTGCACGAAAGGAATAACGAAGCTTCTACTATTTTGTTTTCAAGATGATTGTTTTAACAGTTTGTCGTGGATGCTTATACAATGGTTGAATCAGCCCGATTGAAATATGTGTGCTTACATCAGAAGAAGTTGCGTTGTGATAACTATAAGGGTCTAGCAGATGATGTACTGAATGGAGACACTGATCCCAGATCACAAGACAAACGAATTATACTTCCGTCGAGTTTTACCGAAGGAGCATGCTTTATGACACAAAATTATCAAGATGCGATGGCTATATGTAGATGGGCCGGTTATCCCGATCTATTTATAACATTCACCTCCAATCCAAAATGGCCCAAGATTGTTCGTTTTTTAGAGAAGAGAAATCTTAATGCCGAAGACCGTCCAGACATTATTTGCTGAATATTTAAAGTTAAATTAGATGCTCTTATCAAGGATCTTCGCCATAATCAGATGTTCGGGAAAGTTGTATCAGGTTCTTGAATTCTCTTCCATAGTTTATCACCTTTTGTATTATTCTGATATATTATTTATTTTTTTTACATTTATTTATTTGTTTTCATTTTTTACTTTTACAGTTATATATACAATAGAATTCCAGAAACGTGGGCTCCCTCATGCTCATATTCTTCTCTTTTTGGCCAAAGAAGATAAATATCCAACTACGGATGATATAGATAGAATTATATCGGCGGAGATCCCAGACGAAGCCGATGATCCGTTCTACTTTGCGGTAGTTAGATATTTTATGATTCATGGTCCGTGTGGAGAAGCAAGGAAAAATTCTCCGTGCATGACTGATGGTTGTTGCACGAAATATTTTCCAAAAAACTTTGTGGATGCCACGTGTATTGATGATGAAGGTTATCCACGTTATCAGCATAGGGATAGTGGAAGGATTGTCGAGAAAAATAGTGTTCCTCTTGATAACAGATACGTCGTGATGCATAATCGTCGATTACTACTTAAATACGGTGCTCATGTTAATGTAGAATGATGTAATCAATCTAGATCAATCAAGTATTTGTTCAAATATGTCAATAAGGGACATGATCGGGTGACTGCATCATTCTATCAGAGTAGTGGTGATGAAGAATCAGGGAAAACTGTAGATGAAGTGAGCATGTATTACGATTGCAGATATGTTTCATTGTGTGAGGCATCATGGAGATTACTAGGATATGAAATTCAATATAACTATCCTCCATTTGAACGTCTTAGTTTCCATCTCGAGAATGAACAAAGTGTAATATTCCATGATTCTGAAAGAATTGACGATGTTCTGAAGAGAACCACTGTCAGAGAAAACATGTTTTTGGCTTGGATGGAAGCCAATAAAATATATCCTGAAGCCAGAGAATTGACCTATGCTGAAGCTCCTATAAAATTCACATAGAAATCACAACTGAAGAAGTGGGAGCCGAGAAAGTCCGGATATACTATAAGTCATGTTTTCTATGTTCCTCCAGGGTCTGGTGACATGTATTATCTGAGATGCCTTATCAATGTTGTGCGTGGTGCTACGTGTCATGCTGATTACAGAAAGGCACAGGGTGTGCAACATAGTTCTTATCGTGAGGCCTGCTATGCCCTGGGTTTGTTAGAAGACGATAAAGAGTATATTGACGGCATCATTGAAGCGAGTAACTGGGCATCTGATGAGGCTCTCAGGAGTTTGTTTGTATCATTATTGTCTTCAGATTCTTTGGGTCGACCTGAGGAAGTGTGGGATAAATGCTGGGAACTTCTTTCAGACGATATTTTATATAGACGGTGCATTCTTTTTCAACACCAAGGTATATATATTACATATTATATATTATACTTTATATAAATATACTTATATTTTTCTTCATTTCTTTTTGAATCTAATAATAAGAATTAAATTATTTATTGTGATTTTAATTTTTTTTTCTTTTGATAGACCTGGTTCTAATTGAGAATGAAATTAAGAATCTTGCACTTTCGGAAGTTGAAAAGTTATTGCGTAGCCACGGCAGGAGTCTACGTGAGTTTTGTACGATGCCATTTCCAAACATTGACAATGTCGAATTCAGCCAAAATAGATTGGTTTACAACGAGTTACGATACGATCGTAAGGCCTTAGCCGCTGAGCACAAAGATCTTCTGTCAAACCTTACTGATGAGCAAAGACACGTGTATTCTGAAATAATGTGTGCGGTTCAATCAGATAAATGTCGTCTTTTCTATGTATATGGATACGGAGGTACTGGTAAAACCTATTTGTGGAGGGCATTATCTTCGGGGTTGAGATCAAAAGGACAAATTGTACTTAACGTGGCATCGAGTGGAATAACGTCTCTTCTCTTGCCCGGTGGGAGGACTGCACATTCTCGATTTGTTATTCCTATAAATCCACATGAAGGATCGAGCTGTGAAATCAAAGTTGGCAGTCCACTTGCTAAATTGATTGTGCGTAGTAAACTAATAATATGGGACGAAGCTCCAATGATGCACAAGCATTGCTTTGAGGCTGTGGACACCACTATAAAAGATATTATGGCGACCGTCAAACCAGGAAGTCAGCATATCCCATTTGGAGGCAAAACGGTTGTGTTTGGTGGAGATTTCAGACAGATATTGCCAGTCGTACCCAAGGAAAGTCGGTAGGATATCGTCAATGCCACGATAAATTCTTCGCATTTGTGGAGGCATTGTACTGTGCTTAGGCTAACTAAGAACATGCGGCTTCAAAGACTAGGTGAAAGCGATGATTATGCGGATTTGGTTAAGTTTTCTGAATGGATTGCAAATATCGGAGATGGAACACTTGGAGGAGAAAATGATGGTTCTGCCACTATTGACATCCCTGAAGATATTTTGCTCGAATCAAATGGTGATCCTATTTCGACTATAATTAAAAGTGCTTATCCAATGTTTAAAGATACGATCGAGGATCCGACTTATCTAAAGGAAAGAGCTATTTTGGCACCTACTCTCGATGTGGTTGAGTCGATAAATCAATATATGACCTCTTTGAACACATCAGAAGGTCAAACTTGTCTGAGTTCGGATAGCACTTGCAAATCGGACGCTAATGTTGATTTCTTACATGATCTGCATACACCGGAATTCTTAAATGGGATACGATGTTCCGGAGTACCTAATCATGAAATTAATTTGAAGGTTGGGACTCCTGTTATGCTCTTGAGAAATATAGACTATTCAAATGGTTTGTGTAATGGTACACGATTGGTGATTATAAGGCTTGGTAAACATGTGCTTGAATCCAAGATTCTCACTGGAGCCAATGCAGGTCATAAAGTGTTGATCCCGCGAATGGCTCTTACACCTTCTGACCTCAGGATTCCCTTCAAGTTCCAGCGGGCGCGCTTCCTTTGATCGTATCGTATGCCATGACCATAAACAAAAGCCAAGGACAGCTCTCTCGAATGTCGGTCTATTTCTCAAGAATCCGATTTTCACATGGCCAATTATATGTGCGCTTTCTCGAGTTACCAATCGAAAGGGATCAAAAATATTAGTTTGCAAAGGATTTACGCGTCAAACAACAAACAAACAACTAATGTTGTATACAAAGAAGTATTTCAAAATTTGTAATTTTTTTTTGTGCAATTGTAATTTGCTTTCTCAGACTTTTGTAATAGATTATATTTTCGTATTGATATTTCATTTATATAGCAACATCACGCCCCGTAAACACTCCCGTGCATCGTACGGGTAAAAAACTAGTATATATAGACACACACACACACACACACACACACACAGAGAGAGAGAGAGAGAACAAAAATCATGTTTTATAGTTCGCAGCATAATTGTACAAAAAATATGAAGCATTCAAAAAAAAAAGTAAAAATCATTCTATTTTTATATATACACAGATAAAAAAAAATATCAAACAGACAAATTAATATCTAATAGTCCAAATATACAACTTTTAAAGTTGAATATCAAAGTATGTTGATAAATATAAAAATAATTTATATTAACATGAAAAGTAAGTTAATAAATATTAAAAATAATTTTCTATATATAAAATACTATTATGAATATAATTTTCTTTGAAATATAAATTTAATTTATAATTACATAAATATATATAATTAGAGGTGGCAAAATCAAGCCCGGCCCGCGGGTTGACCTAGCCAGCCCGAGGTTTGGGTTGGGCTGGGCTGTGATTTTTTAGGCCCGGCCCCAATGGCCCGGCGGGCCGAGCTAGCCCGACTTTTTCGGGCCGGCCTGATGACTCAAAAGCTACTCTAGAAAACCGTAGGCAAGTTCACCTATCGTTTTATAGTATAGATTATTGAGTACCGAGTGTCATTCCCACGAGGATTGTAAGTACTAATAATTACCGTCTTTTTGTTATTTAATCTAACAATTTTCAGAGTTTTGTTTGTTTAAAAATGGAAAATGAAATAGAATTTAAATAATTGCAACTTACAAAAGATCAAATAAAAGTAGATTGTAGAATTAAGAAATCAAGAGCTAGAAATGTGTTTGAATGTAAATCCCTCTAGAATGTTTTTGTGATTCAACAAGATAAAAATACAACCATAAGCCCTTAAGCAAAAAAAAACCTCTTTTAGTGAAATCTCATGTTTCATGGACCGTAGAAATTCCCGATTTAAGTTAAACCCTCTATCGAGCGCGAATAACTCCTAACCTCAAGTTGATTAACTGAAATCTCTTTCTAGTTAAAACCCCCAAGACAGTATTATAACGATTTGTGAATTCCCATATTAGGTTTGACCCTAATCCAGAAGATTTATGTCGTCCTATATCTAGGATTGCATGCAACTCTTTTCACTTATATAGGTTCTATTTCACCATGAATCTCTCGATTTCCTGATGAAAAATAAACTTCAAATCAATATTGTGCATATACCAATTCGAATGAATAAAGCATAATATAAGTGAATCACACAAAACATGAAGATTTTATTAAAAAACATACAAGCCTTAATCACAAATTCATTCTAGAGTTCATTACATTCAAACACTAGAAATTTAGCTACACATGACTTTGACAAAAGAGTATACTACACAAGAAGATTTGAATAACATGACCATGGTGTACTTAGCTCTTATTCAAGACCAATTCAAGACTTCCTCCTTGGTTGGTTGCAATGATGTTGAGCTCCAAGCCTTCTCCTTTATTGCTCTTCAACTTCCAACTCTACCTCTCTTTTATCTTCTCAATGTATTTTTCTTTGAAACCATGAATATACAATGAATCTCTCTATGAATGAATGGAATGGAATGGAATAATATATATCCTCCAACCCAAACTCTTGGCTTTCATAGACATTCTTGTTGTGAAAGAACACATTAACAATGTCATCATTTGATAAATAATTGCTCCACTTCCATAGTTGGGTTGTTGAATCCTTGTTTTCATGTGATAATTGAGAGAATAATAGAGTTTGGTGCAGCAAAATGAGATGTAAAAGTTGCTCAAAGGTTGTCAAAAAGCAAAAAGGGAAAGCTTCCATAATTTTCGCCAAAGAGAATCCCAGATTGGACGAAAAGCACGGCCAGGCCGTGTTCGCGGATTTTTCCAAACGCGGCCGTGTTTGGTACGTCGTGGCCCAAATTTTGCACGTTTTTGGCTCCTCAAAAGCACGGTCGTGCTTGCAAAGCACACCCTGGCCGTGTTTGACTGAAAAGGCCCCGAAATGACGTGTTTAGCTTGGGATTTCGAGTGTTTTTGCATCCATAAACCCCGGGGTATGTTTTGACATGAAACCATGGCCCAAAATTCACCAAAAACAGCTCTGAATCATCAATCTACACCAATAAAGGCACCTCGGAGTAATATGAACTATGTATAATCAAAAATCTATGAAACTAACAATGAAATAACTCAAATCATACTCAAATATACACATAAAATATGCATAAAAAGACCCTTATCACGGCCCGAACTTTTTGTGCATAGAGTGTAGGTATGGGTTGGGTTGGGCCAGTGAAATTTTAGGCCTGACCAAAATCGGGTCGACCCGACCTGGCCCAAAATTTTACAAAAGCCAGCCCGGCCCGGTCCATTGCCAGCTCTACATATAATGCTATGTACGGATATATGTAATCTATAATGTTTGGATACATATTGGTATTATGATATATTTTCTTCAATTAAAATTAGTATTTTTAATTGAATTTAATAAATTAAATATAATTTTATATAATTATGAAGAAATGGTCTAAGCCCACATAACAACTACACACATATCACAAATACCAAAATACATGAATTTACAAATTGATGTCCAATAGCCCAAATGTATAATTACTATAGCCCATTACAAAATAAGATGTTTAGAAAATATATCTTATATTTTTTTTAATTTTTATGCTTATTATTTATTTTATATATGCAATATGGATGTCAAACTGATGATCGTAAAAAAGACGATTAATTTGATATATTATATGTAAAAAATAGATCACAAACAAAAAAATTATTAAATCTTACAAAAGAAAAATAAAATGACAAGTATAATAATTAATGCAGTACGATTTGGAAAGTTTATTTTTATATACTGCTTTGTTATTATATATACATATAGATTTTCCAGAATTAATGTTACATGTTTTAATTATATTTTACTAATTTTAGAATGGTGTTTTAGTCAGGAAAAATATTTGATTACTATTTATAAGTGACTTGGTTATTATATATATATATATATATATATATATATAGACCAATCCCTTTAGGTTAGTCCATAAGAACACTTATGGACTCTTGATTTAAAATATTGGATTATGTAGATCATTTTAGTTAATTTAGGCTTATAAGGGTATAATTGTATTTTTATATATAATCAGTTTTGTTAATTGGACGGTTATTAGCAATTTTTAAGGAAAAATTTTCAATTACCCGATTTGTTAGGGAGGAAAAATCATCAACTTCAATAGTGTTTCTTCAAAATTGATATTTCTTTTCGCCATATTTGTGAACAGTCGTTCCATTCAAAAAAGCCCGTCCTTCAGTTTTATCCCAAAACAACCGTGAATCCGCCTGCTTGAGAAGCCCTAGTTTTAGTTCTCACCAAACTTCCTCTCAAAAAACCCATACTTTCAGTTCTCCCTCAAACAAGCAATTTTCAAGAGTTCTTGCCCAAATCACAGTCTAATTTCGTGGGTTTTCGACGCACTCAAGGGTTTTTTGTTAGGAAGAGGTTCGATTTGTGGAGAAGAAAGTTGTCATTTCAATTGCCGTGCGATTTGTGGAGAAGGAAGTTCTCGAAGGTATTTTGTGTTTTATTGTTTATATTTTAGTGTTTGATTGAAGGAATTGTAAAATATTTATACATAGTCATATATACCTGTACTTGTTGAAGGAATTGCATTAATCATACATTCAATTTAGTAGGAAAAGAATTTGTGTGTATATTGGTGTAGTTTGGGTGTTTGGTGTAGTTTTTGTCTTGTTTTACACCATGTTTTGTATTGTTTTACAACATGCCTTGTTGCTCTCCATTTTCTAAACTGGTAGTCGGAATTACGTGTCATGTGATTTTCCTGTAAACATATTATTCAGTTAGGGCTCGTTTGTTTGGGGTTTATGCTATGGATATCAACCACTTTTGTTATTAATCAAGCATATTGTTTTGTTTGGTTCAACATGGTTGTGCCCATGAAAAAGACAATGCCCGGTTCCTTATCATTCTCATTTAGTGATATCATATCCCACTGTAGAGGTGGGATGCCTTTTCCATCCCTTTCCCTTGAAAATGGAAATTACCCCCTTACCCCTCTTATGTCTTTACCCTTATCCCTTTTCACTCCACAACAGACAATTCAACCTTCATTTCCTAAGACGCACGTGAACCCTAGGCTTTTCACCATTGACGAGCGGCATCGATGTATAGGTAGGTTTTGCCACTAATTTCTCTAAATTCGCAATATAAATTTGCTTGTTCTTTTTTAACCTACCTCTGCATCGATTTAAAATCGATGACTCGCACAATTTTTCAGTAACCCGTTTTTTTCAGTAAATTTATTTCAGTTCATCTAGATATTGGATCGGATAGCTTTTCGAATCCAAGATGAGGTAAGTGTTTGTCGGTTTTGGAAGCACGAAAATGTTCAGTTTTTAATTGTTGTTAATATAAATATTTATTATTGTTTTATTGATTTGCTGGTTCCTCAAATTAAATTTTTTTTAATGTTTTATTACTTTGTTGTTTCACTTATAAACTGAATATGTGTTTGTATTGAATAAGCCTACTTTAGCAGTCAAGTTAGGGGTAAATAAATTGAGTAGAATGAGAACCTAGTCAAAATATGAAAAATAGACCTAATAAGTCAAAGTCTGAAAATGGTAAATAAATTGTAAGTTAGGGGTACAAAGGTCATATCCACCTTGAATAAATGTTCTTATCCAACATGAACCAAACACATTATTAATAAACCCAATTGTATCATGTATCATAATCCATCAAACAAACATGATAATAGGACATATTGTGTCCATATGATAAGCCTGGAAAATAAAATGGGAATTAATCCTGCACATTACCATCATTCAACCAAACGAGCCCTTATAGTATAGTTAGTATAACTATAATGTTTGTTTAGTTATGGTTTTCTAATTTTTATTGTCTAGAGGTTTGTATAGTTATTATACAGAACATGTATAATAATTCAACCTCATGGGGTTTGTGATTTTTAAGTCTCAATTGGTGTTCGTATAGTTATTATACAGAACATGTATATTTAGTTATGACTTTGTGCATATGTTGATGTGATATGTTTTACATTAACCATTTTTAACACAATCCTTGACAAGTATGCATGTGTTGTTTATTATGTATACACATATGATATGATAAGTATACAAGAATAAGTTGAATGTAGACAGAACTTTTTCTAATTTCTGACCATTGACTTGTGTGTGTTTTTTATGTAGGAGGTGTGGTTAATACAATGTCAAGTGAAGAACTAGAAAGACGGGTTGATAGTAGTGAAGGAGAGAGTGGTAGAGACGAGCATCTTTCAAAGAGGCAAAGCAATCCATAAGTCATTTCCCAGAACGCAATGTAGGTCGAAACCCAAGTTTCTTGTCGAGGCTCTTGCTTCTCTTAAACCTGCTCAGAAGATTGCAGTTGTTGAGATGGGTCTTTGCAGTTTACTTTCTTTAAAAATCGAGGATTTCAATAAAAAGCTTACGTATTGGTTAGTTGAAAACTTCAACGCATTAAGTAGTGAACTGGTATTAGACGATGGTAGGCGTATTCATATTGAGAGGGAGAATGTTGGTAGAGTTAAGGTTTCCCTAATGGTGACGTGGTTATTGAGAACAAGAATAAATCTGGGCGATGTGTGCTTTGTATGATCGATTCGTGCAATGTTCGCGAGGAATTACTCCAAGGTGATTGCCGGTGAATTAACCGTGAAAATGATGGAGTGTGTAGATGGCGGCGATGTGTACTTTCCGTTCCAAGTACACTGGCGCTATTTTCTTAGATGACATGAATGAGTTAAGGGAGAAGAATTTGGTTGAATGTAAGAAGCATTGGACTGGCAAGAAGCATTGGACTGGCAAGAAGCCATTGTAGAAGTTTGTTCGTTTTTCATTGTGGGAATAGTTTTTTTTTTTTTTTAGTTTTTGGAAATTATGAGTGATGGTTTTGACATACTACTGTACATATTTTGTTGATAATGTTTTGGTGTTTTCGAAGTGTTGGTACACATTGTTAAGGTATTTTGCACTTGTGTTTTTGTATAGTGGAATGTTGTTTTACCATGGGATAGTATTGTATCATTTCCCAAGTTATGTTGAATTGTATAGTTAATGCACCGGATTTGTATAATTGGATCAGTTGAATTGTATTATTAGTTGTGTATGTAGTTTAGAGGAATTGTTTACTTAGTTACGTGGAATTTATTCTTGGGTAAGTGGAATTGTATACTTAGTTATATAGGTACTTCAATGGTTTTGTATTTTTAGTTCAGTGTAATTTTTTTTATTATAGTGATCTTTTACAGATATAATTTGTTTGGAGTCGCATGTATATTATTGAACAGATGCAGTTGACCTGTATAACTAGTTATGTAGAATTATATATTTAATACAATGGAGTTGTATAATTGGATCAGTTGAATTGTATTACTACATGTATAAGTAGTTTAGTGAATTTGTTTACTTAGTTACGTGGAGTTGTATATTTGGTTAATTGGAATTGTACACTTAGTTATATAGGTAGTTCGATGTAATTTTATTTGCAATACGTTTATGATAAGGAAAAACAATCTAAAAGATAAATTAACAGGTAACATAATGTTCTGACATAAATGATAAACTAACATGTTACATATTGTTCACCCAACATTTATTACAATAAAAAATCATTCTACTAGAGTGTGCTGTTGCGGTTTGGACACATTCTGCTATTATGTGTTCCGATCTCACCACAGGTTCCACATCGAGCCGTTGTCCTCCATTGATCTTGTTTGCTGCTTATGTAATTTTTGCCATCACAAAAGACAATACATTACAATACCAAATGGATATACTATATATACAAATATGTAATTATATTCATACACTTTTTTATTCTTTGTAATTAAGTTCCTATACACCAGGAGTTGTATACAATATACAGAATAAATACACTATATATGCAACTTTTTGAGTTATAAATATGCAAAAAATGTTTAGTTAATATTCAACTTTTTTCATTATATCGAAATCGATTAATTCAATATGAAAGACAATTTTTCACATGCGTTTATTGTATTTTTAATAAATATGCAAGACAAGTTTTCCATACAATAAAATAATCACGAATTTATATTCAACTAAACAAACTACAGACAAACTGGAAATAGGGAAACTAATATAAATATACATGCAAGTTTTATATTATAAATATAAAACCAATACTTGTATTATATAGAAGTTTTATATGCTAAATAAACACGCAACCTAATTGTGAACAAATATACAATCTTCAGACTAGTAGTAAATATGCAAACAAATAAAACTATATATACAAAACTTATATACTAAATATGCAAACATTCTATACTACACATACAAACTAATAACAAATATACAATCTATAGACAATTGGCTAGTATGCAAGAATGTACACTATGTATATAAGGTTTATACACTAAATATACAATCTATGTATATTAAACATACAAATCATCAACAAAAACCATGCAATTGGTTCGATCAGACGTCCATGGTTGTTTCGGGTTTTTCTCCATAATTTTGTAGCAAGTTTCTCGTAAGAAATTACCTTGAAAACATTCATCAATCGTGTTGAAAGGAAGATCTTCTGCCATTGTAGAACTCCTTTGCGTCAAATCGATGACAACTTTTCGCCAATTATATGATATATATCGTCTTTTTTATCAAACCTTATTCTGTTGAATTATTTGCAGGTCGAATGGAGTATTTAGGTTGTTTATGGCGATCAGAAGCTTTTGTTGGGAAGAAGGGAGATAAATGCAGGGGAATCGCTTGATTATGGGGACGTGATCAATACAAGATCACGTCCCTAATTTTTAGGAAGCGGTTACTATATTTAATTTCCTGGATTCCTATTTTACCCCCTCTAATGTATACTTTCATATGAATTGTTGTATAGATTTGTTTATATCTTGGTCATTTATTTATTTTTTTGATGGTGTAGATTTGGTCCTATTTTCTTATCTAGGAGGGTGGTCTCACATGATCCCCTCCATATATATATATATATATATATATATATATATATATATGTATGGAGTGGGTATATGTTTTGGGGTGCAAAATTGGGTTTATTTAGGAGAAGGGTAAAATAGGAAATGTAAGGGGTATATTAAGTAAATAAGTGGATTTTCAAAAAGAGGTAGGGGTGTATTTAGAAGGGATGTATTTAGAGGAAAATATGGCAAATAACACCCTCTAATTATGTGGTTTGACAACTTAAAAAAGTGGTAGAGCAACTTTTAAAAAGTTTCAATAAAAATAAAAATTAAGGCTATGTTTTAGAGGCGCATGCCTCCAATTCATCTCTCCCCCCAGGTTTTAAAGGTGCTTGGCATGGTACCGTGCGAGCCTCGGGTGCGCCTTTAACAAATATGCTCAAAATTAGAGGCGTCAATTTGTTACAAGACACGATAATCCGACACAAACCTAACACGAATTTAGCAGGTATGGGTACAACCCTTTGCAAGTTAGGGCAAATTCAGGCCGGACACGTTAACACAGGGAAAAATAGGTCAGGTCGACTTGTATGTCAACACAAGTGACCTATTTAACCCATTTAATTGTATAGTGACATGTTATTTTCATACATTATGATGTTTTAGTTGGATATATGACGTTGGACAAATTATTGAATGTATTTTCTAATAACTTAATATATTTTTTATTTGTAATTTTAGTTTTTTTCCATATTTTTAATTTTTTTTCGAGTTTACTTTAAATTATAAATGCATTTCGTGTGTTGGGTTACCCGTGTCAGAAAAATATCGTGTTCGTGTCGTGTATCTTGACACGAATAATTAAATCAAAATCAATCTTAAAGATCCAACCCTTTTTTCTATGATTCATATAATCTTCCACCACCTCATTGGCAAGGAGACCACAATTTAAAAATATGTCTACCTTCAACAAAAGCACTTTGAGACTCGATTACCATGAAAGAAATAATTGTCTTCATCTTTGTTGCCAAAACCTTAGCAATTATTTTAAAGAGGCTAGTGACCAAACTAATTGGCCTAAAGTCTTAGATCTTAAGTGAACTTTGCTCCTTAGGAAATAGGCAAATAAAAGTCTCATTAGTTACTCGTTAATCACTCCATTCTTATAGAATTCCTCAAATACCTATACCAAATGCTCAAATTCCTTTGTCAATGCTCAAATTCCAAGAGTGATTTTGGAGAAAGGATCTTCAAGCAATGGGAGAGTCCAAAAGTCAAAAGCATCATATGTTGCACCTACATACAATCACAAGCACACACATGTTGGCCTGGGTTATAAAGTCAAAGGCAAGAAGCCAGCTGAGTATGCTAAAAGCACAACTGAAACAAAATTCAGAAGAGTCCATCATGCAGACTTCAAATAGGAAATATTATGTGAAGGCAAAGCAGAACTACCAAAAGCCCTAGTAATTTCAGCAGAGAAAACCATATGAAGGGAATGGTAGAAATTATCTTAGTCAGGCTGATTGGAATAATCAAATGAGATATCAACCAAGTCCTAAGGGGCAAAGACCTCAGAATCAAAATAGGCCATTCTCTAGGCAAAAGAACCATTATCAGCACACATATGCACCCAAGCACAATGCCCATTATGCACAAAAATTCCCATATTATCCAAAGAAAGCAAATGCACTAGCACACTTACAGGCATACAGACAAAAGAGACAGTTGTATGTACCTAAAGCTCCTAAGCAATTTGCTAAAATTCATTATGATTATGGAACTGATAGGTAGCAACCTCTTAGAGTCAGATCATTTGGCTATAGGTTGGCTGGATCACTTTATAGTGCTAATCCCTTAGGACCCATATAGGTTTGAGTACCTAAAACTTAATTTCCTTGATTGCAGGTTCAGGGAACAACTGAGTGCACTGATAGTGGTTGTTCCAGACACATGACTGGAAATAAGAAGAATTTATCCAACTTCAAGGAGTCAAGAGGAGCAAAAGTCATATTTGGAGGAAATGAAGTTGTAGGTCCCAAGGGGTGTGAGTAAGGTTTAGAAGGGGGGTTGAATAAACCTTACCAACTTTTTAATTTTAGTCCTTTTTTAAAATATTTCAGAGTTAAATACACAGCTAAGTCCTTGGTGGACAACTAAGTCAGTTAACCAGCAAAGCTAGCCACTCAACAGACTCGATTGAGCTGTTGATAGAATAACTCAGCTGTTTAGTCTAAACCTTAACTTGGCTGTGATGAGATTTTCAGCGGAAGACTTAACACCCTTGAATTTGGTTTAAGTTTGTTTTAACACTTGATTTTAGCATTTGTTAATTATCAGTTGGAATGCAAATTATCAGCAGATATAATGTAATATGCGAAATGAAATCTTTGAAATGTAAATGACACAATAAATTTTATAGAGGTTCAAGATGGGGTAATTCTTCTACTTCTCTTCTCTCAATTCCTGGAGGAATCCACTAAGTATTGATCGAGTACAAAGTGGTTAACGATCCAGGATGCAAGTCTTGATCACACAAACACGACTTGATCCTTTGGGACTCGATCTGAGATGCTTTGGTCACACAAACAAGCTTCTCGTCCGACTCACTTCTTCTTCACAGGCGGCTACCTTGCTACTACTGCTTACTTGCTCAAGTTTCTTGGATTTGATCACGAAGCCCTCCAATAGCTTGAGACTGGTTCGACCTTGAACCTTTCTACAATCCTCTGTGGAATGTAGACCCCTTTGATTCTTCAAATGTTTCCTCTTCAACTGATTGAAGTCGTCTTTCCTTCACGGGTAAGTGTTGGATTGATTTCCTTCGAAGTTTAGACTTGAGGATTTGCTTGAATAACTTGAGAATATTTTTGCTTGGTTACAGCTTGAATGTTCGTAGTTTTTTTTTTGGTATCCAAGGTTACCTATTCTCAAATTGATTCCTCAGCCTTTTATAGTGTTCTTTTGAAACTCTGCCCGTTGAAGAGATAGACTAATTTTCAAAGGACACTTGTGGTCGTTGGCTTGTCTTGTTTCAGTCCTTGAAATTGACATTTCCTCGTATTAAATGAACCTTCAGCTTTTCAGAGCCTGACACAGGTGCAGTGCCTCCCATTGGTTTATTCCTTTTGAATATTGAAGCACTTTAGAATATTGCATTACTTTATTTAAGTAACTTTCTTGACTTACGTACAACGGATCCTTTTCGATTGCGCCTTGACTTGATCGAGTTCCTTAACTTCCCCGGATGACTTGAGTCGGCTCCCAATCATGGATGACTCATCCGTCACTTCAACTTGAGATTTGGCTATCTTGAGTTGACTTGACCGACACTTCACACAACTACATCTCAACCGATACTTCTCGATCGAGTTCTATCTTCTCTTACTTGCCATACTCAAATTTGCCTCACAAATGAGTCTTCATTCTAGTCTCCGATTGACTTCTTGCATATTTTAGGCATAGTGATCTTTGACTCAAATTTCGAAACAACCTTATCTATTACAATGCAAATTACAAAGAAAATGGGGTGCCAACTTTCTAGTCTAAGTTTTACATGGCATTCATCAAAATCTAAACAATAAATTACCCAACAATTTTCCCCTTTTTGATGATGCCAAAACTTAAAGCATACATACAAAATGTAAATATCAAAGATACATACAGGTAGTGCAGTAACAAAGAATGTATGCGTAGAATCAATCTTTTATTGATCATAACATTCTTGTCCTTTACACAGTTGTTTACAAAGTATCAGAGCAAACATCTATGTCTACGCAAAAATAGAGAAATTACAAATTTCTTATTCAATGTATAGAAGACTTACATATTTATGCATTTACAAAAGTAAATTACATGAAGGGGTGGACAACAACACTTCATCTCCTTCACTGCCTCCTTCTTTCTTCATCAGCTCTGTCGTCTTCTGACCTTTTTCTCTTCTTTCTCTTCTTCTTTGCTTTTTTTTCTCATAGGCTTTTACTGCGGTTCATCTCTTCTTTTTCTTTCTTGTCTCTCTTTCCCACAAATGAGTTTGTCTTTTATTTTCTTCTTGATTCTCTTTACATACTCGGATTATTCTTGGCCACTTGCAAGTTGGCTACTTTGTCAAAACCAGCCCAATAGATCCCTCATTTTTTCCCCGGATCTATATACTGATGTTTTTGGGTAGAGGTCTAGGTTTGAAACCTCTTCCTCCACTCTTCTACCTCTTTCTCTCTGGGGTGTGTATTGTCTTTGGTGCCTTCTTCTTTCCAAAGAGAGTGACCAGGCGAGAGTGACCAGCAGAGCGATCTAGAGTCTGCTTGTCGCCTTCTTCACACAACTTGAGGCCTTTTTCCCAATACAAGTCCCGGCTTGGGCCATGGTCATGTTCTCGAAGTATCCCTCGGATGCGGCGTCTTGAATTCATCAACGGATCTCGGCTCGGTTCCGATGCGTCTAAAAATGGCATCAATGTCTCTTCTGCCGGAATGCCTCCGTATTGTTTCGAAATATGTCCATCGCACGGGCATCCATTTTTCTTTCAATCTCCGTCATCTCTCGCTTCTACTATCTTCCTCTTCTCGGACATGGGCACAAAGCAGTGTTGGAGCGGCAGAGTCACCGAAGTTTGCCTAATTATGTCACCAGACAAGTCCTTGTTGAGGGTTCTAGCAACCATTAAAGTCATGTCTTTTTCGAACCTTCCCTCTCAAATAGATTTTCCCTTCTTTTCTTTTCTCTCGTTCTTGGTATCTTCTTCTTCCCAATCGCATCCTTCTTCTGCGGATCCTTTCAACGTCTTTAGGTATTCCTCTTCCCCTTTTTGGCATCATCAAAGGAGAGAGAACCCCGAAACATGCCGACAAACATGAAATCTAGGCGGCCCGATATAATCGAGTTCTGTTTGGATTCTGCTGGAGTATCTTTGCTCGAAATTCGAGCGAGTGGCGTTGGATTCAAATTGTCACCAACTTCATTTCAACCATAAGAATCTTTGAATTTTTCATTCATGTTCTCCTCTACGCGCAGAAGTTCTTTTCGATGAATTTGCGCAGCAGCTCCATTTCTATGGTATCAGAGGTATGCATTCTATCAATGTTTTCTTGCATCCTCTTCTTCATGTCAGCATTGTCAGCGCTCCAGATTAGCATCTTATTGTACAATGCTTTGAAATATCGAACTTGTTCAACGCGCATTATCTGCTGTTGTTGCCACCATTCCCGGATCCTGACTATGATTCCACGCAGATCGGCAGTAAGATTAGCATCTCGGTTATCCAGCCACATGTCTAAAGAGGCCTGGTGTCGTTCCATCTTCTCTATCTCCGCAAATATAGTCTTGAAAACTTCTCAAACCTCAACTGTTACCTCCGTCTCAGCTGGCAGCCAAGCAGCGTCAAAGTCAAAGTCTGCTGGAACGATGGTATCTGTTGGAATGACTGGATCAGGTCTATGGAAACGTTGTTGATCTCTAGCTAATTCTTCATCAAGATCAGGTAGCTCTAGGGAGAAAGGGAACGTTTCTTCAAAAGCATCATCACAGACATAACGAATCTGTTCAACAGTAACTCGTGGCCGTGATGTGCCCTGTTGTGTCGATTCTGCTGCGCAACTTTGGGATCTGCTTGATTGATTGATCGGATTGGATTGGGTATGGACCCGGTGGCCGAGCCTCATTGTCTCAACAACCGTCGGTCTCACCGGTGTTTCTGTTGAGTTATCCGGTCTCGGCCGTATCAGTGGCGTCATCGGAAGATGATGAGATTTGGAGAGGTAGCTCATCATCGATATTGAAAGTTTGACGAGTAGCCTTAAGATCGGACTTACTCGTGCTTGGGAGAACATCCTCAGCTGAGTCTTTTGGATTTGCAGTGGGGGATGACTCAGCTTCATCTTCACCTTCAGATCCCAGAAATGTTACATCATGATTGTCTTGGGAATCGTGAAGGGCACTTATCTCCTTCTCAGATGCATCTATGATAGTAGGAGGGATGTTCTGTGCTTCTGTCTCTTTACCCCGGGAAGTCTCAACCTCCCGTTGGCCTTCACTACCTCCTGTAATCTCAACTGCAATGAGGCCTTGGACAATCCCTTCAATAGACTCAATTGTCTTAGGGTCTTCAGATGTGGCATCCACTGGAGTCTCAACTCCATGGATTGCACTTTCATTGCCAGTGTTAACTCCCGGGCGAGATCCATCTTGTGCCTCGACCGCATCAAAGAATATCCTCGGCTGCAGAGCATTTGGCACTTCACCGAGACAGATTTAACTGTCTGAGCGTCGTCAGTGACAACTTGCTGTGTTTTTTTTTCTTGTTCCTTCACCACTTCGCCTCCTAGATTCGTTGTGGAGTCATCTGCAGCAACCTCCGACCTAGCTGCAGTGGAGGGAGTTTCCCCCTCAGCTGGCACACCAGCTGAGTGACTTGGAGTGGGGTCATTTTCCTCCAAACTCTCGGATGTTCCCTTTGAGTGTTCAACTGTTGGGGTAGGCGGTAAGATACCTTCAATAGGGGTTGGCTCGACTTGGGTCCCCAAGTTCCCAGTTTCATCGCCAGTACCCTTATATCCTTCCTCAGAGTGAGCTGGGGAAGTGGTCGCAGCAACAACAGTTGCAATCTGCTGCACCACTCCCATAGAGTCAATTTCCAGCTGTGATTTGGAAGACTCTCCAGGTCCTTCCATCAGCTGTTGCTCATGCATTACTCTGGATTCCCGCATGGCTTGCTGCATTTCCAACTCTTCTCAGAGCGAGGCGGGGTCCGAGATCCTCATCACTTTCTCGAGAACATCGAGGTGAGGATGAGTGTGATCGATGGTTCCAATGAAGGGACATATATTGGCCTTCTCTCGGGCTTCCGCAATCGCTTTCTTCTCCTTTTCTTTGAAGATGTTTAAAATATCTGTGCGCTTCTCCTCATCCAATGCGACTATCGTGGTCAAACCGAGGAATCCATCATTCTTCTTCTTCTTCAATAAACTCGGTCTTTGGACTGTTCCTCGATCGACTCGGCTTCCACTTTCTCCATTCTCGCAGACGATTTTGAATGTCCGGATATGGTGGAGATAACATGATCACATCATCATCATCATCTTCTCTTTGAACTCCTTTCTCGGGAATGGAGGGTTGTAGAGCTTTTTTTTTCACCCTCGAACAACGTCTGTCACGGCGCGGAGATGCGATCTGTCGACAGAGATTCATTTGTCTCATTGCTTCTTTTTTTTTTTCTCAAAATTACTCTGTCCACACTGGGTCTTCGACTTGCCTCTGGCGATCGGTCGCAGCAGACTTGGCGCTTTCATCAATAATCTCTCGAGACTCTACTTCTCCAAATTGTTTTTAAATGATCTGTTCGGTGAGTGGCGAGACTCGGATGTTTTCTCAAGATCGATCGCTTGAAGCGTCTTCTCCTTTTGGTCCTTAGAGGAATTTCTCGGTTCGGATGCGCTTTCTCTCGAGTCTTGGCGGTGGGGGCGGTGCTTCTTTCTTTTTCGAGGAGGCGGCTTCTTGGCTTGTCATCCTCTTTTTCTTGAAAATCGGAGAAGGTATTTGAGGTCCTTCTCTTTGCTGGCGCAGGGGCGGGTGACTCGAGGCGGAGTGCATCTTTTGTTTTCTTTGTTGCTTGGGCAACAGTCTTCTTTCCAGCTGCATGGGCAGCTTTCTTCTTCGGATGGGAGACAACAGTTGTATCCTCAGGGTCAGTTGATTCCCTCTCACTTGTGTCTGCTCTCTTGGCATAAGCTCTCTTCTGTGCTCCAGAGAGATTTGATCGGAATATCTTCTTGTTGACATGGAACGCCTTTCCATGTCGGAGTGGAACTCCCTTCACCTCCATCAACCGGCCAATCACCAGGCCATACCCCAAGGATCCTCCGAACGATCCATCTGCCTTGAATGACTTATTCCCAATATTTTGGCAGAGTCTGCTGTATACAAACTCAGCCCAATTCACCTTCTTCTCCTCCATGATCGCAGCCATCACGATCAGCTTGGTTTTGGACAACTGATTAAAGCTTCCAAATTTGATATCTACGCATTTAGCAACAATATCCAACATCTTGTGATAGTCTTCCTTTAGCAGCTTCTTGTCAGTTGTGTAGACAACCTTCGCAAAGATAGTCGGTTTGGCCACTTCCTTCCATTCAACAACCAGGTTTACATCGGCCATAAATCTCCTAAGACTCTTCCTGCCGTGGTAGCAAATAGTGTTGTTCGCCAAATCCTTGGCAGTGATTGTGAGTTCTTTCCCGTGAACAGAGGACTTGATGCCCTCGTCGTGAACTTCAGCGGTTCACATAGAACTGCGCGACCTCCTCCACGTAGGTAATTTGAAACTCCATTGTGAGAAAGGGTTTCAGCCCAGACTTCTCCACTTTCTCAGCTATTTTCTTCACAAGGGTTTCGTCGAACCCCTGTTTGATCATTCCTTCAAAATCCATGGTAGAACCAGTGTGGATTTGTTTTCCCAACTTAACAAAATCGTAAGTAGATGCCATTTCTTGAAGATTTACCGAACGAAACTTTGAAAATATGCTTTGAGAATCTGTAGGGTTTTGAGAGAAAAATTTCTTTCTTTGCTTTAGAGAGAGATGAACAGTTTGTGTAAGGTGAGAGAGAATCGGACGAAATGGTATATGTATGGGTTATGAAAGGACGTGCGGACGGTTTTGAAATTTGATCAAGATCAACGACTCAGATTTTGCACGCCGAATAGCATTTAATTTCTCGCATTTAATGCGGCAACATTTATATCCAATCATAGGCTTGGTCATGCAGCTTTTGACTGTACCTCTCATTATTACGCTGACGTCATCCTTAAAACATTCCCGCTCATTAAAAACGACTGCGTTTTTGTCACTTAGCTCATAAATAATTCAGCTTACTCCCTAGTTGATTCAACTCTTCTTCTCTCTTTTCACATGGGTACTCAGCTGTCAGCTAACTCGATGCAGCTGACTTTCCGATACGACTGATTTACTTAGCTGAGTTACAAACTTAGCTCCATTTTCATCTTTTCTTGTTTCATTTCTTCTCCTTGAGTCTTCTGATTGTTAACTTAGCTCAATTAACCCTAGCTCATGCTTGAATTCTTCAAATCTTGATTCACATAATGGCTTTGTAAATATGTCAGCCAATTGTTTATCAGTGGAGATATATTCCAAGGTGATGTCCTGCTTTTCAACATGATCTCCTATAAAATGATACCTGACATCAATGTGCTTTGTTCTTGAGTGCAACACAGGATTTTGAGAGATTGCAATTGCACTTGTGTTATCACACATAATTGGAATTTTCTTTTCTTCAATTTCATAGTCTCTCAGCTGCTGTCTCATCCATAAGATTTGGGCATAACAGCTGCCCGCAACTATGTATTATGCTTCAGTTGTGGATGTGGCTATTGAATTTTGCTTCTTGCTAAACCAGAAAATTAACATATTTCCAAGCATTTGACATGTACCTGAAGTACTTTTCCTGTCCACTCTACATCCAAAGATAGTCGAGTCTGAGTAACCAATAAGCTTGAATCCTCCTTCCTTTGGATACCATAAGCCGACTTCCTGGCATCCCTTCAAATATCTTAGGATTCTCTTAGCTGCAGTCATATGGCTTTCTTTTGGAGCAGATTGAAATCTTGCACATACACCTACCGCAAAGGTGATGTCTGGCCTACTTGTTGTGAGATAGAGCAGTGATCCAATGAGTGCTCTGTATCTTGTTTGATCTACAGGTTTGCCATCTGCATCCATATCCATCTTGACTGATGTATTCATTGGTATTTTTACAGAAGACTTCTCTTCCATACCAAATTTCTTCATTAAATCTCTGGTGTATTTTGTTTGACTTATGAAGGTTCCATCCTTCATTGTTTAACTTGAAGTCCTAGAAAGAATGTCAGCTCTCCCATTATGCTCATCTCAAATTTGCCTTGCATGAGGTTTGAGAATTTATCACACAACTCTTTGTTTGTAGATCCAAATATAATGTCATCTACATATATTTGAACAAGCAGTATGCTCTCTACATCTTGAATTCTGAAGAGTGTTTTGTCCACTTTGCCTTTGGTGAATCCATTATCTGTCAAAAATTGAGATAATGTATCATACCATGCTCTAGGTGCCTGTTTCAATCCATATAGAGCTTTCTTGAGCTTGTACACCTTATCTCCAAGAGTCTTCTCGCTCAAATCCTGGAGGTTGTTCAACATAAACTTCTTCTTCTAACAGTCCATTTAAAAATGCACTCTTCACATCCATCTGATATACAGTGAAGTTCTTGTGTGCATCATAGGCAAGAAACATCCTTATTGCTTCTAATCTTGCAACATGAGCAAATGTTTCATCAAAATCTATTACTTCATCTTGGCAATACCCTTTGGCTACTAATCTTGCTTTGTTTCTTACCACAGAACCTTCTTCATTCATTTTGTTCCTGAAAACCCATTTTGTGCTAATAACATTTTGATGAGTTGGTCTTTGAACCAATTCCCATACTTTGTTTCTTTCAAACTAATTCAGCTCTTCTTGCATGGCTTGAATCCAATGTGTATCATCCAATGCTTGGGACACATCTTTTGGCTCTATTTGGGAAATGAAACAAGTGAACATGGCTTCTTGCTGAGCTCTGGATCTGGTTCTTACACCATCTCTTACTTCTCCAATGACTAGCTCTGGTGGATGGTCTCTCAGCCATCTCACATCATGTTGGAGTAAGTCAGCTGGGTTCAGTCGTCTTGCAGCTGTGTTATCTTGAGCATCTCTCTCATCATCACTTAGTCAAGCGATCTTCCAAATTGTCTCTTGAGATTCATCTATTTCATCTTCACCTTGATTAATTACTCCGGTTTCGACTTCAACATAGGGACTCTTCGTATAGTTGGTGATTTAGCTTACCAACTAACTCTTCAATGTTTTCTCCATTTACATTAGGTTCATCAAAACCACATGAATAGACTCTTCTCGTGACCATAGTTCTTTTGTTCAAGACTCTATAGGTTTTGCTTTCAATTTGAGTATCCCAGGAAGATACCTTCATCGACTTTAGCATCAAAAGCCTTTAGATTATTCTTGCCATTGTTGTGGATGAAGCATTTACAACCAAAGATTTTAAAATATGCAACATTTGGCTTTCTCCTGTCCAAATCTCATAGGAGTCTTTGTCACCGTCTATTTATCATGCATCTATTTTGAGTATAGCATCTTTGTGTTTATTGCTTGACCCAAATTCTTTTAGCGACCTGCTTGACTAACATGGTCCTTGCGAGCTTCCTTGAGAGTTATGCTCATTCTTTCTCGCAACTCCATTCTCGATGTAGTCCTTGCTACGAGATAATTCATGAGTAATACCATTTTCAACACAATCTCGAGTTATTATTCCATTGACAAACTCGGTTCCTCTATCGATCTTATCTTTATAATGGTTTGACTCTTCTCATTTTGAACTCTTTTCATCACCGTGGTAACTTCTCGCAAAGTTTCCTTCTTTTTACACATGAAGATTGTCCATGTATATCTTGAATAATCATCCACCACTACTAGTGTGTATTTCTTCCCACTTATATCTTTGGTTGGTTCAACAGTCCAAATAGATCCATATGCGATGCAATATTCTTGTTGAAGATGGACTTGACTTATCTTTAAATGATGATTTAATCGCTTTCCCATCTCGCATGCATCACAAACACTTTCCTTCTTCAGATATCGAGTCTGGGAGTCCTTCTACAAGACCACTCCTTGCAAGCTTATTAATTGTCTTGAAATTCAGGTGACTCAGCTTCTTGTGCCACAGCCAACTTGATTCGGCTGCACTCTTTGCTAATAAACAAGTGCTTGGTGTGGCAGTCGAGCAATCTACCACATACATGTTCTTTTGTCTGGATCCTTGCAACACTACTTCATTTGATTCAGTGTCTTTGATTTGGCATACTCCCATATTGAATCCAACATTATAGCCCTTGTCACAGAGTTGACTTATGTTTAGTAAGTTGAAGTTGAAGCCTTCAACATATGCAACATCTGTGATTTCTAATCCATTTTTCTTGATAGATCCAGTGCCCTTATCTCCCCTGGAGCTTCATTTCCTCCAAATATGACTTTTGCACCTCTTATTTCCTTGAATCTTGATAGATTTTTCTTGTTTCCTGTCATGTGTCTGGAACAACCACTATCCATGTAACAGGTTCCTTGGCACTCAGCAGTTCTTTGAACCTGCAACCAAGGAAATTAGTTTTTAGGTACCCATATTTGCCTGGGTCCTGAGGGGTTAGTGCTGTAAGATGATCCAACCAACCTATAGCCAAATGATTTGACTCTAAGAGGTTGCCATCTATCTGTGCCATAATCATAATTCACTTTGGCAAATTGCTTGGGGGCTTTAGGTTCATACAACTGTCTCTTTTTGTCTGTATGCATGTGTGTGTGTTTTAGCAATTGCCTTCTTTGGGTAATTGTGATATTTCTGAGTGTGGTGCTTGGGTGCGTATGTGTGCTGATAATAGCTCTTTGGCCTTTGGAATGACTTTTGATGAGTTCTAGGTCTTTGTCATTTAGGCTTGTATTCCATAGGTCTTGGCTGATATTTCACATTATTCCAATCAGCTTGACTTGGGTAGTTTCTACCATTCCCATCATATTTGTTCCTTTGATAGAATTTCTGGGGGTTTTGGTAGTTTTGTTTCTTCTTTACAGAGAGTCTTCCTATTTGGAGTTTGTTTGAGGAACTCTCTTTGGATTTCTTCTCACTGTCCTCTCAAAGATACTCAACTGGGTTTTTCCTTTTCCTTTATATCCTAGGCCAGTTTGTGTGTGGTTGTGCTTTGGAATGAATGTGTGTGCATCATTTGGTGTCTTGGTTTTTGAGAAGCTTCATTACTTGAAGATCCTTTTTCCAAGATCACTCTGGGAGTTTGACTATGAACAAAGGAATTGAATCCTATGCCTGTCTTGTCTCCACATCCTTTTTGGCTCATGATAAGGTCATCCAATGATTTAGATGCCTTAGTGAATGAAGCAATCACATTTTTGAGGTCATTTTCCCTCTTCTCTATAGCGACTATCTCTGCTTTGTTAGTTTTGCATTTTCACCTTGACTCTTTGTTCTCATCAACTATGTGACTTAGAGTACTCGGCTCATTAGTCGATTGTGAGGTTTGGCTTTTAAATGGCTTTGTTTTCCTCATTTAATAGTGTGTGTGAGGATTTAATGTGCTCAAAATCTTTCATCATTTTTCCTAATGAATCATAAAGATCGAGTGGGTGATGAAGTGTGTGTGTCACAATCACTATCACTAGAATCCGAGTGAGATGAGTTAGAATGTACCTCATCTTCTTGGTCGAGTTGATCTTGTTCTTTAGCCATTAGACATTAAAGCTTCTTCTTCGTGAGTCACTGAGTAGTCAGTCACTTCACTACTCTCTCTCGAGTCTTCTCGCTTCTCTTGACTTAGTTTGTGTCGTCACGGCTTCAACAACAACATTGCTCTTTTCTTTTCTTGTCTTCTTTCTCTGAAGACTTTCCTTTCTTCTTCATTCCTGTATTTATTGACTACAGGATATGGACAGTCAATTGCGAAATGTCCTGGCTGTCTGCAATTCCAACACAGGTTTTCAACTTTTTGATCAGCTCTTCATTTCTTGGGTTGTCAGCTCTTTGATATTTGACCTTTTGATGCTCAGCTCTCTTTGGTGGCCTATCTTCCCTTGACTTGGAGGGAGCTGAATGTCTTCTGGAGGATTCACCTTTGTTTCTTTTGTAGTTCTTGTTGAAGAACTTGTTGAATCTTTTAACCATCAAGGCAATTTCCTCCTGGTCAATGACTTCTTTGGTTTCAGCTCTCTTCCCTTCCTTCACTATGAGTGCAGCTGTTTTGGGCACAACTATTTCCTCTTGATCTTTTCTTCTTAGCTCAAACTCATATGCTTTGAGGTCTGAGAATAGCTCATGATTGGATGTTTTTGATAGATCCATCGAGTGTCTTAGAGCCATGGTCTTCATTTCCCACTCAGCTGGGAGGCTCCTCAGTATCTTCATACACATCTCATTCTGTGTGTATTCTTTCCCAAGTGCTGAGAGCTCGTTTGTGATTTCAGTAAATCTAGCATCCAACTGATCCATTGTTTCACCTGCAAGCATTTTTAAATTTTCAAATTTTTGAACAACAACAGATAATTTGTTTTCCTTGATTTGCTCAGATCCTTCACAAATTAAGGTTAATTTATCCCAGATTTCTTTGGCTGTTTTGCAAGATTTGACTTTGTTGAACATGGCTTTGTCCAAAGTCTTGTAAAGTATATCCTTAGCCACATTGTCAAGATTGTATCTTTTTCTGTCATCATTTGTCCACTCAGCTCTTGGTTTATCAACCATAGCTGGTCTAGGAGGAGCAACCTCCTCTTCTTTAGCTTCGGAAGCTCTCCTTGCAGCTGTGTTCACCTTCATTATTTGCAGTGGCCCATCATCTATCACTATCCACATCTCATCATGTAAAGCTGATAGATGAGCCTGCATACGTATTTTCCAGTCATCAAATTCTTCAATGGTGAACATAGGATGCGTGTCAAATTTGCTTCCATGATAATAACTTTGCTATTTAAAAAAATGGCTTTTGAAAGAACAAGTGTTAACAACTTCTTTGAAAGATTGGAGATCTAGTTCGAGAACCATGATCGGAAGGCTCAATGAACCAACCGCTATGATACCACTTGTAGGTCCCAAGGGGTGTGAGTAAGGTTTAGAAGGGAGGGTTGAATAAACCTTACCAACTTTTTAATTTTAGTCCTTTTATAAAATATTTCGAGTTAAATACACAAATAAGTCCTTGGTGGACAACTAAGTCGATTAACCAAATAGAGTTAGCCACTCAACGCACTCGATTGAGTTTGATAGAATAACTCAATTGTTTAGTCTAAACCTTAACTTGGATGTGATGAGATTTTCAAATGGAAGACTTAACACCCTTGAATTTGTTTAAGTTTGTTTTAACACTTGATTTTAGCATTTGTTAATTATCGGTTGGAATGCAAATTATCAAGAGATATAATGTAATATGCAAAATGAAATGCTTTGAAATGTAAATGACACAATAAATTTTATAGAGGTTCAAGATGGGGTAATTCTTCTACTCCTCTCTTCTCCAACTCCTGGAGGAATCCACTAAGTATTGATCGTACAGTACAAAGTGGTTAACGATCCCGGATGCAAGTCTTGATCACACAAATGACTTGATCCTTTGGGACTCGATCTGAGATGCTTTGGTCACACAAATTGCTTCTCGTCCGACTCAACTTCTTCACAGGCAAAATTTTTTGCTACTACTACAACTTACTTGCTCAAGTTTCTTGGATTTGATCACAAAGCCCTCCAATAGCTTGAGACTGGTTCGACCTTGAACCTTTCTACAATCCTCTGTGGAATGTAGACCCCTTTGATTATTCAAATGTTTCCTCTTCAACCGATTGAAGTCGTCTTTCCTTCACATGGTAAGTGTTGGATTGATTTTCTTGAAGTTTAGGCTTGAGGATTTGCTTGAATAACTTGAGAATATTTTTGCTTGTTACAAACTTGAATGTTCATAGTTTTTTTTTTTTTTGGTATCCAAGGTTACCTATTCTCAAATTGATTCCTCACCTTTTATAGTGTTCTTTTGAAAATCTGCCCGTTGAAGAGATAGACTAATTTTCAAAGGACACTTGTGGTCGTTGGCTTGTCTTGTTTCAGTCCTTGAAATTGACATTTCCTCGTATTAAATGAACCTTCCCGACTTTTCTTTGAGCGACACGTGCAAAAATTGCCTCCCATTGTTTATTCCTTTTGCACGCTTCTAGGGATCGAGCACTTTAGAATATTGAAGCATGGAAGTATTACTTATTTAAGTAACTTTCTTGACTTACGTACAACGGATCCTTTTCGATTGCCTTGACTTGATCACGAGTTCCTTAACTTCCCCAAATGACTTCGAGTCAGCTCCCAATCATTGGATGACTCATCTGTCACTTCAACTTGAGACTTGGCTATCTTGAGTTGACTTGACTGACACTTCACACAGCTACATCTCAGCTGATACTTCGCTAGTCGAGTTCCTGTCTTCTCTTACTTGCCATACTCACCGCCTCACAAATGAGTCTTCATTCTAGTCTCCATTGACTTCATGCATATTTTAGGCATAGCTAACTTGACTCAGCTCGAACAGCCCTATCTATTACAATGCAAATTACAAAGAAAATGGGGTGCCAACTTTCTAGTCTAAGTTTTACATGGCATTCATCAAAATCTAAACAATAAATTTCCCAACAGAAGCTCCAGGGGAGATGAGAGGCATTGGACCCATAAAGAAAAATGGATTGAAAATCACAAATGTAGCCTACATTGAAGGGTTGGATTTCAATCTGCTGAGTATCAGGCAACACTGTGATAAATGCTACAATGTAGGATTCAACATGGGTGTTTGCCAACTCAAGGATGCTGAATCAAATGAAGTTGTGCTATCTGGATCAAGACAGAAAAATATGTATATAGTGTATTGGGCTACTGCTACACCAAGTACAACCTATTAACAAAGAGTACAACCGAATCAAGTTGGTTGTGGCACAAAAAGCTCAGTAATCTAGATTTCAAGGCAATCAATAAGCTTGCAAGAAGTCCTCTTGTGGAAGGATTAGCAAACTCTATACAAGAAGGAGAGCAGATACATGCCAGAAGGGAAATCAAATCAAGTCTTCATTCAAGGATAAGACAAGTCCTTCTTCAACAAGGATCTTGCATTTATTGCATATGGATTCATTTGGTCATGTTGAACCAACTAGTATCAGTGGAAAGAAATAAACCTTAGTGGTGGTGGATGATTATTCAATATACACATGGATCATCTTTATGTGTAAAAAGAAGGAAAATTTGCAAAAGTTTCCACAGCTCATGAGGAGAGTTCAAAATGAGAAGATACAAACCATTATCAAGATAATGTCTGACAGAGGAACTGAGTTTGTCAATGGGATTATAACTTAGTATTGCATAGAGAATGAAATTGGTCATGAGTTATCAGCTGCAAGAACTCCACATCAGAATGGAGTAGCTGAAATAAGGAACAAAACAACCAAGGAAGCTGCAAGGACCATGTTAGCTGAAGCTGGATTGCTAAGAGATTTTGGGCTGAAGTCATTAACACTACTTTGTTACACTCAGAATAGGTGTATGATTAATATGCAGCTGTCCAAAACCCCATATGGAATTTGGACAGGAAGGAAGCCTATTGTTGGATATTTTCATATCTTTTGAAGCAAGTGTTTTATTCATAACAATAGTAATGATAACTTGAAAGCTTTTGATGCTATTAAATATTATCGGAACCCATATTTTATTTACATGAGTAGAATTTATTTATCACTATAGATTGCCTAATGATGGAAGAATTTTAGATTTATGAATCCATATAAAAATCCGAGAACGAGTTCTACGTGTATTATTTCATAATTATGAAAATACAAAAACACGTAAAAATATGCCAAAATTTGTCATTTTCAACAATACGACCGAAATTACCACAACTAAAAAATAAAAGACTAAAATTGCCAAATTCTAAAAATTACATAATTAAAATTGTTATTTTTGCTAAGGAACAAAATTGTCATATGACTAAAATTACAACTTTAAAAGTTACAGGACTAATTTTGCAACACCCTATAGATACATGACCAATTTTGCAATTTTCCCTTAAAAAAAATCTCTTACAATATATTTTATTTTTCTTTCCTATAAACCATATATATAACCAAAAAAAAAGGGCTAATTTCTCGAGTTGGTTTATTTCAAACTCGGTTACTCGACAAAGAAAACGATCTGAGGCATGGAATTAGATGGATGTCGAAGATGAAAGTTCCCACAGTTGCACTCTGCGCCGACGAATCTGGCCAGGTTGTGAAATTATCATTTTGTTTATTTACCCCCACAGTTCAATTTAGTGAGCCGGATTAAGAAATTTTATTGGGTCCAATTCTTCTTCGCCATTGGAAAATATTTTTTGAGTGAAAAAGAATGGAGCCGAAGCGGCAGGTTTTCTCGGTGGACTTGCTGGAGAGGCACGCAGCTAAGGGGCGGGGAGTGATTACTTGTATGGCCGCCGGCAATGACGTTATTGTGTTGGGTACCAGCAAAGGCTGGGTCATTCGCCACGATTTTGGCGTCGGCGATTCATTTGGTGGGTTTTCGAATTTGTTTAACTTTGAATACTATGATGTTGGCCAGATTTTTGTCAGGATTTAATCACAAATGCATTGCTTATACGAAAATGTCGAATGAATTGTGGGTCAACTGTGTGTACGTGGTTTTTTAAGTAATTAGGAGGCATTATTGCTTGGTATATAATAGCTGGCCGCAAATTGCCATGCCAGTTTAATCACAGTTGAATTGCTTATGCGATAGTTTGTTGCACTTTTACTTTTATAGTGTAACCGAAAACATTTTCTTTATTTGCATCGTGTATTAGAATAAAAATGTGACTATGTTGGGGTTAGTTGGCTGAAAACTTGATGTATATGTGGACATATAATGTATTCAGTGGAAGTTTTGATGTATTAAGACATAAAAACTAGTATTTTGTGCATCACACCATACACATGTTTAATTGAATGCATTTTATTGCTTTCTCTTTATAAGAATGCGAATTTTGTTGACTCAATTGAGAGAACATTGGGGGTGAGGTTTTTCAATTGTTTAGCTGAACTCTTTTAGGACATAAGGAATTTCTTTTAGATGGATCGTGAATCTATTTCATATTGAATTTTCTTTCCTTACCCAACTTTAGTGTTTACTTAAATGAATTGCAATTTGTTAACAGATTTTTAAAATATTATTTATTCGTTTAATTTGGGTAGATATTGATCTCTCTGCTGGGAGAACTGGGGAGCAGTCAATCCACAGGGTTTTTGTTGATCCTGGTGGTAGTCATTGTATTGCTACTGTAGTTGGTGGTGGAACTTCGGATACTTTTTATACACATGCAAAGTGGTCTAAGCCTCGCATTTTGGGCAAATTGAAAGGTCTAATTGTGAATACTGTTGCTTGGAATAAGCAGCATATTACGGAAGGTAAAGTAGTGGTGCTCACAACTCGTTTTTAATTTGGCATATGGTCTCTCTCTAAGATTTGATCAGGATCTTGTGTATTTGATGCCTTTATACAGCATCCACAAGAGAAATTATTCTCGGTACAGATAATGGCCAACTTCATGAAGTTGCTGTAGATGAGAAGGATAAGAAGGAAAAGTACATCAAATTTCTATTCGAACTCAACGAACTTCCTGAAGCTTTCACGGGATTGCAGGTTTATACCTTCTCTTTTACTCTTTTTCTGTCAATTTCTTCTATTTATTACTGGGAATTTAGACCATCTCCAGTAGTTTGCACTACTTTGATGCAGAATTTGCACTATTTTAGTGTAGAATCTACATTTCATCTCCAGCAGTTTGCACTACTTTTTGTACTGAAAAAGAATATTCTATAAGATTCCTTCTTTTATTTATTTAATATTAATATTAATTTTTATTACATTATAATTGATAAAAATATTAAATAAATAAATTTTATTGAATAATGTTTATTAAATATTTTATTTTTAAAATTAAACAAATAAAAAAATGTTAAATTTAATGAAATTAATGCAAAATTGAAATAACAATTCATAAAATTACATATTATATTGTTTAAAAAATTAACACATATAATTAAATTAATTTTAGTATTATTTTTATTAGATCAACTGAAATATAATATTAATAATATATTTAAAGTTAAATAAAACCCAAAACAAATAACCAAAAAAAAAGCAAAAAAAAAATAAAATAATAGCGCTGCTACAGTGCAGAGCTATTTTTGGCGCTGCACTGTAGCAAATGTTAAAATAGCGCATACAATAGCGCACTGCTGGGAGTGGTAAATGGCGCTGGGCGCTATTTTGCATCTCCTCTTGGAGATGGTCTTAAGGCCTTGTATGGTTATGTTTCCATGGACCATTTCTAGTTTCTAGTGTTGGAAATTGAATTTTGAGAATTTGTTAGTTTTCATGTGAAAATTGGAAATATGTTTGGATGAGTGAATGAAAATTAGTTTTATGTAGGTTTGGAAATGAGATTATGTTTGGTTGAGTAGTTTTGAAGTATTATTTTATGTATATAATAATTTGAAAATTGATAGTGGTTGAATATTTTAATTGAATATATAATATTATATTTGTGAGATTGTAGGCTAGTGGGTCCCATTAGGTATAAATAATTTAAAAATAATAATATTTTAAGTTGATAGAGTTGATAATAGTGGGTCCCATATGTATAATTGGATGAAAAGATGAGAATAGTGATTGATGAGTGATGTAGGATAGTGTATAGGGTTGTGAATTGAAATTATAGGTTTGAAATGTAGTTTTATGTGAAAAATGGAATGTAAATGATGATTTCCATTGAAAAATTTATAAACAAACATGATTCCAGTTTTATGAATAGTTGGAAATTGGAAATAGGTTGTTAGAAACATAAACAAACTAGGCCTAAGATGCCTAAACTGTGCTTAAGTAAGAAACATTCATGTCTATGGACATATTAAGTGTTACTTTAGTTTCTACATATCCTTGTGAAACAAAGAAGTTCTTGGAAGTCTGTACTGTTAGAAGACTCTATTGGCATTCTAAAGATTACCGTCGCATATAGAAATAATTGGCCTTTTTGAAATTAGTGCTAGAGTTTTTAGATGGATGATGCAATTTGAACTTCAGGGTAATGCAAATTAATGATAGATGGATTGGTTTGAGGCAGGAGTAAAAGTGGGAAACTGTCAGAGCAGTGTGCATGTATTTTGATATTTTGTTTGCTTTGGACAGAAGGTGATGGATTTTGAAAGATCAAGTTAATTTGTCTGTTCTGGTTACACTGTTCTATTGGCTCTCGCTGATGCAATGCAGATGCATAGGTGTGGTAACTCAGGAGATCAGAAACTATCAGATGCAAAAGATATAGCCGACCCCACATAGTGGGATTAAGGCTTAGTTTGTTGTTGTTTCTTTTTTTGGAGTATATCTTTTGTTCTCAATGTATATTGCAAGATGTTGAATCTTTTGTTCTCATCATACCGACCATGTCCGGAACTAATTATTTTGACATCCATTTGCAGATGGAAACAACAAGCACAAATAATGGAACTAGATATTACGTGATGGCGGTTACTCCCACCCGACTTTATTCCTTCACAGGAATAGGCTCATTGGATGTAAGCTTAAATTGAATTGCACTTATCTTTTTCTAATCTTCTGTTCATTCTGCAGTTGGAAGTGTAATTGTACCATGACTCATGACGACATTCAATCTCTGAATTTTTCAAAATGACTTCCTTCATTCAAAAATTGAATGTGAAACTTGTGTATCACCATTACATATATTTCTGCAAACTTTGAACAACTGCAGACTTTTCTCTTTTGGCCCTTTTATTATTATTTTTCCATTCCTTTCCTGTTGTCCATATTTTGTTTGCTAATAATGGACGATCTGTTCTAACGACCAATATTACATAAATAAGTAGCAAGCATCTAATTGGGCATGGGTATGATATTATTTTTGCATTACAAGGTATTTATTTTTGCTGCATCATATTATTCTGGATTAAGTTCAGTTCTAAATTTCTTATTTTCGTTAGTTGATCCGAATTCCTCTGAGTGAAGAAATACATCCACTGGGGATTTGTAGTTTTGCTGATTAATCTTCAGTGACCTTCAGGTTGCTAATTATAAATCTCTCAAACTTATCCTTTTCATCAAAAGCTAAGTCTACAGATATTGGATTGAAAACATTGCAGAGTTTGGAAGTGAGAATGTAAGCCATTGACTAAGCCATATTATGGTATATTTACAATTGCTGTAATTATGAACCTGTCATTTGTTTTAATGGTTTTGCTTAGTATATCATGTTTTCTCTTCGTTGTTTTTGATATCTGATTTTTCGTAGTTCTTATATATGAGGTTAAGATTTTTAAAGATCCTTCACTAACCCTTTGACAATAATGTCATGCCTTTTTGTTTACGTCCTTTCTGCAGTCTGTTTTTGCTAGCTATGCAGAACGTGCAGTTCACTTCATGGAACTTCCTGGTGAAATTCCAAACAGGCAAGTGAATGGAGCCACGTTGAACTATTATTAATTTGCTGTTTTAACAGTGCCGTATATTCATTACAAATAATTCATTCTTGACATTTCTACATCAAGATGATTGCTGATTGCTCTGAAAGTGAATATTTCTTGAGGGTGTTCAATTGATCTTTTATGTGTGGGTAGACAATATTAGAAATTAGGATTATGTGTGGCATTTGATCATTTTGTTGAGTACTTGAGCCTTGAGGGACATGGGTGAACATTCACTAAGAGGGTGTTTGGGTGAGCTTATAAGCTCTTAAAATTTGTTTGGTAATTTTTTTTAAAAGAGCTTATAAGATCACAAAAAGAAGCTGTTTGACATCTTATAAGCTCCTAACAAAAAGTACGTCAACCCCATCTTTTTCCAAAGAGCTTATAAGCTCCATGTTTTTAAACACTCAAAAGACAAAATCACCCTTACTAATTGTATTGTATTCCAAAGTTACCCTCCCCACATATGTTCCCTAATTTTAATCTCTCCATTCTCTTCCTCTGCAAAATTGCTACTGCCGTATCTCCGCCTTCTGCTTCGACAATTCTCTTCTTCGGCAAATTCTTCTCTTGATTTTCACACTATTGATATGTTTAGATAAGTAGTTGATGTTTTCGTGTCTATCCCTATTTTGTTGGTTTTTTTTTCTGAGGAACTATTTTGTTGGTTTTACTTCTGCAGATTTTTTACTTAGAATTGATTATGTAAATACAACCTGATTTTCGCACTATTTGTTTGAACTACTAAAATGATTGTAAACTACTTATATATTCTCTTTTGTAATGATTAACAGGGGATTGCATTGAAAATAAACTATGATGATTAAACGAGAACATTTTTTTTTATCATTGTTTAATTTACATATGGTACATTATTTGGCTAAATTATTGATTAAAATTTATTTTTTAAGGCCCATAGTTTTCTTTACTTTTATAGAATAAAACTGTTTGTTTAAAGCTAAACTAGTTTATAATATTTTTGAGAATAGTTCTGGAAACTAAAATATGTCAAAAATGCTATTTAAATAATATTAATAGTGTTATGTCCTTTTTGGTCATTATGACCATAAAAGGAGCTTATAATACCAAACACCTTAACAACTCAGAAGATCTAAAAACAGCTTATAAGCTCCATCTTTTTTTATCCAAACACTTTAACAACTTTAAGTTAAGATCCAACAGCTTATCAGCTCTCTAAGCAACTTATAAGATGTAGGAGCTTATAAGATCTTTTAAATAAGCTTAACCAAACACCCTCTAAATTTTACATGCCAAACATCCAAGATATTTGCATAGAAGGATTAATAAGCTTTTTGTTTAATAAGCTTTTTGTATCTCTTCTTCAAAAACAAGTGTTGGTATTGTCATGGTTCAGTTCTGAAGATGCGAGCAACAATTTATTTTTGGTCATTGTTACAGTACCAGAGTTTATTTTGTTTTATTTTTTTGTTTTTGTTATTTTGAAGTGATGAAAGACATAAACTAAAACTAATGGGGACAGCTATCAGGCTTCTGATCAATACTTATGAGCATGTACATGCTTTCATAAGAAGTGAAGGTGAAACTTAATTTGTCCTTGCAGTGAGCTGCATTTTTTCATTAAGCAGAGAAGAGCAATACATTTTGCATGGCTATCTGGAGCAGGAATCTATCATGGTGGCCTTAATTTTGGAGCACAACGCAGGTAGACAAGTGTATTTCCGATTTGTACTCCATTCAAGTGATTCAATACGTGACAAGTTTGTCATTCCTATTTATTACTAACTTTTTGGGAACTTCATTCAGTTCACCAAATGGTGATGAGAACTTTGTGGAGAACAAGGCTCTCTTGGATTATTCAAAACTAGGTGAAAGTGTGCTGGTCAAACCGAGCTCCCTGGCAGTGTCTGAATTCCATTTTCTTCTTCTGGTTGGGAACAAGGTTAAGGTGTGTCCACCGTAATTCATCGCTAATCATGTTATTCCTGCAGCTTTTGTTACCTATTAATTTGAAGAATTAGAACAACTTCCCTGTAGAAACAAGTACAATCATATTAGCTATGTGCGCTACTATTACTAGGATTCTATGAATGATGGGAGAAATTAATATCCTGGAATACAAACAGATCTTTAGATGCTTAAAAACACCCACAGGATGTTATGTAAAGTGATACATAGGATTGTGCATTTACATATATGTCTCTCAATAAAGGTTTACAAAATAGAGGTTAGTGAAAAACTTCTTTTATAATCTAAAGGGGATTCTCAGCTATATAGGGCAGAATGTCTGACTAATTGGATAGTGTTATACCCCTCAGTTGCAAATCAACAACTTAATTTGCTATTTTAACCTATTGAAGATAACGTGAGATTCACTTGACATTAGGTATGTTCTTAACTCTCTGAAGAGCTGAGAGTATTTTATCTTACAATAGCCCGATGAGTTAACAACACCAAGTTATTTTATTACATTGTCGGTATTGTGCTTTGGGCATAATTGACAAGGTCATCAAGTTTCTTTTGTTAGGGTTGGAGTAATTGAACTTCTATGTTTGTTTTTTGCCGTATAGGATATTTCCTAAAAATGTCACTTCTTTTGTATGCTTGTTTATTTGATTTCTTTCCTCTAATTTTAATGCCTTTTTTTCCTGTCTAAATAAATTAATGGTCCTTTTTTTGTTTAATATTTGGAAGGTTGTAAATAGGATTAGTGAGCAGATTGTTGAGGAGCTTTATTTCGATCAAACACCTGATGCAGTTTCAAGGGGGATTCTAGGTTTATGCAGTGACGCATCTGCTGGACTTTTCTATGCATATGACCAGAACTCCATCTTTCAGGTGCATGTTTGGTGAAACTATCTTTGACGTTGATTATTATGCATGAATCATACATCAGTCTTTTGATATTTTGATCTGAAAATGTTAATATAGGTATCTGTGAATGACGAAGGTCGAGACATGTGGAAAGTGTATTTAGAGCTGAAGGAATATGCTGCGGCTTTGGCAAATTGTCGTGATGCCCTCCAAAGAGATCAAGTTTATCTGGTTCAGGTCTGAAGTTTATACTAAAATACTTGATATTTTGGATTTTCATCGTATTTCCATTCCCTAAATTAGTTTTAAAAGAGTATGGCTGCATCTTGCATATTCTGGCAGCTTTACTGAAATGTTGTGATGCAGGCTGAAGCTGCTTTCACTGCGAAGGATTTCCTCAGGGCAGCTTCCTTTTATGCGAAAGTAATTTCCTTTGTCCTTACCATGCAATTGCAATTCATGAAAAATGTCTATTTCTGACTAGTTATGGATATTATGGATATAATCACAAAATGCAGATGGACATAGTACTGGGAACCTTTATTGACTTAGAAACAATATCGATATAGGTTTATTAGAATGCAACAACATAGTATTTAGGCTTATATTATAAATTATTATCTTTAGAAGTGATGTCCACTTTTTATTATTGGAGCTGCGTCACTCTACTGACCATCTCCCCTTATATCCCTACCAACATGATTTCACGGAACACCTGCATCATTCTGGCATTACCATTACTGATATTGAAATTTAAAGCACCACCACTAGTCCTGTATCTCTATTGTATCCATCTCTGCAAGCTTGAATGAGTTTTTCTGTATATACAACTCATTGAGTCTTATAATGCGAAACTATTGGGCTGCCCAGTATTCTGTATGATAGTAAGACTACAACAGCAATATAATGACCCGTCTAACAAGGTTTAGGCATTACTGAACATTCAGGTTGAGTTATCAGCAAGTAGATGAGGATAGAACTAGTTGGGGTAGCATCTCAGATGTGTTGGGTGATTTAACTTGTTTGAGCTTGTTGAGGGTGTAAACAGAGCATTTACTGTTTATGCTCAGTTAGGATGAGCCTCAAGATTGATTATTTGCTTAATATGTAGTCCTCTATTTTAACGTTGGTCAAGTATCTGGTGGGAAACCAATATCTGTTAGTAACAAGTTATTAAAACCTTTCCCTTAAGTACCAATGGGTGCAGAATATTTATTCATCCACTTTTTCTTTCTGCTTCAACATACACGTAGTATTTAATATGCTGCGCGTTATGATATCCTACTAAAATCAGAAAGGTGAATACACCTAATTATTACTTTATTTATTTAGCACATGAGGACATGATCGTAACTTCAAAAACTGCATTCTGCTGCAGATTAACTTTGCCTTGTCATTTGAAGAGATCACTTTAAAGTTTATTAGCATAGGCGAACAGGTAAAAACAGTTTTCATTCACATCTATATGGAAATTGTAAAAACAGTTTCCTGTTCGCTGTATTAGTAGTTTGTTCCACTTTTTGCAGGATGCTTTAAGGACCTTTTTGTTGCGGAAGCTTGATAATTTTGCAAAGGATGACAAATGCCAAATAACAATGATTTCCACATGGGCAACTGAATTATATTTAGATAAGGTTTGTCTGCCATTTGCTGGCTCCTGGATAAATAAGTTTTTTGTTTCTTTTTATGATGGTTTTATACTTTTATCCATCTAGTTTGTTTGCAAGGAACAAAGCTTCACATATATAGTTCTTTCGTTTGATACATTAATTCCCTTGACCTTTATGATGTCTGCATTCAGAGGCAGCCATTTGGAGGACTTCTTTGAGATACTTCCTTCATAAGTCTTTGCAACAGTCTCATATGATTATGAATGTGAGATATTCATGCTCACTGGTTAAGTTGTTGGAGAGATTTTATTTGCCTATTATATTAGGTAGCTTACATCTCTGCTGGTCGTAGTAGAAGAGTAGGTTCTGAGGATGCTGATTCCAGCTGTGACTTTTTTCATTGTATATCAACCTAATATCATGAGAAAACGTCCTTGTAGTAGTCTGGCTTTGTTTACTAAATTTACTGTGGCCCGGATTGTGTTTTTTACATAACACTTATGCATTCTTTATTGAGATGTTAGATGTTAATTCTGTCTGAGGCTTATTTACATACGTCGAGATTACATTGATGGGAGACGTGTTATTTATCATAAACATACCAACCTTTATTACACCAGTGTTTGTGTACCAGAGTTTGTTTTTTAGTTCTTCATTTGTGGCAATGTGTTCTTTCTTTGGTGTCAGATTAATAGACTACTTTTGGAGGATGATGCAGTGTCTGATACTTTGAGTTCAGAATATCAATCAATCATCACGGAATTCTGTGCCTTTTTGAGTGACTGCAAGGATGTATTGGATGAGGCTACGACGATGAAACTTCTGGAAAGGTGCTTTCTCGTTTAGTTGGCTTTGTCTTATTTTTAGGTTACCACATATTTCTATTGAATTTTGGGAAATAATGAATTGTCTGGGTTTCCTAATGTTTAGTGAATATTGCAACTGTAGTATCTAAATCTTTCAATATAGTTCATATTTGTATAGTGTTCGTCTTTGAAATATTCTGGTGCTACTTCAGTTAAGATTAGTTGTACAAAAGGTGAAAGCTAATTGTGGTATATTGTTAAATTGGACTTCTTTAGCTAGGCGGTTCAGTCATTTTGTTTTAAATACACTTATGAGAAATCTCTACTTAAGACGTGCCTATCATGAAATCATGCAGCTATGGTAGAGTTGATGAATTGGTATTCTTTGCTAGTCTCAAGGAGGAACATGAGATTGTGGTGCATCATTATATTCAGGTGCTTACAGTTTTAACTTTACGGCTAGTTCAAGTTCTTATATTCCCTTATCCGTTGCTTTTCAATTTCTGTTCCATCGTCTGTGCACTATTACCGTCAATTTTGAGCTACTTTTCAGTCCGATACATGCCTTAGACCTGTAATTAGCCCTGTTTTAGCTCAACTTTAAGTACATTTCTTCAACTTGTTACTTACTTAAGTTTGACCGCTTTTATATGCAAGCCTGTTTGAATCATTTACAAAATGTATTAAGTATTCAAGTTTGTTCCTTCTCTTTGGTCCTTGTTTATTCAATTTTTTATGAAATGCTTTTGAGGGAAACCAAAACTGTTTCACCAGTTAAAGAAATCATACAAGCTGCAGGTGCTGCTATCTTGCTAATTGGTTCTACAACTGATTTTAAGCATAATGTATTTTTGTTGCCTCATGAAATCAATTTCTTGATATGTGCACTCAAAAAATCTTTGACGCTTGATCTAATGCTTCCACCATTAAAGTGAAGATGGAAATCCTAAGCACTGATTCCTAGTTAAAGTTAACGGATAAACCTTTTATCCATAGTTGCAGAAATCGCTAGGCGCTAGTTGAGAGGCAGCCAGCGACTAGCGCCTAGGCGCTGCCTAGAAACAACCCTATTTTTTATTTTTTTCATTTTTTTAATATTTTACCAATTTTTGGCCGATTTTTGCCGCCTAGACCGCCTAGGTGGCCGCCTATGCTCGATTTCTTGGCTGCCTAGGTAACCGCCTAGCCCGCCTAGGCGGGCGCCTTGGCCGATTTTCGGCCGAAACGATTTTTTGGTCCGATTTTAGCAAAATCGGATCGGCTTAAGGGCGCCTAGCGCCTAAGCGGCCACCTAGGTCGATTGTTTACAACACTGCTTTTATCAGGCTTGAACCTAACTTGTTTCTGTGCATCCCTACATTATATGGTATTTTCGCTCTCAATCCACAGCTTGCATCCAAGATTTCTGTGGAAATGCTGATATAGTTTAGAAAAGTCATATTATTATGCTCATATGGAAAGAGTATATGAGCCTGACTGTATCTTATTGATCTTTATGATCTTAGTTGACTACGATTTTCAATCAATGTTGATGTCAGTATAATTTTCATGTAAACCTGGATTTTTTATATTCTTTTTTTAGCTAGGAGAAGCAAAGAAAGCACTGCGAGTTCTTCAGAAACCAAACGTTCCTACAGAACTTCAGGTATGAGCTTGTGGAGGATAACTTTTCTAAACTTCTCCATGTCAGTGTGCATTAAGAAGTGCTGTAACCTTATCCCATATTGTATATTATTGAAAGTTTCTCTTATTATGCAGTACAAGTTTGCACCAGACCTTATCATGCTCGATGCATATGAGACTGTTGAATCATGGATGACCACCAAAGACCTGAACCCAAGAAAGCTCATTCCTGCAATGATGCGTTATTCAAGTGAACCGCATGCCAAGTAATATGTATTTCTCTTTTTAGTTGTATGGTGCTTGTTTTCTGTTTCTTTTAAGGTTGCTATATACCTTTCATTTCTTTCTATGCTACATCTATCGCTTCCTTAATATGACTGTAGGGCCAGGTTTTACTTTATTTTGCTGATTGTTTGGTCCAATTTTTGTCACTCACACAACTTGTATCTTCAATGAGATCTTGAAATGGTTATTATATGGGAACAAAGTGAAACCATGACGGATAAAGGAAAATCATATTGTTGCATCTTTGGATGAGATTAAGCCAAATTTACAACGTGATCTTCATCTTGAGCACTTGATAACTTGAAAAGTAATAAACTCGCTGGTTTGATAGAAGCCAAGTCTTTTGAGGAAGATTGACACTACGAGAAAAGTTTTGAACATTGAAGAGGGGAACTTTAAGATTGCCATGGCAATTGACACTCTTGTCTTGTAACTAGACCAGATATTGTTGACTGCATGATAAGACTGGACTAATGCTGCTTACCTTATGTTTTGAGATGAAATGAGTTAATTACTGGCTGAAGTTCAATTTGATGCTTCTATTGTAATGACGATGTTGCAACCTATTTGTCATTAGTTTGGATGCATAAATTAATTAGTCATTTATGATGAGAATTAAATTTGTCCTGGCTTTTTGGTGAAAATGTTTTTCCCTAATATATAAATGTTTGGTATGCAGGAATGAAACTCATGAAGTGATAAAATATTTGGAGTATTGTGTTCATCGTCTGCAGAATGAGGATCCTGGTGTTCACAATTTGTTGCTCTCTTTGTATGCCAAGCAGGTTGGTTTGCTAATAGTAATCAATATCTCTGGTTAAGTGTATTAATCCATTCCATCTTTGTCTGTCTTTTTTGTTACTTTTGCATGCATAGAGTATGTTGCAAATCTTTTCATTATATTTGTGATGAACTTTCACCTGGAGATAATAATATGGGACTAGCAAACATCTCTCGAATATTGTTTATACTGTGAACATATACACTTTCCTTTAAAATATATTTGTTTCTTATTTTTCTGAAATTTTTACATAGATTGTGCCCAACGGGCTTGCTTTAATTATATTTCTTTGTTTGAAGACCATTTCACTTCTCAAATATGCTTGTTGTATAAGTGTGTCTCTATAAATTTATTCCTTTATCATATCAAAATAAAATTTTAATTATCTTTTCGGACATCTCTAGTTGTGGCTCAAAAAAATTTTCACGATGCGACAGTCTGCAGAGCTACATTTCATGTGCATTAAATAAAAATTTATGATCCTGATGTTTGATTTCCAGAAGGGATACATAGAGGAACATTCAATATTCTCACGAATCTAATCGTTTGGTCTCTCGGTTTTGGCGTCAGGAGGATGAGAGCTCTCTTCTGCGTTTCCTGCAGTGCAAGTTTGGAAAGGGGCAGCCAAATGGCCCTGAATTCTTCTATGACCCAAAATATGCCTTGCGTCTTTGTCTCAAGGAAAAACGGATGCGCGCCTGTGTCCACATATATAGTATGATGTCTATGCATGAAGAAGCAGTTGCTCTTGCTCTACAGGTAATACTTCTCACTAAATCTCTTTTATGCATATAAGAGTTTTTGTACAGTTTTTTATGATAATCAGGCTGAAATTTAAGTCTCTTGTCCAATATTTGAAACAATAGAATTTGAATACAATAGTTGAAACAATAGAATTTGTGTGCATTCTCTCATATGTTTGTTCATAATGTCAGGTGAGAAAGCAGGAGTGCATTTCTCATAGTCTAGTTTTTTTTACTATTAGATGACGCGCTTGCATCATGTTCTATGCTCAGTCAAAAATCTGATGAGTTGGACTTCTGATTCTATTGATAATCAAATCGAGGCACTGATCTTTCGTAAGTCTGTATATTCATCCTGCTCTGAAGTTCCATTTTATTAACAGGTTGATCCAGAGCTTGCTATGGCTGAAGCTGATAAGGTTGAAGATGATGAAGACTTGAGGAAGAAACTTTGGCTTATGGTTGCCAAGCATGTCATTGAACAAGAGAAGGGAACAAAGAGGGAGAACATCCGAAAGGCTATAGCATTTCTCAAGGAAACTGATGGACTTCTGAAAATTGAAGATATCTTGCCCTTTTTCCCAGATTTTGCATTGATTGATGATTTCAAGGTATGTTACCTTGCTTTAGGTACTTATTCCGATACAAAGTGATAGTTTTTCCATGATGTGGTCTGTGTTTGGATAACTTCATGTGTTGAAGGTTACTGTTTGCATGTTTATCAATTTAAATGACACTATAGGAAGCTAAGTTGAAACTGATTCCCATTTATTTCCCGCTTGACCTTTTTAAAAAATAATTGTAGGAGGCAATCTGCTCATCTCTGGAGGACTACAATGAGCAAATTGAAAAACTGAAACAGGAGATGAATGATGCTACACACGGCGCAGACAACATAAGGAATGATATCAGTGCACTTGCACAACGATATGCTGTCATTAAACGGGATGAGGAATGTGGGGTAATGATCTTATGATGTTTGTTGGCTCAATTTAGAAATTCTTTCAGCATAAGTTAGATGGCTGTAAAAATAAGCTCAATGCTTGAGGTTTTCTTGGTTATGCTTTTGTTTCTAATCTCCTAGGAGAATTGACGCTGATGTTGGCTCTTCATTTGTCTGGCTTCAATATTCTCACCTAGTTTCTTAGGTTTTTCAAAAGGGATAACTACAAAAAGCCCCCTAAGGTTGGACTAATTACCAAAACACCCAGAATTTTTTGTAAATTGCAAAAAAACCCCTTAAGATTTGATTCTGCTTACATCTTCCCCCTTCCTAAGCAATTTTTTTTTTAAAAAGCCCCTTGATATTTGTAGAAATATTACAGTTACCCCCTTAAATTCAATACATAATCAAACCTGAGGCGGTTTTTTGTAATTTTGAAACATCTCTGGATTCTTCTGTAAATAGCCCAAACCTTGGTTTTTTTTTTTTTTTTTTCAATTATCCCTTTTTAAAATGATACTTCTGCGCAGAATCTCATCCTCACTTGGTTTTAACAGGTTTGTCGGAGGAAAATATTAAATGTAGCTGACGATTATCGGATGGCTAGGGTCTATACTTCAGTTGGATCTATGGCTCCTTTCTATGTCTTTCCATGTGGACATTCCTTTCATTCTCACTGCTTGATTGCACATGTGACTAGATGCACTACTGAAGCCCAAGTAAGTTCAGGAACTATACACTCCTTTCGCCTGATCTTGTCTCTAGTGGAATTAAATACCTTTGCCTTTTACTTCTTACTTGGCAATTAGAGATAATGAAATTTTGTTGAATATACTTAACCGGAGGTTCCACTGTTCTATTATTCGAGTACTGGGACGATATTTCCCTAAAACAAAATTGTATCTGATAACCTTGAGAGGAATTGCGAGATTCTATTTTCTGGTCCTAAAAAGACAGTAATCTGATATGTTATTCACCATTAATAGTGCATCGACATCTAGTGGGTACTAATCCTAATGGTTCATATCTAAGCATATGTTCATCTAGATTTAGAAAACCCTTGTATTTGTAGCTTACATGAGTCCCAAGTCTGAATATTAATTCGAAGGTGACACAAGTGCCCTCCAGAAATAAAGTCCATTGTTGGTTAGATTCTTAGTTCATCCCATAAAAGACAGTTTTGAAGGCTCCTCAATCCAATTTTTTTTAGAAGTTAATAATTGCGATAAGTTTCTAGTTCTGGTTTGTTGGTTTGTATGGGTACATGCATTTTATTTGAAGATTTTTAATTGTAATCCATTTACCTAAAATATTTTGTTTCATTGATTTCTCAGGCTGAATACATACTGGATTTGCAAAAGCAGCTGACTTTACTGGGTAATGAACCTAGGAAGGAAATGAATGGAGGCTTAACAGAAGAGGAACCAATAACGAGCATGACTCCTGGGGATAAGGTCTGAAATAAAATTTTCAAATGTCATATTTTCGGCCCTTGCAGGCTAAGAAATCTAAAAACAATGAATTTGTTTATTAGGCGGTAGCATAATTAAATTGGTGTGTGATGTATTTAATTTTCATTTTTGTCATTGTATTCACCTAATTCAGTAAATAAGAACTACAAAGTTTCATCTTTTCTATATTTTCTAAATTCTAAAATATTGTGTCCATATATTTGAAATGCAAATTATGAATTTTGACAATTTCGTCAGTCTTGTGTGGTCTTACTTACGAGTGTGTTTGCCTGAGAAACCAGTATTCTGAGATCTTTCATACGCGCTTTAAAATTTTAAATAAACCTAGTCTTTTTTTTCGTGATGTATATAATTACTTGTGCAAAAATTTATGTGCAGATCCGGTCACAGTTGGATGATGCCATAGCTAGTGAATGCCCATTTTGTGGTGATCTAATGATCCGCGAGATATCTTTGCCTTTCATCCTCCCAGAGGAAACCGATGAGATTGAGTCATGGGAAATAAAGCCACAAAACCTTGGGTCTCAAAAAAGCATATCATTGACTGTGTGATTACATCCTTCGCTCAAGTTTGCGATCGAACGGCTGAAGGGCACAATTTGGTAAAGTGATGTACATATTTTCCCCACTTTTTTGGTGTTAATGTTGTTGTGTGTATTGTTTTATGTTGTCCTTTTTCTTTTTTTTTTTTTTTTTTTGGTGTGTGTGTGTGTGTGTGCTCCCTTCTGAGGTGTTACTTTAATTCTTTTGAGTTTTTACATGTTCCACAATCAATTATTTTGTTGAGTGATTCTCCGGTCATATATGAGACGTATAATACGGTCCATTTGTAGTATGCTATTTACGTTCGAGCCTTTTTGAGTTTTTTGGTTGATCTCCAAGTGTATTAAAATGTACTCATAATGGTCTTGTATTCTGATTTTAAGGGGTTATTCTGTCATTTGGATATCATAAACTTGTTTTCGGATAATTTACATTTGTGTTCCTCTGTTATGCCTCTAAAACACTTTATGTTATCTCATTTTGGCTCTTAATACTCGGTTGAATAATTCCTCAACATGCCCACATTTTCAATCCCGTGGTACGTTTATCTGCAAAATAGTTGTGATAAAGCAGGATCCAAAAGGAAAGCGATCATCCTCTAAAGACCCATACAAAGGCTGTTTCAATATGAATGAATAGTAGCCGTTACTTGATTGTGCCAGAGAAAAATGTCCCAATAGTAGATCAATGTTCAAGGTGATCGTGGTTGGCTGTCTGTAAAACTTCATGGATATGAGCATTAACACAAAACAAGAACTGTCTAAGATTTGCTAATCTACCGCCGCAGTCTGTACATTGTTATTTTACATTAGGCATGATACATAAACAAGCTATTTCCAGCAGCACAGGCAATCAAATTGGTTGTTGGATGCCAGGCCAGATGCAGCAACTTAGAGTTGAAATCATAGGAAAATTCGTTACTTCCTGCACTTTGATTATCGTGGCCTGATGATATTTTAATGATGGCAAAATTAGCAGCAGTACTAGAAATTAAAAGAAACGAAATAGCAAAGCCAAAAGGAGAGAAGAAACAAGAAAGTAGAAATGGAGGAGCACCTTGTCGGTAAAATCCCCTAGCCAAGTTGCTCAAAGATGATCGTCGGGGTCTTGATGTGGTTTGGACATGTGGCTTCCTGCGATCACGTGCATTGGAGAGGAGCAATTTATATGAAACAAATAATTATTCAAAAAAAAAAAAAATCACGAGGTTTTGAGTGAATACCAATAAATCCAGGGGATTTTTTTTTTTTTTTTGGAGAAGAATCTAGGGAAGTTTTAAAATTACAAAATTACAGAAACCCTTTTCATTCTAGCTTACAGTTTGCCCCAATTGTTGGTTGTCCTCACAGAATTGTTGCATCATCAAATGTTTTGCAATGCATCCCACAATTTTTCTAATATCACAAATACAACAACAACAACAACAACAACAACAAACTAAGCCTTAATCCCACTACGTGGGGTTGGCTATACGGATCATATCGCGCCATCGTTTACGGTCATAAGCCATATTTTCATTTATTTCTAGGTATAACATGTCTTGTTTAATAGCTTCTTTCCAAGTCTTTTTAGCCCCAACTTTTTGCCTATTTAGAAAAGTTAAAGATAAAGATGTAACTTAAAAATGTACGACAAACAATTTGGGTTGTTGTAATACTTAGAAAAGTTGAGGGATGTAGTTATAAAATATTTAATGACAATGTATGCAACCACGGATTTTTATATCCAATTGAGTTTGAAGACTGTTAAATGAATTATACCTATTTGTATTTCGACTGGCTTCAATGGTCACTCCTTCACTCCCACTTCCACAAGAAAATACACGCAGAAGATTGCTGATGAACAAACATAATCACTGATTTAGAATAACAATAGACAAAAACACATGGCTGGTCAAGAATAGGCCTGTCCCACAACTTTCAGTAACAGAATTCACCTGTAAGATCCGGTTGCAAAACTAAGGCGGTCTTTAGCAACGCAGCATTCAAACTTATCAAAAATTGCATCGTTGTTGTACAAATCACACAACTGTGCAGCATAATGTAGAGTGTCAGCCTTGCGACATATGACAATAAATATGTATAACTCTAAATTTGTGACAGTAAATGAAGAATAACCAAATGCGTACACCACTTCCTTAGCAGAAAAGGAAATAATACTATATCTCCATTGCTACTATATGTAAATAAATGTCTAAAAAAGAATGCAATTTTTGCGTTTCACATTCTCATGTGAAAAATTTGGAACTGAAAATTCAGAAGCTATGGACAGTCCGCAGCAAAAGCAAAAGAGTTTGCTCCCAGATGATAAAAAATACCTTACAACTCTTAATAACAATGGCAGGGATTGTAATTGCATTAAAAGTTGTCTGCTTTAATCAATTGTATTGTCATTTGAAACAAATTGCCTTTGCTTTCAACTCAACTACATGCTGCCAAAAGTTTTTTATGATACTTAAAGAAAAAATTGTGAATGAGCAAATACCTACTATGTAAATCTCTCAATCCTCATCCTCTATAATTTCATGAAGTTTACATACTAGGGATGATGGATGAAACCAAGTGCTACCTTTTATATTTAAACAGTAGGCTAAGAAAGGATAATGGGTTTTTATGTCCCCTCAATAACTAATCTAAGGCGATAATAACAGAAAACGGAAGGATAATAGGAAAATGTAGCAGACCTTGTGGGCAAATATTTTTTTTTAATGAATATATTATGTAACTGCGACATTATTAAGCAAAGAATTATATGGTGACGAAGAATTTGTGACATACTACTTTCTCACCTTAGGCCGTAGGTTCTCATGAATCTTAAATGTTGCAACTGGACTGGCATCCATATGCATATCCCAAAGCTGAAAATGAAAAGGAAAGGCTCAAAAAGAAAATTAAAAGAACCCAATATCATTTTACGTTTATTGTTTGATGGCATCTGAATTTAGCAATAAACGATGGCAGGAAAATCTGGACATGAAAAACAGACTAGAATGTATATGCACCTCAATAAAAAATTGTGGGGGGGAGGGGGGGGGAGGGAACACGAGGGGAATGTATGAAAGACAGATAACTTAGGCAAAAAGTTTATGTTTTGATCAAGTGGCATCAATATGAGAAGGCACAAAATCAGAACATACATATGGGTGTGTGTAAAATGTGTGGTGAAATGCACACGACACGAAGTACATCAACGGCAGTAGCATCTCATACACCAAAATTGAACGTCTTTTGGATAATGGTTAATTGAGAATTGCCATTCATGTTGAACATAGAAGATATAGAATGTCGCAGAAGCTAATGTGTAAAATTAAACCCTAACTGAGGAACAACATTTATTTAAAATGATAAGAGTGGCTGAGAGACCTTCAGATTCATATAATCACGGCTTAAAATATGCCTTCCATCATTTGCAAACTTCATATCAGTTATTGATGCAATAATCTCAGTGAAGAATGATTTCGGCCCATGGGATTCCTCATCTTTCAATCTACAGAAATAAAACTTTGATGTTATAGAAATTAAAAACTACCGAAGTGACAATGACTAGAAAATAAGGGTAAAGTCTAACACTCACATCCTTGCATTGTGATCACATAAAGCTGATTTTCTCATGTCTACAAGCCGAATAAATCCCCTTGAACTGCTGTAAGCCAACAGATTACAGTGAAATGGATGGAATTCTGCTGCTGTGATCACCTCTAGCAAAATTTCATGAAAATCCAATCATTCCTTTTGTTTGAAAGGGCAAAAAACAAAAAAAAAAAGGAAAGAAAAAAAGAAAAAACGTCAGAATATTACAATTAATGTCAATATAACTCTACAGGATGATGCTTCCAGTGCATTTTTACAAGTTGTTCTGAGATAGTATTCGTGTATGTGTGTGTTATGGGAAGGAGGATACTACGAGTAATATATAGATGCATAGGAATAGAGATGAATGAACATCCTTCTTTTCGTGAAAAGAATGCAATTAAAAAATGACGGATGATGGCAAGATAACAGAACTTGCACTCCTGATGTGTCTGAAAAATTACCTATAAGATCTTCCATGTTTGCAGGCTTCATGTCAATGATATTGAAACACTGATTGCTGACTTCAAGATTCCACAAATTTATTCTTAGGTCATCTCCAGAAAGAAATGTCTCCCAATCACTTCAAAACAATTATCAAACTCTTTACAATCTTTACAATATCAAACTCTTCCTTGCAACTCCATAACAAAATTTATCTGATGATTTATGGAGAAAACAATCATCGAGTATACGTCTGTATCTTATGTCGCTTGCTCCTATTTGATATTATTTTTCTTTGTATGGGGATAGAGGGGAAAGAAGTTTCCAATATATCTATGTGCCATGCATGAAAGAACCAGTTGCAAAGTTAAGCACTCAATTTAAATAAAGACAGAATCAAATTTTAAAAGCAAAAAGAAAGACAATCTATATACCGTACCTACCTATTGACTGAGATAGAGTTGACATTAAAATCATGAGCATGCGCATACACCCTTCGACATCTTGCAAGTGTAGCATCTTCTAAACATGCTATCTAGATACAAAACAAACCTGAGTTCATGGCGAAGCCGAAGAGTGGTGATTTGTGTTACAAACTTAAACTCTGAAACGCATACCTCATTATGCCCTCCATTATACGATGATACACCATTCACCTTGTTTTCTGACCATTCTAAAGAATGACCATTGGAAAATTTTGACTTTTGCCCATGAATAAAACTCTTTTCGGCCAATAATGAATTCTCTGAAGATACAGATTGACTGATGTCCATCTCTTTGACTCGCTTAACTACATGGTCCTTAACCTGCATTTAGGCACCCATTAACGTATTTGTAGGGAAAGAAAGTATAGTGAGCGATGAACATAGCTATCAATAGTGACAGTCAAATTTATAATCTTGATAGTTTGATCTGAAGGAACTTTCAATGCGAGTTTGGGACAGTTACTAAATTTTCAGTGGTGTAAAGTTATTCAATCATCATAAAATCACTGGAATATTTAACTGATTGTCATCTTTCGTTTTTTCCTATTGCTAGCATATCAAGGACTTGGAACAGGTTCACCAAGAAAGAAATTCTACCAAGTTATCAACAGTAGATCGATCACTTTTCCCAAACCGTACTGTGAATTTTCTTATATCTCTCTTCAAGAAGTTCTGCACATTGTACAAACGATTATAGAAGTGTATTTTACCCTCCATAATTTGATAGTCTTATTGTTGGCTGAAAGAAGACGTAGTGATCCATTTGGCGGAGCACACCACCTGACTTTATTGATCTTTTCTTCAATCTCAATGCTCTTCAAATAATCAAACTGTAACAAGAGTACGTTATCAAGATTCACACACTCTGCAAACTACATAGTCAAGATCCTCAATGACCACAGCCACAAAAGAAACATCCCAATATATTAAAAACTTGTGAAATCATAAGAAATGTAAGCAAGATTACATACCTCGGGCTCGTGACTTTGGAACTCAGTTTTGTACTGAAATTTAGGATGTTTTAATACCACACTATCAAGTTGCTCTAACTCATGCCGTGAACTGAACTCGAGTAAGTCCTATAATGCCAATGAGAATAAACATTAAGCTAGTCAACACAACTAACAATCTTATATAATGCATAAGGAGTGAACTTTCATGCAACTCCCAAAGCTTAAGTACTTTCTCCATTAAACCAGACAATCATCAATCCACTTTGCATAGCATTAATTTATCCACTTCATGCACTTCTGTTCCTTCTCCATAACACGGTAAAATAAAAATGCGTTTGTGTAAAATCCAATTAGACTTCTTTGCCAGCTAAAAAAATGTTAAAATAAATCAAAAACATCACTTGCATAGAAGATTAAATGGAAGGGGCAATTCGCACATCTTTACCACCGTTGCTCTGGAAAATGACGACGCGGCCGCCTCGATCGCCCACAGCCAGGTGATTTCCATTCTTGTCGAATTCAATTGCCGAAATAACATCAACTACACACACAAAAAAAAGTCCAACATTTCGCAAGATCAACAACTCGGTGAAAGAAAGTTTAGATATGGGGCGCAGGTGTAGAGAGGCAGAATTACTGTCTTGAACATCTTCTCCGGGGAGTTTATCGCCGAAGACTTGGGAAAACCTCCACTCCAAAGCGGCGGGAGAAGAAGAAGAGTCTGAGCCAAAACTCAAACTCATGGCGGGTGTAATGAACGCTCAAAACGACATCGTCCGCGCCACTGGGTGACTCTGCAGCTGCAGCAGCAACTCTTTGATCTTCTTGGTGCTTTTGTGTGTGTGGGTGTGTGAGAGAGAGAGAGAGAGAGAGTGAGAGAGAGAGAGGAGGTGGGTTTCCGTTATCCACTCAAATTTCAGGGAAGTTTTCTAAACTGAATTGTCTAATAATATACAAATTTGCAATTTAAAATTTAATTTAATTTCATATTTCTTTAATAGGAAAGTGATTTTTGTGTGCAAGTTTGCTGAGATTATAGAGGATTTTACACAATTCTCTCTAATACAAATTATAATTTGCCTGTGTATTTATTTATATTTAATAACAATATTCTTTTTTATTTACATTTTCAATTTTTCTCAGTATTACATATTTTATGATTATTTTATCTAATTCGGTATGATATAAGACGACCTGATTCTCCCCTGCGGAATATCGAACTCATGAACTTAGCATGAATTATCTGGTGAAAACATTCGAGAAGTACATCAAGATTAAATCTTATAAGTGGAGTTTGGTGTTACTTTGAATAGAGAGCTCGGTTTGGATTATGAGAATAGTTCTGGATTATGAGTTCCCAATAGTTAAGTGGGTTATGGGCGCGATTAGCCTCACAGTGTAGGATAAATCCTTTCTCCAATGTAATTCTCCTGTAAATTATATATATGTGTGTGTGTGTTCTTTTTTTTTAATTGTTATAACATTTTTTCTTTTTTTAAAATAACCTTGTCGGTTTAAAATTTGAATATTTCTAGAAATGTTTAGATAATCATGTTCCTTTAAAATAGAGCTAAAATATACTTATTCTTGCACCTTATGAGGTGACTTTGTGATGGGTTCTTGAGGCCAACAAAAATTCTCATCTAATTCTCCTGTAAATTATTTTATATGGTTGTGTGTGTGTTTTTTTAATTGTTATAACATTTTTCTTTTTTAAAATAACCTTGCAGTTTAAAATTTGAATTTTCTAAAATGTTTAGATAATCATGTGATTCACCTAACATGGATTATAAAGCTCATCGCTTGAGTTGAGCGAGAATTTACTCGTGTGATTCATCACCTAACCTTAGTTTGCATCAATCTCAGTAGTTTACCCATAGCACAATCAAAGAATAATAATTGTGTGTTCTCCTGGTATAAATATATACATAGAGGTATGATATCCAATAAGACCAGTGACTGTGGTGAGACCGTAGGGATTGATCTCAACCTTTGCAATAATTCCATGAGTGACTTAGATTTAAGCGACAAAAAAACATTAATTAATAAAATAGTCATATTAAGGGTATTGGACAAAATACAATAAATATGGATAATTATCATATCAAAACCGCTATAAATTACGAATGAATGTCTATTAATTGACTTTCATGAATTCAAATCTATTCTCTTCCTAAAAAAACACACGAGAGCCCATATCGCCTACACCACACGTCCATAAACCTTTAATAGAACAACAACACGCCAACTGATAACAAAATTCAGAAAACAGAAACTGCAAAAAAAAAAAAAAAAAAGAAGAAGAAGAACCAAATTCTATGTTGAAGAAGACCAACATGATGCATAAGTATTTAATAATTATGCATATATAACTCTATGATGATGCATAATTGAATTTAAAATAACTGACATGTCTAGCTCTTTATATATATATATATATATATATTTTTTTTATCTTTGATGAGTGATTAAAACATACCACTTCAAATAAATTTTTCCTAGCTTTTTTTAGAACATTGTTAATGCAATAAAAGATAGAAAATATATTTTAGAACATTGCATATATTGGTCCACTATGGTGCCTTAATAGTTAATAATTACTTCACGGATATCTCTATGATGATGCCTAATTGAATTTGAAAAACTGACATGTTTAACTCTTTATCAGTGCACTATGGTGTATCAATATAAAGGAACTACTGCAGATTTAAATTAATAATGATGCATGAATATAAATAAAACATTGCATGTTTTGTTTTCATGCATATTTAAAAAGAGACCACTACAAATACATTACTATTTCATTGCATATTTAGTAAAATCAATTTACTATAGCAGACGTGAGTGCTGATGTCAAACAAGTGCTTGAAATATTGTCTAGTTCGATAAAATATTTTATTCCAGAAATTGAGCAAGATAAGATCCCACGAGTTGGAATGAAATTTATTACATTGGAAGACGTCGTACAGTTCAATAAGAAATATGGCTCCAATAGTGAGTTTGAATACAAAGAAGTACAACAAGAAGGTTTAGAAATAGTGTGATCTGTGTACAATATGTAGTGTACAACATGGATGGATTTAAAAATATTAAGAGCTCCAGTCAGGTTAATATTAATAATGAAAACACGTCCAATAAAAATATTTCGGCTTCTTGACATCAAAATTTTCCTCCCTCTGATATCAGTTGTACTCCATAGAAAAAATGACACTACTACAAAAAGAGAGAGAGAGAGAGAGAGAGAGAGAGAGAGAGAGAGAGAGTTAATAATTTTATAATAATTCACTGTTACATATAAGCATAAAAGTCATTCACGTATCTCTTTTCAATTATAATGCATATTTATTTAACTCATACTGCGTATTTATATAGTCCACCGCATTAATTATTTGCACACTGCACCGCATGTGTATATACACATATATTCTACCTATGCTAATAATCATACTAATTATCTATTGAAATCTATATATATATATATATATATATATAAAACGAGAGTCACTTATAAATAGTAATAAGAAAATTTTCCCACCCATTTCATCTTTCTAAATCTGGAAAATGCTAAATTGTTATTACAAAAGATTGAATAATAAAATAGCAATTTAATTATGTCAACACTTGCAATAAAAAAAACTAGATTTTGGATAAGTTGAATAATTAAGGTAATATTATTTGGCAACTGGATTATACTTTCCAAAATTTCAAAATTATAATTTCTTATTTTCAGTAAACCGAATTTTCATGGATAAGTTCTAATTATTAAGGTAAAATTATTCTGATAACTACTTTTATATTTTCTTAATTTAAATTTTTTTTTTCCTATTTTCACATTATTTATTGATAAAATACTCTAAAATAAATGTACATATATTTGAAAAGACTAACTAAATAAAAATTAAAAACTTAAAATACAAACTAAATTAAATAAATTCAAAAACAAACATATAAAATCTAAATTATTTAGTAAAGCTAAAATTATCTGAGAATTCATAAATTATATAAATAATTAAAATTATGAAATAAAGCCTTAAAATTATCAAAGAAGTTTTGGTAAGTCTTAAAATCATCTCATAAAATCTAAAAAGTATTAAAATAAATAAAAAAGTTACTATAATAGAAAATCTGTTTTTTACCTTAACATAATTTGTGTAAAATATGTTGATTAAGTTAAACAAATATGTAGCATGTTTACTTCCTTAATTTAAACAATTAAAATTTATTATTTTGAGTAAATTAAATTTTCGTAGATGCTTTCCTTAACAGAACATTTTCACAGGTTTATAATTGGTAGGGTTTTAGGCATAATGTGAATATGAATTCAAATGTTACCAACTTCATATTTTTTCCACAAAAATCATTATTTATTTTGTTAATTTCGTATGAATAAACATAATTCTTGCTCGATAAGTATAACCAAATATATGATAATGATCAAATAAGAAAGATTCAAACAGGTACACTACACCATCCAAACAGTACAATACAAATCTTGAGGATAAAATAAAATTTTCAAATTCAACTTAAAAAGGTGAATAAATATAATATAAAACACAAAATCAGGACAAAATATATTCAAATTTAAATATTAATAAAGAAGATTTATATATATTCAAATTTAATTTGCAGTATATAGTGATCTTAGAAATAAAATAGACACACACACACACACACACACACACACACACATATATATATGGATTTTGTAGAAATGAATGTGTGCATACTTTTTTGGACATAAAATAAATAAATACTAATCAAATAAATAATTTTATTTATTTGTTCTATTATTTGGGGTATATTTATTTGTTAATCTCAAGTAATAGAAAATTAATTTTCATTCGTTTTTTTAGATCATTTTTTTTAAATAATCATGATTTAAGTAGAATGATATTGGTATTGATAAATTACAGTCTGATTTTATTTCTTAAAATAATATATACAATAATTTGTTGGTATAAGTTTTAACTATGTTTCAATTTATCTACTTTAGTTTAGTTGTAGAAAATTATAGTGACCATATAATTTTAAAGTTTTAGATAACTCAACAAGTGTTTTTAATAGATATATAAACTTGCGTCAAATATATAATCGATTTTTTTTTCTTCTCATTTCTCGATATTATAAAGTCAATTTGTGTTTTCTCATTTTCCCGAAATTTTTAATACATAGTTGGATATTTAACATGATGTTTTGTAAGAACGTATTAAATTATTGTAACAATTATTATTTAATAAATCCTTTTCATGTTCAAAGGAAGGGGCGAGTGTAACTGTGTAACGGCCCGCTTTTCAAGATCGATGATTATTCCCACAAACCAACACGAGCCTTTTCAGCACGCTTTGTCCTCACTCACGCGCACCCTGAGAGCAGCTTCTCAGGGGGTCACCCATCCCACAATTGCTCTGGGCCAAACACGCTTAACTTCAGAATGTTTACATGATGAGCACCAGAAAATAAGATGCATCTTGTTGGTATGAGTAGTACCTATCAAATTTTTGAGCTCTCCTCAATCAGTATAGTTTCATACCTACTTCTTCTGACGCCTTCAATCTCCTCTTCTTCGTGTGGGAGCGGTTCATTCATGTCCCCTTTGCCTAGAAGCCTGCCAGGAGTCGCTCATTGTCCGTGCCTTCTTGAGATACCCGTCATGTCCTGCCTCATTATAATTCTTATAATATATTTTTAATATTAAAACTATATAATATTCTATCATATTACACTCAAATCGCAAAGAGTGATATACTAGTTAATCTAATTATGCATGTAAAGATGCGTAAATATATAATAACATATAACACATAAGATTTGATACTATAACCTTCAATATAAACCAACTGCAGAATGTATGAACTAAATATGCAAACTATATAGAATAATTATACGATAACCATAAATATAATATACCTTCGTTATTTTAAAAATATGTAGTCATACTATGCAGTGGAAATAGTACAACTATACATAACAATAATAATCACAATAAACATACATATTCCCCAAATAGAACAGATCGTAAAAATTACACCAACAGAAACATATAATCGTGAAAAATTCTAAGAATTAATAAATACAAAATATTTAAATCTCACCCAGGAGAAAAACATAGACAATTACCTTGCATTTCAACAAATATATAGGTAAAACCAAACTCACCACAACAAATTGCAAAACGTACAAGGTACAAAAAACATGCCTTCAAACCATACCAACACAACATTGAGAAAATATAAGTAAACTACTTTGAAGTTTTAGAAACAAAAAAAGCAACACGAAACCCATTGAAACTATTGTGCGAACAAAGCAAGAAAACGCCAAAATAAAAGCCACAAAAAGCATAGAAATAAACCCAAGCATACCTTCAATTTTAACGGACAAAGCATATAAACAAACCTAAGCACACCTTCCATTTTAACGTACATAGTAAACCTTCAATTCAGAGTTTCAGCAAACTTAGCAACTCCATACAGTGGATTTAACGGGGGCAACAAATTAGGCTTTCTTCAAAACGAAAAAATGGAGAAGAAACAAACAAAAACTGGTCAGGGTAAGTTCAAAGAGAGAAAACTGATGAGACGTGCACTTTGAAAGAAAAATGACACCGTCAAATCGCGAAAAACTGATATGGTAAGATTTTCTTTACCATACAAGTAAATGTTAAATTACACAAATACCCTTCTTAAAAAATCTGAAAAAAAGGAAAATACATAATTACCCTTAATGATAGCAAAAATATCTTCATTATCCTAAAATATGAGATAAGATATGATTCATCCAAAATTTTAAATCAACGATAAAAAAAGGTTCCCAGTGTGAGTGGTCTCATTTGAATAAATCCATATATATATATATATATATATATATATATATATACTTATTTCTTTGAGAAAATTACACAAAATACCCCGATTTTTAGAAAAAGACAAAAATACCCACCCATCACAAAAATACCCTACCTGCTCCATCCCATGACAAAAATACCCTCTTTCGGCCTGAAGTCACTGGAAACACAAACCCAAGCACGGCGCTCAAATCCAACAGCAACATCGCCATGGTTGTATACTATCCTAGCAAGAGTTGACTTTCCGCTCCCGCCCATCTCCACGATAGTGGCAACGGAAATATCCTTTCTCTCGTCAAAAACTGCATTTCCAAGCAGCAATTCCACGTCTTCTTTCAAGCCCACCACGTGTTTGTCTTTTTTTGCCAATGAGCCATCTTCGCCGCCACTCGACATCTTCTAGTCTCCTGGATGGCAAAACCATCCCCTCGCCGAGATTTCGAATCACAAACCTCTCGCGGCCTTTTTCGATGTCTTGGAGCCTAGCCCGGATGGACTCGGTCTCTTTTCCAACCCTGTTGAGATGGTACAAATGGTTTGGTAAGTAACGGCACCGACCTAGCAGCCCACAGGTCCTTTTTGGGGTGTCGACTTTGAGAATGAAGGTTTCGATGACATCGTCGGCATCTTGAGCCATGTCTCTCTGATGTCGGATATCCAATTGCGTATTCTCTAGTCGTCGTTGGCTTGCTTTTCGACGGCGTCTTTAAGAAAATATTGCATCCTTTGGGTTTGGATGATATTATTCATACTGCCAAAGTGTAATTGATGCATCCTTGATTTTTCTGTGTTCTTTTATTATTTTGTGATTTGAAGTTTTTCGTTTGTTTCTATGTTGTTTCTTTTATGTTTCTTTTGTTCTTTTATGTATTTTTCATTTATTTTGTTCTTTTTTATTGTTTTTGATTTGTTGTGCTATCTATCTGACTGTGTATCTTTTTTTTTTATTTCTTTTTGTAGTGAATGTGGGGTTTTTTGTTGCTTGTTATGCCAAGCACTTTATTGTTGGGAATGCTATGGACGTCGAAGCGTTCGAGATAGAGAATGAACAAGCAAGGCTCAGTCATTTGCTTCACAATCATGCTAAGTTGAAGCTGCAAAATGGTGATGACGATGACAACGACATTGAGATTCTACCTCCACTTCCTAATGATTTTAGAGAATTGTTGTTACGTAAATCTTTAATGATGGTGTAATCAGTTGAAACATGTAAGAAACATAAATGAAACATGTAAGAAACAATTGTGAAACATGGGATCATGTGATAAAAATTTGTAGTAAATTAGCACAGTTTGATGAGTCGTGTGTTTTGGAGTGAGCTTGTATGCATTCGAAACTCGAAAATGTTGAAACTTTTAAGAACTCATATTTAAACTCAATCCAATCTTAGACTCAGTCCTAGAACCATCAATTCCATTAATTAACTTATTTTATAACTTTTGAAAAATATTATTAAAAAGAAACACTATTAGAAACATATTTTTAATTAACAAAAATATATCTTATATCCTAGAATCTGAGGGAGTAATTGTCAACCCAAGGATGAGTAACTGATGAAAGCAAAACCTGATTTACATGGGTTTTTTCAGTTTTCACGTGAATAAACTCAACATGTTGATGAAATTAAAGAAAGTAGCAAGATGTAGTGATCATAAGCACAATTGAGCAAAGTATAAGCAGGGTTACAAATAATAACAAACTAGTGTATCTGAAAAATTAAATCAATCTGTATTGTACATCCATCTCCTGGGAAGATACTTTACTTATTTGATTAGAGACTCAAAAAGTTTGCAGATAGCATAAATCTTTATCCCAAAGCTAAAGGACGAAAATATTCACCAACTCTCTAGAACAAAGTTGGTATACTCTCTATTTTCTTCCCATTGTCTATTGTCATACCACCTGAGATTTTCTCCATGCAACTGTGAAATTCAATGAAAAGTTGGCTAAGTGAAACATTTAAGAAAAATAAATGAAACAGGTATGAAACAACAAACATGTTTGAAACAACAAAGAAACAACAAAGAAACCAACGCAAAAAATCAGCGGAAATGGGTATTTTTATCAAAATTCAGCGAAAAATGGTATTTTTATCCAAAATCAGCGAAAAATGGGTATTGTGCAGGAATTGAGTATGGAAAATGGATCATTCATGTCATTTTCCCTATTTCTTTGTTAGCAAATAGGAGGTCCAGTTGGGCTTATCTTCGTACTGCCCGAATCTTCTGATGAGGCAAGTCTTTTACTTCTTGCCCGCGGGTCAAGAGAAATTCACAGGCCATTAGCTTTGGGCTTGGATCTCTTGTAGTAGTTGCAAGATTGCCAATTGGTCCACAAGTAGCGGGCTTAAAGAGAAAGCCAGAAAGGCCCATTAGCTTCTTAATATATTTTACTTAATAATTAATATAGCGTATAATACATGGTTAGCTAAATTTGGGACGAGAAAAATTCGGCTTTTAATGCATATGTGTATATTACAAATATTTATTAAAGGTTACAATGAAGAAATTGGCTGAAAAATAAAAATAAATAATATAAGGACTTGTATACACGAGTAAACCACGAATATAAAATAATTGTTCAGGAATAATAATACAATTTATTTTAATATTATTTTTATGTATGATTTGTATTTATGCTTATGTTTGGATTATATAAAAATAATTTAAAGTACTTTATAGTAATTGATTTATAATTAAGACTTAATTAAAATAATTATTTAATTATAATTTGTAATATTTTTATGTGAACCGTATATACTTAAATTTAGATTATATTAAGAATTAATATATAATAATTTATATTATATTAACGTATATTTAACATAAATTAAAAATATATTTGATTAATTATAATATTACAAAATATATTACAATAAAGTATGAATCGCCAAGACTATAATACATGTACCAAGCGTTAACTTTAAAAGTATCGAGTATTTAACGGTGCTTCAAAATGTGTACGAGAAACGTAAATGTTTTTTAATGATTCTACATACGAGTAGTATAAAAATACAATCGAGTTCTAACTAACATAGGTGTACGAGATCGAGAATAAACAGTCAGAGTTGCTGAACATAATTTGTGTACTGGTTATAAAGTGATAATCGATTTTACAACATTGTTTTGTTTTGTTTTTTGTATTTTTTTGTTAAAATTTAAATCTAAATTTATTTTTTATTCCTCATTTTTTTTGAAAATAAAAAAACCATTGTCATGCTCAAGTGGTACCGCTCATCCTTTATAAGGGTATTGACCAGGGTTCGAATCCTGTAACTTTCAGTTTTTTTTGAAATTTATCTCCTCCCCTCCAATCACTACTCCCAACTTATTAAAAAAAAAGAAAACCATTGTCATGATGATTGATTGATTTCTACTCATCTAAGACAACACATGCACATGAATTTGGTCATGAACCACGTCCCATTATTCTCCAATTTGGGTCACTTCTTAGTTCTTTGATCCTTTTGGTTTGCTTAAGACTTCATGTCAAGATTTGTTGCGTTCGCATATGATAATTGAGCGTCTTCAACTTCAAACCTATTTCTGAATTTGTCTCGTATAGAGTGAATTGTTAAAATATGTCATTTGTAAATTGTCTCATTATTGATTATATAGGAAAAAAATGTTAACTTTATAAACCAGATCTACTCCTCCTATTAACATTTGATTTTAGGATAGAATCTCACTTAAAGGGCTTGAACTCTTCCTCATATTGGGTACGCTTAAAACCCCCCAAAATTTAACATAGTATTAGAGCATGTCCCATGCTCGGCCCGGGTGGGTCATTGATTTGATATGATGGAACCAATTAGTTTTAGGATGAAACCTCACTTGGTGGGCTTAGACTCTCCTCTATACTGGGTACACTTCATGATGTAGCCGTACCAAGTCACCCAAATTTAACATGAGTTATTATAATTCAAAAGGATTGCAGTGAATTTTCACAATCCAAACGGTTTCTTGTCTCTCCAATTAACTGTCTTTTAACCTCTAATAGCAAATCAGTCTTTATCGATGTTCAATAATTATGAGGACCAATTGACAAAAAACTTGTTGTGTATAACATAGATGCAGATGAAAAAGAGAGGGAAAAAGAAAACAAATTCTTTATTATCACCTTTGAGAGACACATGGTTGTTATTTCTATAGCTTGGCCTCAAATGGCTTATCCAATGGCTACATGCATGCAGTTGCCATTTGTCCCTGCCTTCCTGTGGTGTTGTTTTATGTGTATTTTCATTTTTTTCTTTTGAATATATGATTAAGATTGTGTTTGTAAAACTCATATAACAACATAGATTTGAAGTGCATGTTTGAGAGCATTTCTGTAAGAGTCCATTTAGAAAATGGACATATTAATAAGTGATTTATCAAAAAGTCTCAAAGTCTGGCATATTTAAAATGAGTTTTTTTTGGAGAAGTGACTTATTCAAAAAGTCCATTCTAAATTAACCACCAAATAATTATTATTATGGAAAATAGACTTTTAGATCCAAAAGTCCATTTGAAAAGTACTGTCAGACAAGCTGAAAATACTTATTTTCCATGACATGATTGTTCGTGGATGCACATTTTTGTTTGGTCAATCCCACTTTTCAAACTAATGATTTTTTAGGACGTCGGGATATAAAAAGTTTTTCTTTCTCACAATTATTCTTTTCAATTAAATTAATAATGTGAAACCGTTAAATGACAATTGACAACTATTGCTTTTGAACACTATAGTTTAAAGATACATAAAACTTTCACCCTTTTCAACTCTAATATTATTAACATAGAGTGTTTGCAAATTATGGACGACGATAAAAGTGATTTTTAACTTTTAGGTGGAAAAAACAGTTACATGATCATTTTTTTTAGAGTTTGCAAATATTCCCGAATAGACTCGACTTGTACATCATATGCGATCTAAATTGTGACGTTACATAATATTTAATTTGTTCAACGTGATACTTCCAATTTGAGCATATATTAACATTGTTCCAACTCTCCGGATTATTTTGCAAGAGAAAACACAGTAGACCCATTCTGTGTCCTACAAAATGAAGCTGTCTATGCACATGAAGTTGCCCTTCAAAGTATTTAATAACTACAATTAAAGTTTTATACATAAATGGAGCCAAGTGTGGGCAACTCTTCTCCTCACTTTCAAAGAAAATGAATTGCTTTGTATAGATATATTTCCAAGTTCGATTTCCAGTTTCTAGTATTTGGAAACGAATTTTCAGAAGTTATTGATTTTCGTATGAAAAATGAAAATATGTTTGGTTTGTTGTTCTGAATTTTTGTTAAGATATATGTTTGGTTATGGTTTTTGAAGTGTAATTTTGACATTGACTTGCGTGACTGTAGTGAAAATTTGTTTGGTTATAGTTTGTGAAGTGTGTTTGGTTATAGTTTGTGTTTCCAAAAGAATATTTCCAAAAAAAAAGTGAAAATTGAAAATGATTTCATTTGCACTAAAAACTTCTCTACACAAACATAAACCTATTTTCTGGAATAGTTGGGAAATGGAAAATGGCACGTGGAAATACAACCTTACATACCTATTATGTTTCTCAGGGACAGAATCGGAATTTTAAGGTGAAGACCACAAGAGTTTTTTTGATAAATTAAGAAAGACATTTCTAAAGTTCGAAGTTTAAATTTTTTTTTGTAATTATTCCTAAAAAATAATTTTAAAACTACTGCCGCACTTGATATAGAGATAAATAGCCCCAAAACTTGCAACAAGATTCAACCTCAAAACTCGAAAGCAAGATTGAATTAATAATCTCATTGCTTGATTTAGTATTTTCAACAAAACGTCAAAAAACGAAACCAAAATTGAGTTAATATAATGCAGAATTCTTATATGGTGTTTCAATCATCATAGATATAGGTGATAGAACGGTCTGATAGAGAATTGGAAATGATCAATTGGTTTTTGGACCCATGATTCAATTGAAATTAATATATAAATCGGATGTTAGGGCGATACCATCGAGCCAAATAAATAAATGGTGGCCAACTTATTTATACTATGATACTTCATAACCAATCAATTTTACAAATTTGAGGCATATGTATGTGCGAATAATAATTCAAATAAAACAAGATTTTTAGGAAAATTTATAGATGAGCTTCTATTAATTATGCTTTGCATATATAAAGCACAACTACAACCAATGGCGAGCTAAGACATAGTAATGGGATTCAAAAAGTAAGGTGGATCAATAAAAATACCAAGGAATGTCATACAAAACATTTTCTCACTAATTTTTCTTCTAAAAAAGAAGGGGGATCGGAGCCTGTTGGCTCGACCACGCGCCAATGACTACAATCACTCGATTATATGGCCATAAGTGTAATGTATGATACTAATGTTGATTATGTGATTATAATTTATAGGGATAATACAAAAAATAACCCCCGAGTTTTGGGCTAATTTTCAAAAAAGTACCCATAGGTTTTTTAAATTACAAAAATCTCATGAGGTTTGATTTTTTTACATCGTTTTTATTTATTGACAAAAATATTTTAAAATTTCCTATGATATTTATGGAAATATTACGGTTCTGCCCTTATTATTTAAGACAAAAACAAACCTTGAAGTTTTTTGAAAATTTTAATAATCTCCATGTTTTTAGTAACTAGCCCAAACCTCAACAATTTTGTTTGTAATCATCCGTGATTTATATGCAATATCAATATGATATATTTACATTTTACTATCCAACAATGAACAAAAACAAAAGAAAACTAGAAGAAAAAGTTCCATAATGCATAACTATAAAAAAAAAAAAAAATCTTTAGGAGCTTATTATTACTCAATTTATGTTGCTAGAAGTTACAATATCCAATTGCTATATTTGCAAGAATTAACCAACACATGTAAATGAAAGGCCAATAAATAGATAAGAGGTCCCTTCAAATCTCTTGTCTTGTTGGATGTGTCACTTTCTTCATTGCACAGATTTGTCAAATGCCTTGAAAATACAACGTCTCTCTCTGCCCGCTCATTCATGGCCAAGAATCACAACAACGTGATGTCATTGTTTCCTCTGTCTTCATTTAATATGAACCCTCTCCATACTCGAATCTCTCTCTTTCATTCGGGTAAATTGCAATTTTAGTCCTGTAACTATATAAAATTGACAATAGCTGTCATGTACAAATTTCGATTTGCAAAAAAGTCCCATAACTTTAAAAAAACTCCCAATTTTGGTTGGAAATTGGAGAGTTTGTTGAAAAATCCACATATTCACATTTCCAGCCACACCGTCTGATGTTTAAATCAATTTCGCTTATGTAAACATCCTACAATTAAGTTGGCATGTTGTTTGAGACAAAAACATACGAAAGAAAAACTCATTTAGAGGATAATCACGTAGATGAAAATTGATTTTCACATCAACGAATGTGGCCAGAAATGTGGACACGTGGACTTTTTCAGCAAATTTCCAATTTTCGGCGACCAAATAACTAAAATCAAGATTTTTTTTAAAGTTATAGGACTCTTTGTGCCAACACCCTATTTGTTAGAGGACTAAAATTGCAATTTACCTCTCTTCTTCACTGCATTACACACACTGGTCTGTGTTGCTCTGTCAGTCTCATGTGCTCTATCTCCAACTCCAACTTTCATCCACCACTAGTACTCTTTTATCTATTTCACTCTCTCTCCTCAATCAATAATTTATTTCTCTCTCTCTCTTTCACACACACACACTTCATTACTAACAGACACTGTCTTACTCTCCACATTTGTATGTTCTAGTGTGCAAAAGAAATGGCCAACTAAATCTGCTTATTATTTGTGAAGAAATTTCAGCAATATGAATTTGCAAAGATAATGTACATACAAATGTTAAGCTGGTGTGATAAAAAGTAAAATGGGCTTGAAATTATCTTCATTCTTGCTTCTGCAATGCTGGGTTTTTCTGATTTTGAGTTTGAGAGTTCAGTGTGATGGTTCTGAGGTGGCTTTGAAATTACTGAAAACCCCTCATGCATTCTCCAATAGAAATTCTGCCATTTTTGCTTTCCAAGTTCTACTGGGTGGCAATGGTAGTAACATTTGCTCTCACTGTTCCACCAATTGCAAGGTTAGTTTCTTTCTTGAATTCTGAAGTTACACACACCCACACACACTGAAAGGTGCTATCTTTTTTGCTTTAACAAGATGTAGTTATGATTTACAGATATAATGGCCACCTTTGGGATTTTTGCAGTTTGAGAATCTTAAACGCCTCAGAAAAATTTTGAAGTCGAATTTTTTTACTTCCTTTTAGCTTCCAGAAAGATTTACATCTAGTTCAATGCATGCATAAAAAATATATGCATTTTTTTTAATTTTAAATTTCATCCCAGATGCCAAGTTCCATTTCTTACTTGACAGAGATAGCAATATCTGCAACTGTTCTACCTAGAGTTGGGATTAATAAATTATTATTTGTAAGCCATGTGAAGAGGTATTAAAAACAGGGATGTCTGTTTCTCTCCTGTAGTTTGGTATTTAAAAGTTATCTTTACATGTGCTTATTTTTTAAAAATTAGATGATATTAATTTCATTAGTCATTATTGCAAATGGAAATTCTGAAGCAGATGGAATATAAAGTTCTTTTCTTGTTTAGGACACTACAAGAAAAGAAAACACTAGTGTGCTGATATATGCTAATTCTTTTTTAATAAGTTGGGAGTATTGGTCGGAGGGAGGGGATAAATTTTCAAGAAACTGAAAGATACCGGATTCGAACCCTGGTCAAGTGATACCACTTGAGTTCTGAAGCTCGATATGTGCTAATTGTATTCTGGCATTTTCATATTTGGCTCTCTTTGATTATCGTCTAATAATTTCTATCCCACAAAAATACAGCTGGATCGTGGCAAGTTTTCAGCTTGTGAAGGTGGAAACATTTCTTATGCAAGACTTTTAGATGGAAATCATTCATTTGAGGTGTGCACCAATGGGTCAACTGGAGTCGCCTGCGCTAGCTATAATTGGACTGTTGGTTGAGCAACCACCCCCATTTCTTTTTCTTTTTCTTTTCTTTTTTAATTAAAAAAAAGACCAACTTGGGTGAATTTTATTGATACTTGAAAGTTACATAAGTAGGAAATCTATTCTGGTAAATTCTGCTATAGGTAAGTTTGAAAGTTAAATAAGTAAGACATCAGATGTTCATTTATGATAGGGATAATTACAAAACACCCCCGACTTTAGCCTAATTACAAAAAACTCCAGCTATCTTTCAGAATTACAAATACCACCTTATAGTTCTACAAACATCCCTTTGAGGTTTGTATTTATCTATTTGTAATTTTGAAAGATAACTGATTTATTTATTTATTTTGTAATTAGACTAACCCTCAGGATTGTTTTTGTAATTATTCCTTAATGATTGGAGCATCATTCTACCATGTCAATAGTTATACTACTCTTTTGTTAATGATATATCAGTTATTCAAAGAAGATGCATAGGATGGACAAAAAGTTATGCTATAAGTTTATGTAAGCTGGTAATGTTTTTAATTTGCAGACACAGTTAATCCCACAGCACACATTACAGCTGAAACATCCTTCACAAATGCTTCTCAAGTTTCAGTTAACATATCTTTCAGCGAAATCTGCGGTGGTGGAGGTGGTTTCAGATGTTCTTCTGTAAATGCCTGCAACGTGAGTAGGTGTCGCTAGAACTCGATTGTGATTCAATAATATTCCATTTCTTTTGTGCAGTTGTAGTTAAATATTCTCAAATCCATTAATGAGTTGAATTAACATTTTTTATTTTATCCGTTTGTCTTGTACATTGTCAATTGTCAATAGTAAATACGAAACCGTCACGAATTTTGAATTTATGATTGTGTTCATGTCGACAGCTTCTTGTTTACGGTCCTGGTGAAGTCATGCCGAGTACACTCAACGTTATCCAGCCAAACTTGAAATACTCACTTATTGTCAGAGTGTCCGAAAGAGTTCGATATGGACGTTTGATCTTGGTAATGGATAAAAATTTCTGTACAGACTCTGCAGGAAATGGATTTACAAGGACGGCGAATTCGAGTTTATTCATTCATTTTGGTGAGTTTGCATCTAAAATCTTTCTGATTTTGTTCTATTGTTTTCCTATTCACTAAATGGTTATGGTATGATTATTAGTAACGATATCTGGGAGCTAAAAATACAATGACAATATTAATGCCATATAACTTATTCACCATTTGATTATGGTGATTCTGTCTCTGACTACGCAAAATAAGGGAAAACAAATGGGGTGTTTTTAACACTTAAGAAGGTATTTATAATTCTGAAGAATAATTGGAGTTTTTTGTAACCAGGCTATACCTCAGGGGTAATATTTATAGTTATCTCTTAATAATAATACTTAATGATTTTGTTGTGGAGTTTTGCAGACAGAAGAAGTGTACATGTGGATTTGAGGACTCATATACCTGAAAGGCTGCTTCAGATAAACAGTGAAACTAGAACCATACTGGCAACTAACAAGAATAAGAACTTAAAGATATATCTGTATTTCACCGAACCAGTCGTGAACTCATCAGCGGAAATTTTGAGTTCCCTCAATACAAATCAAGGGTCACTTGTCTCTATAAATGGGAGTAGCTTTGGGCAGCGTAGATTCGGCTATGAGGTTCGTTATCAGCTCATTCAGATTAAATATACTTGGTTAATATTTGATACTACCTTGTACTGGCAAAATTATATTAACCGTTTTTTCGTCAACTTGCAGCTCACAAATATATCAGAGTTGGCCATTGTCACTTTGAGCCTGCAGTCGAACTTGGTGATCAGCAGACAAGGGACTCCTGTTTCTCCAGTATTACCTGTATCTTTTCTCTATGGTATGCAAATGAACCCACTATAGCTACAAGGATAAGCTAACTAATTACTCTTCCGGAGTGTTTGCAAACACTTCTCCTTGTAGAAAAAATGATTTATTGTAGTAGAGGCGAAGAATAGTTGAGAATCAAAAGTTGTTAGTGTTTTCAAATAGAAGCTAATAGTTTAATAAGTTAAAAGAGAGTATTTGGTGAATAACTTGTAAAAGTGTTTTGTTTGTGTCTAAAAGTCAAACCAAAAGTAGAATCAGAAATCTAAAGCACCATTTCCCTACTTTTAGATTCTGAAAAATTATGCAGAATAAGAAGTATAAGTTAGCATTTAAAAGCACTAAAAACTACACTTTTTTTCCAGTCAAAAGCCGACAGTCACTTTTTATAAGTGTGTTTGCAAACACTCCCTTCTCCCACGGAAACTTCTGAGTAGAATTTTATTTGCTTGTGTTTGGGTCTTAGATTCTCAAAGACCTACTGTCAGGCTTAGCACTACGTGTAACATGCGGACTAAAGAGAAAAGCATTCTTATTCTTATCAAATTCATGAAGCCTGTGTTCGGTTTTAACTCGTCTCACGTGTCAATTTCTGGGGGGCATTTGCAGAGGTATGTGTAATTTCATAGACGATGTGGTCAGATAGACTGATAAATATTTGTTTGCGTGAAATTACCGTGTATATATATCCAACATGACATTTCAGACACTTTTGTTGCATCATTCTCTGTTTATGCATTCTACAGCTTCCAAGAGATGAGTAGGAGCAGCTATACCGTGCATATACAAGCAGAAACGGATGCTATATCTGTTAGTATTCCTGAAAACATAACAACGGATGTTTCTGGAAATCCAAATAGAGCATCTAATACTCTGCAAGTGAGGCACTGTAGGGATTCTATCTTTTTTTTTTTGTTTTTCGTTTAATTACTATGGGCTCCTTGTCCAGGGAATTCAATTTCTATTTTGATAATTTGCCATTTACTTTAGTATTTGTACTCTTTGCAGATTCTGTACCCGTTGAATCCTTTGTGCTTTCATCCTTTGCAACTGCTGCTTTTGCTGTGACTGCATTAATTGCCGGGTTTCTAACTGTTTCAACCACGAGCCTGCTATCTGCTGGAGCATTCTCTAGACCAAATTCTATCTTACGCTCTGACCCTGCAAGAAATCTTTTTGTAATTTTCGACTTCTCTATCTGCCATACTATGATGTGATGAGAAATGAATTCCAATTATTGTAAGATTTGCAAAAATTCATGACAACTTAGCCATGCATGCCTCAATCTAATGATGTTTGCTAATATATATTTCATAGCATGGGAAAGGAAAAGATCATTTCTTTTTCATCAAATCTATGTGAGAATTGGTGTCGACAACCATAATTTTTTCCTCGAATCACTTGAGAAATTTTGTCAGTGGTTTTTAAAGTTTCTTACCTGAACAATCTTAGTCTCCATGATCCACAACTTAATGAGAGGACGAGGCATGCTTAGAGAGTGTTTGCAAACACATAAAAACTGATTGTCAGCTTTTTGGCTGGAAAAAAAGAAGTTTTTATTGTATTCAAATGTCAACTTCCTACTTCCGATTCTGCATAATTTTAATTTTTGATTCTGCTTCTAGTTTGACTTTTACACACAAAAAAAAGGCTCATAATAATTATTCACCAAAACACTCTCTTTTAACCTATTCAACCTTTAACTCTATTTGCAAATACTACCAACTTTGATTCTCAACTATATTTTGTTTCTGCTACAATAAATCACTTCCTCTAAAAGTTTTTGCAACCAGTCCCTTAGAGCATGTACATCATATATGTACACTTGTCTCCATGAATGTATTGACCATCTTATGTTTTTCCTTTATGCAGAGAATCGCATCCCACATTCAAGTGTTTGCATTAACTAGATGGTTAGCAGTCACCTTGCCAGTCGAATACTATGAACTTGCAAAAGGCTTACAGTGGAGTATTCCCTACTTCAATCTCCCATGGGAAAAAGGAAGCACTCGTTCAGTCATGGTGGGGTCCACTTCTCCTAAGGATCGACTATTTCGTGTTTCTGAAATTCACGACTCGATATTTTTCGAGGACCTTCAACCACAAGCTGCAAATACAGATTCAGCTTCAAAAGTTTTCGGGTTGCCTTTGACTCCGATAGAGTACAGATCATATTTTGAGGTTAGGAATAATCACTTTTACTCAAACCTTATTATTTGCTTTGCTGTATTTTGATATACGGCATTTTCCAAGACAGAGCCAGATTATCGTGCCAGAAGCTGAGTACATTTTAGATCCACAAAATTCACATGGGTAAGTATTTGGGAAGTACTTATTCTGCTTATCCACTTTTAATTCTGATAAAAAAGAACTACCGTTCTTCTGATGAGTAAAGAGGAGGAAGTTGAACATTGGAAATATAAGTGAGCAAATGCTTTTTTGCACGACCACCTCATCTAAAAGCTTAACCTGCTAGAGATGAGAAAATTAAATTCTATGCTTAAGTACAAGAGCTATGGAGCACTTATTTTTCCAAGATTTGAAATCTTTCTTCTAATACTAGCACTCCCTTGCGTCTGTGAAGCATCAGCAGCTTTAATCAAAGGTATTTCAAACCTATCCTGTTACATCTTAAAAATAAATTATAACGCGTTAATATTACTAAATAAAATATTTCCGCGAATATGTTGAAATTCCGAAACTATTGAGCTGTCTACTTTTCTAACACCTTGTTTTACATTGTAAGGAGCAACGTCTTCTGGAATGATTGTTGGTGTTCTCATACTGAGTTTAGTAGCTTTTCTGCTACTGTGTTTGCTATTATTTCTTTCATTCGGAATTACATTCGGAAAACTACTTCAGTACAAGGAGGTGCACCAAGAGGGTCAGAAATTCCACTGGTATCAAGAAATTATTCGGGTTACACTTGGCCCCGGTAAAAGAGGCCAATGGACATGGAAAAGCAAACCGTATTCAATTTATCTCACCATTTTCGGACCGTTATTCGAGGATCTCAGAGGCCCGCCTAAGTACATGCTGTCCCAAATTTCTGGAAGTAGCTTAAACAAACCTGGCGATAGAATCATCGCCTCAGACGACGAAACGGAAGACGCAGAAGCGCCGTTCATTCAGAAATTGTTTGGAATTCTTAGGATTTATTACACATTGATCGAATGTGCGAAGCGTGTGGCTCTTGGAATAGTTGCGGGGGCCTACTCGGGAAATTGGTCTTCTAGAACCCCAACAATCACCTTGCTATCCATAACTTCATTTCAACTTTTCTTCATGGTTCTCAAAAAGCCCTTCATAAAGAAAAAGGTCCAATTGGTCGAAATCATCTGTGTGTCGTGTGAAGTTGCTATTTTCGCGTTCTGCGCAGTTCTCTCGGACCGAGAGTTTTCAACTGGCGATGAAAGAAAAATCGGGATCGCGATGCTTTCGGTTTTCTTATTAGCATTTCTAGTTCAAATGATGAATGAGTGGTTTGCACTATACAGACAGATAAAACTGCTTGATCCGATCACTAACTCTTTCTTGCACGGCTTGAAAACGGCATTGATTGGATTCGTGTTATTTTCATGTCCTCATGGTTTGATCAAGAACTTGAAAAGCAGGTTTCCGATAAACAACCCTGGCGAAACGGATACGAATTCTGGAGATAGGAATAGGAGCTCTGGCAGTAGGAGTTCGGGCGAAAAGCCGTGGATGAGGCAAATAAGGGAATTAGCAAGGTCTAGTTTTAGTAAAGAAGGAAGTAAAGCTACTCAAAGTGATCCTTCGACAAGTAAGTCGAGATGGAGTGGATTTTGGAAGAGTAAGAGGAGTGGAAGCTCGTCTGCGTCTACATCGACCGATTTTAAGTCGAAACCGAGGGGATTGTTGTACAAAGAGTTGGAAGACATTTTCGCGTCCAAATGAGACGTCGTCGTTTGGTTAACATTCCGATGGAGGTGTGTTAGCCTTTGCATGAGCATATGGAGATGGGGATAACAGGCAATGACAACCTTCATTTCAATAATTGTCATGTTTCTTGATTCAGAAGTTGGAAAGTTTCTGACTGGGAAAAAAATGAATGGAAAATAAGAAATTGTAGTCATTTGTTGCATAAAACCACAAGGATTGATGATTGTATATGAATGTGGCATAGTAAGTCCTAAAAGATCATTCTTGTTGCAGTACTTTGGTTCTCACATGAATTGTGTTCAAAGTGGTACCTAAGTTCCCGAAGGTCATTCTGCTTACTATTTTTTTTTTTTTTCTGAGGCACATTCTGCTTACTATTTTAGACTTAAAACTTGAACTTTATTATTTGGAATTGTTATGAACTTTATCTTTTGAATTATTGAATTAATTATTTGATTGTTGAATTGTTTGTTAAATTGATTGAATCATTAAAAATGCATAAAATATTAAAAAAAAAAGTTATTTTTGGCAATCTTGGGCAGGCGGGCCTGCCTAACCCCTAACCCTCAGCGGGTTGGGTTATAATATTCCCGCCTTGCCAAAGATTATCATGAAAACATGACGAGAAATACTCTTTCTATCCTCTATATCTCCTGCGTAATCACTATCACTAAAGCCAATAAGGCCTGATCCTCCTCCTTTTTGATAAAAGATACCAAAATCAAGTGTTCCTTTCAAGTAGCATAAAACTCTCGTGGCAGCAAGAAGGTGAAGCTCAGTTGGAGATTCCATAAACCTGCTAATTAAACTTACAGCATACAGAATGTCAGGTCATATTGATGTTAAGTACATCAAACTTCCAACCATTTGCTTGTACAAAGTGCTATTAATTTTCTTTCCTTCATAGTCCTTTGTGAGCTTCAAACTTGGTTTAATCGGAGTTCTCACCGAGTTACAGTCCATCATCTAAAACCTGTCCCAAATCTCCAATGCATATTTCTTTTGTGTGATAAAAATCCCAGTTGTTGATTGCATTACTTCAATGCCAAGAAAATATTGCATCATTCCCAGATCCGTCATCTTGAATTCTGCCATCATGGAATTTTTAAATTCCTCAAACATTTCTTGATCATTTCCCGTGTAGATTAAGTCATCTACATACAAACAAACAATCAAAATTTTCTCCACAGATTCTGATTTAACAAAGAGAGTATGCTCGTATGGACATTTTTTAAACCCTGCTTTAGCAAAATAAGTCTCAATACGGCTGTACCAAGCTCTAGGTGCTTGTTTCAGTCCGTATAAAGCTTTTTTCAACCTGTACACTTTTCCTTCACTTCCTTGTTGCACATATCCTGGGGGTTGATCTATAAAAACCTGTTCGTCTAGATTGCCATGTAAAAAAACTGATTTTACATCCATCTGAAAGATTGACCAATAATTTTGTGCTACTAATGCCACCACCATTCGAATAGTATCATGTCTTGCAACAGGAGCAAAAACTTTTTTGTAATCAACGCCAAATTTCTGATTATATCCCTTTGCAACGAGTCGAGTTTTATGCTTATTCGCTTTGCCATCTTTGTTCAACTTGGTTTTATAAACCCATTTAACACCAATAGATTTTTGCCCGCTTGGAAATTCCAATAGCTCCCATGTGTCATTTTTCTCTATTGACATGATCTCTTCATCCATGGCTTTTTGCCCTTTTGGATCTTTGACAGCTTCTTGAAACGTTATTAGATCGCAATCTGATAATAAAGCATAATGAGCAAGAGTATTATCAGAAAGATCACCACTAACCTCATAATCCTCCATCCACGTTGGTCTTCTTCTGATTCGTTGCGGTCTTGAACTTGCACCTTCAGTTTGAGCCTCAATGACATCAAGTGGCTACTGCAACTGAAGGTCAGGTTGCAATAATGGTGGTGTATCAGAAAGAGTTGGCACTTCTGCTCCTTTACTGGTATTTGTTGTTGCCCACCAATGTTTTCTATCCAATTCCATGTGCTTTCTTCATCAAAAACAACATCACGACTAATGACAATCTTTTTCGTGATTGGATTGAATAATTTGTAAGCCTTCAACTGCTCACTAACTCCAAGAAAAACACATTTTTGGCATTTGTCGTCCAACTTCTTCCTCTTCTCATCAGGAATGTGTGCATATGTAATGCACCCAAAGACTCTAAAATGATCTACTGATGGTTTTCGCCCATACCAAGCTTCATGTGGAGTCATGTTTTTAACCGGAAATATGGTACTTCGATTTAAAACATGGACACTCCAGTTTACTGCTTCTGGCCAAAATGTTTTTGGAATTCTTCCATTTGTCGTCATGCTTCGAACTATGTTGAGAATAGTACGATTCTTCCTTTCCGATATGATATTTTGTTGAGGCGTATATGTTGCTGTCAATTGACGTCGAATGCCATGTTCGTCACAAACATTTGCAAATTCTTGTGACATATATTCGCCCCCACGATCTGTCCAGAGATTTTTAATTGTTCTCCCAACTTCATTCTCCACCAAGGCTTTAAAGTTTTTAAAAGCTAAGAATGTTTCAGATTTCTCCTGTAAGAAATAAATCCATGTTTTTCGACAATAATCATCAATAAAAGAAATAAAATATTTCTTTTTACCGTTTGATATTGGATTTATTGGACCACATAAATCAGAATGGATTAGCTCCAATGTTTCATGCGCTCTCCAGGCCTTGCCTTTTGGAAATGGTTCACGATGTTGTTTGCCAACAACACAATCTTCACATATTTTAGAGGGAGGAGTAATATGAGGAAGACCAGTCACCATTTTCTTTTGAGAAAGAATCTGTAAACCTTTGAAATTCAAATGGGCATATCGCAAATGCCAAATCCATGTGGACTCATTTACATCAACTTTCAAACAAGTTTCAAGGCTTTCTATTTTAAGTGGGAACAACCTGTTTGATGTCATCTTGACATGAACAATTACTCCTCTTTTTGGATCATAGATTTCACAAGCCTCTCCTTTGATTGTTGTCTCATATCCCTTTTCTTGCAGCTGTCCAACACTTAATACATTTCTTCTCAAATCAGGAACATAAAAACATCTGATATAGTGCTAGCATTGCCCTTTCTAGTCCTAATTTGAATATCACATTTTCCCATAACATTTACTTTAGAATGATCACCAAAATTCACATTAGAATTAAAATTTTCATTTAAATGGGAAAAGAAAGACTTGTTACCACACATATGATTGTTGCATCCCGTACCTATATACCATACGTCGATTCGGACTCCTCATTGAAGTGAGATGCCATCAAAAGTGTTTCTTGTTCCTTTTTCTATGCAAAGTTGGAATAATCTCCTTTTTCATTAGAGCTTTGCATTCGGACTTATAATGACCGAATTTGTGGCAGCGGTAGCACTCAATGTGGGACTTGTCAAACTTTGGATCATTGTTGAAAGATTGTTGGTGGTGATTATATCATCTGCCTTTACCTCGATTATCCGGTGTATAAGAACCTCTACCTCTTCCTCATCCTCTTTCACGGCCTCGACCGCGGCTTCTATTCGATCCTCTTCCCGTGGAGCTTTCACTATGAATTGCGTACCTTTAAAGCTTGTTCTTGATTGATAATGACGTTGTCATTCTCTGCTCATGCACAAGCAAATAACTTTGTGGTTCATCAATCGAAAGATCACAAGATCTTTTGACTCTTCAATAGAACACACCACATAAGAGAATTTAGGAGTCATTGATCGAAGAATCTTTTCAACCATACCCACATCTTCAATTTTTTCACCATGGATGCGCATCTTGTTTACTATTGCCAAGGTTCTGGAGAAATACTCATCAACAGACTCTCCTTGCTTCATCTGAAGAATCTCAAACTCTTTGCGAAGAGCTTGAAGTTGCTGCCTTTTCACCTTGGTTGTGCCTTGATACTTTTTCTTCATAGAATCCCAGATTTGTTTACTGGAATCCTTTTGTAGAATAGTCTCCAAGATCGAACGATCAATTGCTTGAAACAAATAATTATTTGCCTTGAGATCCTTTAATTTCTGTTCTTCTAGTTTCTTTTGCTCCGCTTCAGACAGTGCAACTCCAAGAGCGGGTTCACCCACACCTATTTCCACGATAGTCCAATACTCTTTGGATCGCAGAAAATTCTCCATCAACATACTCCAATGATCATAATGACCGCCAAACGGGAATTGCCGCTGCACATAGTCAATTGTCCGATGCCATTTATGCCTCACTTTGTTGTTTGCAAAAGAACAAAACAAAATCAAAAACTCAATCGCTCGATACCAAATGTTAGTGCTCAAAGTTTACTGAAACTTATGTAAAGGCAAAGAGTAAAATTAATATGTTGACTGAAGAGTAATTTTATTAATGAATCAGAACCAGTTAATTAAATACAATCAAAAATGAGAATGACGTTCAGAAAAATAAGCAACCACTTATCCATGACTAACAACTCCTAAGATCATGGATATTTTCTAAAGAATTGGTAAACACCACTATCTGACTTCCTAAAGAATAGGACTTCTAATTTATTCCGCTGACTAACTAAAATAACAAACTTTAACACGCTCGCTATGCCAAATGGTGTGCCTTGTTAGCCCCGGTCCTCAACCCGTTTTGACAGCTCTAGTTGGGAGTTGTGGAAGAAGGAATTAATTAAATCCATGATTATTTCCTAGACCCAAGCCCATATCATGGACTCTAAAAAGTTACAAGACAATGTTTTAGGGCTGATAGTAAGCTTTATCAGTAATGGGCTATCCAAGAAGTCAAACGAGTCCTTATGCCTTTTTTTATTGAGAATTTGAGTTATTTGTGGAAAAGTTGGAGAACCATTATTCTTCATAAGAAACAAAAAGAAAAAATTGTCTATTATCATATGGTTTTTTCTAATACACGCACACGTAATTTCAGACATGAGCAATTTATGCACTTCATACTTAAATGAAGCAGTAATGATATTTATGGAGCTCAGTTATCTAAAGTTAGATATATCATACATAAGCTTTATAAATGCTTTTGGTTTTGCTTTGTTAGAGTTATATGTATGTTATGGGGGTAGTTTTGTATTTTCCCTTCCTTAGTTGATAGCTAGGGTTTTATCTTTTATCTATATATTTAGTAGCCTCCCTCCCCATTTTGCATTGTATTGTTTTCCATTATATTTGTTGTAATTTCTCAAGAGTTCTATCAATTCATCTTCTTCATTTTCTCTATCATGTGTACCAATTAATCTAACATGGTATCAAGAGCAAGGTTTTAAAAGCATCATCAACTTCGCGGATCCGGTGGGTATATCGCGATTACACAGTGAGTATGTTGCAGCTTTGTGTTATTTTCATTCGATTTTCGATCTATTAGCACTTGTTGGGTTTGGTAGAGTTGGCTTGATTTGTTGGATATTTGCATCGATCTATCTAGTTGTTTGGTTGGTATTTTGGTTTGATTTTCTGTCATTATTCATTATGGCTGGTGAAAGAGATGATTCGTTGCAATCGATTAGTGTACGCTTGAATGGAAAGAATTATTCATATTGGAATTATGTCATCAGAAATTTTTTGAGAGGAAAAAAATTGTGGAGTTATATTTCTGGGACACAAAAGCAACCTGTTGAGAAAGATAATACTAAATATATTGACGAATTAGAGGTTTGGGAAGTGAACAATTCGAAAATTATCACTTGGGTTAACAATTCTGGAGAACTCTATTGGTATGCAATCGGCTAAATATGATCTTTGCTAAAGTTTGGGAACATTTGGAACGGTTGTATACTCAATCGAATTTTGCTAAACAAGACTACCAGTTGGAAATAGATATTCGATCTCTTCAAAGAAAAAGATATGACTGCCCAAGAATTTTATTCGCTATGACCGATCTTTGGGATCAATTAGCCCTCATCAATCTAGTGAACTTGGCGCATTTGCCCCCATATTGCTCGTAGAGAGAAGCAACGATTGGTTCTTTTGATGGCTCTTCGGGATGATTTTGAGTCCCTTCGTGGGAATATATTGCACCGTCTTCCTCTACCATCGGTTGATTCTGTTGTAAGTGAATTGTTAGCAGAGGAATTACGCCTCAAGTCTCAGGCGGGGAAAGGAGTTCTTCATGTTCCTCCTTCATCCGTTCTTGCTGTGCCCCATCGTCCACCTTCTGTTCCTTTCAGACCTCACCCAAAGGTTGCTGATAATGAGTGTAGTTACTGTAAACAACCAGGACATTGGAAGGCTCAATGTCCTGAGTTGAATAAAGGTGGCCAACAACGTTTTCAACAGAAAAATCCACGACCTCCCCAACATCAGTTTGTCCATCCAAATCAACGTGGTTTTAGGCCGCCCCCACCGACTCGTGTTGCTGCACCTGTACCCTCATCAGATTCTGTGATGTCTGGAACTCTTACCTCCAGTCAACCTTCTATGGATACAATTGCCGAACAATTTCAAATTTCTTGCCTCATCTCATGCTTTGTCCGCTCGGGTTTGTCAACTCCGAGCTCGTCCAGGTATATCTTCCTCTATTTGGGTATTAGATTCTGAGCTTTTCATCATATGTCCCCCGATATATCATGTTTTACTTCCATTTCACCCACATATGCTGGGACACATTATTCTGATGGTACTTTGTTACCCTTAGCAGAATTGATCCGTAGCCACACCTCAATTGTCTCTTCCACATGTCTACCATATTCCCAAACTTGCATTAAATCTTGTTTCGTTAGCCAATTGTGTGATTCAGGTTACTTAAGTATCATTCTCCTCTACTTCTTGTTGTGTGCGGGATCCAAATTCCCTAAGGCCGATTGGGACAGCCGTAGGCACGGAGAGTTATACATTTTGGATGAGCTCAGTACCCTCTATCGCAGCCTTCTCTTTGTTGATTTGTCTTCTTTTCGTTTGAGTCCTTCATCGTCTAGCTTTTATTTGTGGCATTCTCGTTTGGGTCATGTTTCGTCTTCACGTTTGAGATTTTTGGTTTCTACAGGGTTTATTAGGAAAATTGTCATCTCATGATATTTCTCGATTGTAGTGGTTGTAAATCGCCAAATTTTCCGCTTTACCTTTTAATCGGAGTGTTTCTTCTTCTACTCGCACCATTTGATTTGGTTCATTCTCGATGTGTGGGGACCTGCTCCCATTTCCACAAAGGGGGTTCTAGATATTATGTCTCTTTATTGATGATTATTCTCGTTATTGTTGGGTTTATTTTATGAAGCATCGTTCGATTTTCTCGAGTATATATACTTCATTTCGAGCTTTTGTAAAAACTCAATTCTCTTATCATAAAATGCTTTAGATGTGACTTGGGTGGGGAATACACATCTAATAATTTTCGTGAATTGCTTGCTTTGGATGGGACTTTACATCAAACTTCTTGCGTGATACTCCCGAACAAAATGGTATTCTTTGAAAGAAAACATAGGCATATCATTGAAACCGCTTTCGCTCACTTTTACTATCTAGTTCGGTTCAAGTGAATTCTGGGAAGCGTTCTTGTTTCTTACCGTCCATTGTATAAATAGGATTCCATCATCCATTACATCCGATTTATCACCATTTCGTAGACTTTATGGTTCCACCCCTAGTTATTCGTCTTTACGAGTCTTTGGTTGTGCATGTTTTGTCCTTCGCCTCATGTTGAACGCAGCAAATTATCTTCTCGTTCACCTATTTGTGTTTTCTTAGGATATGGAGAAGGTCGGAAGGGACCGTTGTTTTGATCCTGTTGCTCAAAAATTATATGTGTCTCGTCATGTATTTTTCTTGAGCATATTCCATTCTTCTCTATTCCCTCTAGTCCTCATAGCATCTCCAAAACGATCTTGTTCATATTGATCCATTCTCGGATAACACGATAGAGACTCATCGATCATCGCTTGCTCCCGTCTACGCCTACGGCACCCCAATCGCTTCCCCGAAATTGTGGATCGTTTGCCTCCTCGATATCCCCAACGCACACGTAAGTCCACTCGATTACCTAACTTTGTTTATTCCTCTTACTCTCCCGCCTTTGCTTCATTTTTATCCTCTATTCACCAAATTTACGAACCACGCTCCTATAAAGAGACAGCGATTCGATCCTTTATGGCAAAGATGCTATGACCGAGGAACTTTACTTTGCATAAAACAAACACTGGGATTTGGTATCTTTACCACCTGTAAACGGGCAATTGGTTCGCGTTGGGTTTATAAAATTAAAACCAAATCGATGGTTCATTGAGCGATATAAAGCACGATTGGTTGCTAAAGGTTATTCACAACAAAAAGATGGTATGGATTATGAGGAAACATTTGCCCTCTGTTGCAAAAATGACTACGATTCAGACTCTTTATTGTTGTTTCTTCCGTCCGAAATCGCACATATCTCAATTGATGTCAAAAATGCCTTCTTGAATGGTGATCTTCAAGAAGAAGTTTACATGATCCCACCACCTGGGGTTCCTCATAATCAGGGCGAAGTTTGCAAGCTTAAGAAAGCATTGTATGGTCTCAAACAGGCTCCACGGGCTTGGTTCGAAAAATTCTCTATCGTGCTTACTTCACTTGGTTTTAGTTCCAGTAACCATGATTCTGCCCTTTTCTTCAAGCGTACATGTGCTGGTATTATTCTTCTTTCCTTATATGTTGATGACATGATCATCACCGGTGATGATGTTGATGGGATTGCATTGTTGAAATCTGAGTTAGCTTCTCGCTTTGAAATGAAAGATTTGGGACCTTTGCGATATTTCTTGGGTATTGAGGTAGCCCGCTCCCCTCGAGGTTATCTTCTTTCACAGTCCAAGTACATTGCTGACATACTTGATCGAGCACGTCTTACTGATACTCGGACAGTTGATACGCCTCTTGAACTTAATGTTCGATATTCTCCTTCTGATGGCACACCATTGTCTGATCCTACCTTATATCGCACTATTGTTGGAAGTTTGGTTTATCTAACCATTACGCGTCCCGCATCTTGCATATGCTTTGCTCATATTGTGAGTCATTTTGTCACTTGCCCCACTCGATTCATCGGGCTGCGATTACTCGTATCTTGCGATACCTCCGTGGCACTCTTTTCGAGAGTCTTTTGTTTCCATCTACATCTTCATTAGAGTTGAGGCATATTCGATGCGCGATTGGGCCAGTGATCCTACCGATCGAAAATCCACTCTTTGGTTTTTGTATTTTTCTTGGAGACTCACTTATTTCTTCAAAGAGTAAGAAACAAAATGTTGTGTCTCGATCCTCCACAGAGGCAGGAGTATCGGGCAATGGCTTCTACTACAATCAAAATAGTTTGGTTACGTTGGCTTCTTGCGATATGGGTGTTCATTTGTCCTCACCTACTCCCATGCATTGTGATAACCAAAGTGCTTATTCAGATTGCTCACAACTCGATTTTTCCACGAAAGAACAAAGCATATTGAGATTGATTGTCATGTCACTCGTCATCACTTGCAACATGGGACCCTCGACTTACCATTCATCTCATCATCTTTATTGCGGATCTTTTCACCAAGTCGCATCCGCTTCCGCGCTTTCGTTTTTTGTTGGCAAACTCTCGATGATTTCTACTACATCATCATGAGTTTGTGGGGGGATGTTAGAGTTATATGTATGTTATGGGGGTAGTTTTGTATTTTCCTTCCTTAGTTGATAGCTAGGGTTTTATCTTTTATCTATATATTTAGTAGCCTCCCTCCCCATTTTGCATTGTATTGTTTTCCATTATATTTGTTGTAATTTCTCAAGAGTTCTATCAATTCATCTTCTTCATTTTCTCTATCATGTGTACCAATTAATCTAACATGCTTATCCAATTCATAATATTTCTATCAATTTTATTCTAAAACATCAATTGATACATTAATAAAGTTACAACTTTCTAGTAAAAAAAATCAATCCTTTTCTGTGAACTAGTAAGATGCACGTGCGTTGCACGTGAACTCTATAATTTTACTAATTTAATTAAAAATTATCTATTAATAAAATATAAATTAAGTTGGTTTTATTATATATATCATTAATGTCGTATAATAATATTTGACTTTGAAAATAGTCTTGTAATATTAAAAACTTAGATTTTATGAAGTAAAATTTAATAAGTGAAATTATGTGAAGACATTGTCGACCCAAAGACCCAATGGTAAATAATTCTACTGAAGTTGTCATAGAACTGTATCCAATGGATGTATAAAAATGAAAGAAAGTTGTTTCACAAATTCAAGTTGCAGTAAGCATTTCTATTGTTTTATGTTGGTAGGTCGTTGTTCTCTTCTCTGTTCAAGTTGACAATTTCTTTACAAACTTGAAACTCAGACCTCACTAATATTTTAGTTATCTACGTACCCTTTTTACTTTTGATTGTCTTATTTTCGTGTTTCATCGTCATTCTTCACTTGAGCATGATTGTAGACGTATTTAATGTCTTTCTCTTTTTGCCCCTCTTTAAATTAAGTTAACGTCTATAACCTTGTTTCTCCCTTCAAACACTATTCATGCATTATGATCGTGTTGTATAACATTAAACACCAACCTATATCTATACTTCATTTAATAATGCTTAATATTTGATGTTGAATAAAAAATAGGGAAAAGTTTCATTAAATCATTTAAATCAAGCTGCAACAAACTACAAATAAAAGATGGCAAGTAAGAATGAACTAATAAAGCATGCACTACACGATTTGCTGACCCTCTGAACAAACACACTTGAGACTAAAGGCATGTCTTTTAACAATCTAAGACAATCATCAATAATACTCTTAAAATAATAATGATTTGAAACTAATCCCCTAATAGCGTGCGTAATAATTAAAGAATCAGTTTTCACATATATACTTGAGCGTGGAAACCTTTCTTTGATTTAACTGAATGCTATCCAATGTCTTGGGAAGAAACAACAATTGGTTAAAGTTGATTAAATCCGAATGATAATGTCTTTGGGGTTGTCAAATGCTTGAATTGAGCAACCGTGAATTATTGCAACTGCTAGATAAGGGTTATTGATTTTTTAGTACCTGATCTATAGGCACTTTGCTGGTTTGGTACCTAATATTTCCGAGTTACCTATTTAATACCCATATTTCACATTTTTTTGATAAATTGTTGTCTAATCACTTATAAGGACAAAAATGCCCTCAAGATTTATTTACTTTTTGTTAAAAAGTTAAGTTTTAATTAGAATTATTAAATTTTAAAAAAAAATTAATCAAGAACTAACTTATTATTATTTAAATTAAATTATTATTTTTATAAAAATCAATTAATAAATTAATTAAAAACTAGCATATTATTATTAATAATAAAATTGCTATAATTTTCTTATTTACTATATGAATTTTAATTTTTAAATTAATTAATTATTCATTTTAATTTTTTTATTAGTTAACTAAACTATTTTTTTATTAATTAAATTTTAATTTATGTTTATTAATTTACTAATATAAATTTTTGAGTATACTTATGTTTCTTGGGGGCGATTTTGTCATTAAAAGTTAATATGGTAAGTGGTAACTTGGAAATATCGGTACTAAACCAGCAAAATGCCTATACTTTAGGTACTAAAAAATCAATAATCGGCCGCTAGATAATTGGCCTGCAATTATCACAATCTTTCTTTCTTTCTTTTTAAAAATCAGTTTACCATTTATTTAAAAGAAAAGTATTAACACTTATTTTACCCAAACTTTTGAATTACAAATTAAATAATTAGGATATTTTATCAAAGTCCTATATTAGTGCTTATCATATAAAGAGTATTTAGGGCCAAAGGTGCACGAATTTTGGTAGCTAGAGTTGTGTGCAGTCTCGGTCCTCCTTATAATATTGTTGTGGTAATAATAGTGCAAGGTTCGGGGAAATCCATGTAATTTTACAAATTTAATTAAGTAAAATCGATAAATTAAATTTTCAATTAAATAAATTTTTATGTATTTGTTATGTTATAATTGGCGTTCATATTGTACAATGTATTTTTATCATATAAATTTGTCAGATTAAAAAACTTGTATATTGTATGAATAATAAAACCAATATGCGAAGCATAGTTAAGATATTTTGAGCGCAAAAACATATGCCAAGAACTTAAAGTGAAATTATTAGGGGTGTGCACGGGGCGGGACGGTTTAGAGATTTGAAAAACTCCAGAACTGTCTCGAAGTTCGGATATTCTAAAAATAAATCTTTAGAACTGAACCATAGAAAAAAATCTCCGTCACCAACTGTACCGAAAGTTCGGGATGGGGATTCGGAGATTATTCATTAATAAAACATACAAATTTGAAAAAAAAAATTAATATAAAAATCACCAAACAGATATACATCAAGTCTCTTTTTAGTATGGCCTCGAAATAAAAACTAAAGCCATAATAGGTAACACAATCCTTAATTCTAACCTTAATAACTTCTATAATACAATAATATTCTATTATGGGTATTGTTCTTCTATTGACTTAAAACAATTAGAATTAACTAATAATTTTGATAAATTAATATGAAACAATAATTCGTATAAATTTATAATCTCAATATCTCCTACTTAACAACTTAACATAATCTATAAATTATATTTATAATTTATGTGATGTGGTAAAAAAAATAAAATATGATTTGTTTTTATATTGTTATAATATGATACTATTACTTGTTTGGAGTGCAATTCTCTTTTAAGTGCAATGTACTAATCATTTAACTAATTTTAATTTAAATAATTTACTCAATTATTTTTATTAAAATTTTTTAAAATTCATAATAGTTGCAAGATTATGGTTTTTTTAGAAATATATTTTATATTGAATTTAATTTCAAATAATTTGTAGTTAATTCAATATCAAAATATAAATAAAATAGAAATAATATATATGTATTTATATAAAATCTCTAAAACGGTTCTAACTTCGGGTCCTCGATTCAGAGTGGTTCGGTATGGTTTGGTACGGTTCTCGGTACGGGTATTTGAAAAATCTCCAGAACCGTACCATAAATATTTTCATGGGGGGCGGTTCAGGGAAAGTTAAAAAAATCAATGGATATTTTTGGTTCAGAGATTTTTCGGTACGGATATCGGTTAAGTTTCGGTAATCTTCAAGGTCCGTGCACAGCCCTAATTATTATAGGATTAATAGAGTAACTGGTAAGGAGATATGAGGTGGAAATGGATCGGGTATTCCATTCATATGATTGGTATAATTTAATAATAGGATTCATTCCCATAAATATTCTCTATTCAAAAGTACGCAATAGTCATTCCCTTTCTCCCATAGTTTATTATTGCCATTAAGTCAAGAATAAAACTATATTTGGTATTGAAAAAATATCCATTTAAAAATAAATGTAATATTGAATAAAATCAAAACCTGACTCATCATGATTTTTATAATATTGTGATTCTGAAAATTTTAATTATTATTTTAACTATTCATGAATTGAAATTTTCTAATATACTGTATATGTTCCTTATATGTGCATTAGCATAAACTATTTATTCATTTTATATTATTATAAGAGTATTATATTTATATTTTAGTATAATGTGATGGGATCATTTTTTCATATATATCAATATACATCACAATACATACAAAAAGTTCATATTTTAATAATCTTACATAGATTCAACCAAAATCTAGAACTTAAAAATCTGAAATCTATTCCAAGACTCATTTGTCAATTTTTGTTTATTATTTTCGAAAGATTATTTGTGTAAAATTTATCTATATCATATATATATACACTATAAGATCGATTGAAATAATAGATCCCTTTAAACATATTATATTGAATGTTATTTTATTTGAAACTCAATTCAAAGGTAATTTGGTATTTAGAACTATTTTGTCCCATTATCATTAAGTTTTAATTACGTAATCCCAATCATTAAAAAATAAGCTTATATATTTGGTTTGACAGGTTTGGCTTTGTTTGTTTGTGAATTTTGTACGTTTGGTCTGTTTTTCCACCAACTCTAAAAGTCTGAAAACCCCACCTTAACTCGGCACATTTTCAAGAAACAAAATATGAACATCCAGAATTTCTTCAAACACACTCTACTATGTATTGCAACCTCAACCAAACATAAAATAGAGATAATGAAAATAGACATATCAGTCACGATTGTTACCTCGCAATACAGTGGTCAATAACTATAGCTCCATAGATTGTTGTATTCCAGACTTCTCCCGAAACTTTCCCTGTTGTTGCAAAACCAGTAGATCTTAATGAAATAAGAATAAATAAGTACGAGATAGAGAGAAAAAAATCAAAAGAGGATGAAAAAACATTGAATTTCCTTACGCTTAAGCCAATTCTTTCAGAAATAAAATAAAATAGATTCCTCATTAAAAGAAAAAAAAATGGAAGTATGGAATATAGAAATAAGAAAAGGATCAATGAGATTAAAATTTCCTTGAGGCTCCATTTGAATGGATGGATTTGGAAACAAAGATTTTTGAAGAGAAAAAATTGAGCTTACGCAATTATTAAATCAGTATTAGAGCCAACTCCAACAAATCTTCCCAAGTAATATTGCTTAACTTGTACTATGATATCACAATCACTCCCAACGAACCCACAAAGCCTTCCAACCTTCTTCACGAATATCGAAGCAAACCTCCCAGGCAACCATCCCTAGACTTCACAGGGTTGAATAATTATAACACATGAGTCCTAAAATTGATGAGAAGATTAATTAGAAGAAAAGTCAATAAAAAGAACAGAGAAACAGAGAAATAATTGGAGAAAACCAGAAGGAAGATAGAATGATGAGAAAGAAGGACACAAAAAAAATGATAGTATTTTGATGATATTAGATCTTGTATTCGAGTCTCCTTTGATTTAGGTTTCTTCAACCCTCCTATTAGTATTCGCCTTTAAGTCGGTTTTTGCCTTCTAGTCCAATTCCACTCGGAGCTAATTTTTGCCTTTGAATTTATTGTCGATCAGATTTGGTGCCATTGGAACATTATGCAGCAACATTACGAGACAAAAAACAAGAATATAATTAACCAATTTCTACAAAGAACCAAAAATAATACATTTTTCCTTTCAATTCCTCAAATACTACTCAATATCAACTACATAACTATCAAGTTTTCACTACAAAATGGTCAAAATACTAAAGTAATGGAAACCCAAATGGAGAAATGCTATTTACAAAAGCTTGTTTCCCACTACTATTAAACATCAAGATGTCACTTACAAATTCCACAACCAAGACAACTTTGTACAAAATGACCATATTCGAAAACCAATATTTACGGTTTGCTTACCTTTTGGATAGAAAACTCAATTCGGTACAGAAGTTTATTTTTATTTCGTCTTCGTAATCTCCTTTAATTTGCCGAGAACCCGTTGGTGATGATCTCCACATATGTTGTGGTCTCCGTAATCTCCTTTGTTGAGAACCCATTGGTGATGATTTGCATCTCTTTTGGTAATCCTTTTGGTGGAGTCCTTTCCTGATCCTCTTCTTAACCACCACATATGTTAATTACATCTTTAATACCCTTATAATTATAATAATTAATAGATTGCAGGGTGTTTTAGTCCATTAAAATATCCTTTTGGTGGAGTCCTTCCATGATCCTCTTCTAAACCACCACATATGTTAATTACGTCTTTAATACCCTTATAATTATAATAATTAATAGATTGAAGGGGTGTTTTTGTCCATTATAATTTTGACAGAAACATTTGGCCTTTTAAGATAATAAGTTATATTAGATTTGTGTTTCTTCTTACTCTTTTCCCATGCTTTCATACAGTGGTTAGGTACTTAGGTTAGTGGGGAATATGCAAAGGAACTTTTTTGCTGCAAAGAGGAAAAAGAGGTAAAATTGGGAGAAAAAATTTTTAATCCCCAAGAGAAAGGAAATGAAAGCATTTTTAGTGGTTCACACCTCAGTTTATTCTGTACAGATGAGAGCAAAACGAATATTCTTTCTTAGTAAACAAGTTGAGCATCATTTAGATCCAAACTGTCAATTCAGTTCTGTGACTCGGATGAGAGTTTCTATTTAAAATTATGTTTCATCTCCTATATCATCGCACGGATGATGATTGACACGTATATAAAAGTTATCATATTAAATTTAAAAATAATATAAATCAAACCTAAATTATGGGTTTTTAATCATAGATGTCAATAAAAATCGGTCTATCTCATCCCTGCCATGTCCCTAGCCCTCAAGGGCTATGGTTAAAAAGTCTTAAAATCATAAGGACTCAGAAAATCTATGCCCAGCCATAGCCCTACAAACCTAGGGTTGGGCCAGGACTGACCCTGTAACTATAGTTATTTCAATGTGAGAAACTAATATAATTATTTCAATTATTTTGGCTAAATGATTATCCATAAATTAAAAATATGTTTCAATTCTTTAATTGATTACTAATTTATTGTGTAATCATTACAATTTTATACAACCTTTAATTCTATATTTACTAAGTTGTTTACTAAGACTAAATGATATATGTGATCGAAGATGGGATTTTTTTAAAGCCAGATAAAAGATCATATTTAATAATTTGCTAATTAAATGGTAATATATAAATGAGATCAAAGATTGGATTTGGTAGTATTATAGGAATAAATTTTAAACATAAATTTATAAATATCAAAAACTTTATTTAAAAACCTCAAGGGCCAAATTTCAACCTATCGCCAATTAGGGTCGGGCTAAAAAGTCAAGATACCCTAAGAAATATAGACCCAATGCTCAAATTTTTAGGGTCGACCCTAAGGTTGGGCCTCGAGTTGGCTAATTGGGTCAGGTACTTGACTTTTCGGGTAGCATATATATGACTACCCGACACTTACCTGGAAATGTCAGGTACAAGGGGGGATCTATATTGGAACATGGTGGTAAAAGTGTACCCCCATTTTATAAAAAATCCAACAATAATCTTTAGTTAAAAAATATATAATAAATTTATCCCCATTTTTACACATACAATTAGAAAATCCAAATAATGCAATGTAAAACCCCACAGTAAATTTTGAAAAAAAATTAAAAATTTACTGGACAATGCGTATAAATAAAATACATGGCAAAATTTGCAAAAAAATAAAAATAAATCTAATAAAATCAATAATGTTACCAAAATTATGTTTTTGTTGTCTCCTATTTTATAAGTTCTCTAATTAGTTCTTTTATATATGTGCATTAATTCTTCATCTATTGTTGTACAACTTTCAATATTAAACAATATTTATGTGCATTCTTTTAAATATCTATCGTACAATTATTTTTAAAATCTTGGATCCGTCACGAAGGCGATGCCTATATTGACATCTCTATTTTTAAAATGGGTTGACTTGTTTGGGTTGGATAGAGCTGTCAGAATGAGTCTGGTCTGATGGGCCAATAAAAAGGTTGGGTTGAGCTTCATTTTTAGAGGTCCAAAATGAATCCGGTCGGGTCGGCCCATTCGACCCGAAACACCGGGTCAGTATGAATATTTATATGTATTTCATGGGTTGGGCTAGATTAAACTCCAAAAATAGCGTCCTGTACACTATTTGGCTCGGCCCGGCCCGGCCCGCTCTTTTCTTTGGCCCGAAGTGGGCCAACCGTTTGACAACTCTTTTTTTTTTTTTTGAAAAGAAGTAATGCATATAATTAGGGTGCTGGAAATCGTCCAGCAACGATTGACAAAGAGTATTTGGGATAGAGTCCTATGAAAACACATCCAACGACATAGTTTTTGCATAAAATGCTAGAAATTGAGCTACGAAATTATTTGTCTGATTTAGTCCACGAGATTGTGATTTTGGAAAAAGCCTTCTTCGCAATAAGCAATTCATCTTCAAACATAGAGCAGGATGACGGAAAATGAGCTTCTTCATTAATTGCAAGAATAATCGTGTAACGCCCCATTTTCATAATTTTCAAAATAGAATACAATTTATAAATTGAAAGTGTAATTTGATATGAAAAGCGCTTTCTAAGTATTCTAAAAGAACTTTTATCAACCAAATAATAATATTAAAAAGATTAAATGACATTTCAAAAAATAATTATTCCATAAAATAATTTTAGCTTCAAAAGAAATAGTCTAACAAAGAAAATAGTAATTAAAATTCATTATTCCAAACTTTTATTTCGGGATGTTTTGTAACATCCCGTTTTCCCAATAAAACACGACTTATAAAGTGATAGTGCGATTTATAATAAAACATGAATTTTCAAAAGACCTTTCACCATTTAAAATGATAAGAAAAATGCTAGATAAAAATTCCAAGAGTTATTCCAGAAATAAATTTTCAATACTAATTATTAGAAATATTCATCGATGAAAAATATAAAAAAAAATAAAGTTTATTATTCAAATTTTTATTATTCGGGTCACCGCTCCACGTGTCCCGCCAACTCCATCATTCATTCATCCGAAATAGAAATATATTTTGGGTGAGCATTCAACTACTCAAGAGGGGGCGAATTTGTCCAAGCTAAATACACAATACACATTACAAAATAACATGCTCAACATTTAAAATGTAATCGTAGCTATGGCATTGAAACATGGCTCGACTCAGGGGTTTCACCGGAGGGAACTTTTATGCCCCGACCTGTATGGTCCCACACGACTATAGACATTTAAAATATGGCTCGACCGCTGGATTTCACCGAGGGAACTTTTATGCCCTGACCTCATGGTCCCACGCGACTATATACACGTAGCATGTAAAAGCAATATTATCAAGCAACATATAAAGAGCATTTAACATGGACAAATAAAAGAAGAAAAACCCCTACCTCGAAAAGTAGCGTAGAATAGAGTGTCGAGAGTGAAAATTTCTATGCCCGAAAATTCTTGTTGCCTACAATTAAATTTAAACTAGTATTAACATTTTATGCTTTTATATAAAATTATATATATAATATGAATTGAAATTTAAGGGCTAGAAATTGAGTGAGATAAATTAGGATTTGGGATTTCCTAAACTAAAGTCAAACCCATTTCTCCTTTTCTCATTCCTCATATTTACATTTTCCCTTACTTTTTTATTTTTTTTTATTTCCCTAACCCATTCCCCACTATCCCATCCTCCATCCCAAAACTACTAAACTACACGTCCCCACCCCTCTTTCCCAACTTTCTTCTTCTTTTTTTTTTTCTTTTTCTTCTATTTTTTCTTTCTTCCTCCCACAAACCCATTTCCACCCTATCTTCTCTGTTCTAGTTCACGCCACCCACCCCCAATCTATTTCTTCTCCAACCTAATCACCTTACCCCAACTTTTCTTTCTCATCTTCTTTGTTTTTTTTTTGTCTCCATCCCTCATCTTTTCTTATTTTCATGAAAAAAAAAAAGAAGAAAGTTGGGAAAGAGGGGTGGGGACGTATAGTTTAGTAGTTTTGGGATGGAGGATGGGATAGTGGGGAATGGGTTAGGGAAATAAAAAAAAATAAAAAAGTAAGGGAAAATGTAAATATGAGGAATGAGAAAAGGAGAAATGGGTTTGACTTTAGTTTAGGAAATCCCAAATCCTAATTTATCTCACTCAATTTCTAGCCCTTAAATTTCAATTCATATTATATATATAATTTTATATAAAAGCATAAAATGTTAATACTAGTTTAAATTTAATTGTAGGCAACAAGAATTTTCGGGCGTAGAAATTTTCACTCTCGACACTCTCTATTCTACGCTACTTTTCGGTAGGGGTTTTTCTTCTTTTATTTGTCCATGTTAAATGCTTCTTTATATGTTGCTGATAATATCGCTTTTACATGCTACGCGTGTATATAGTCGCGTGGGGACCATCTGGGAGGTCCGGCATAAAAGTTCCCTCCGGTGAAATCCCGGCGATCGAGCCATATTTTAAATGTCTATAGTCGTGTGGGACCATCAGAGGTCCGGCATAAAAGTTCCCTCCTGTGAAACCCCTAAAATGTGAGCCATGTTTCAATGCCATAGCTACGATTACATTTTAAATGTTGAGCATGTTATTTTGTAATGTGTATTGTGTATTTAGCTTGGACAAATTCGCCCTCATCGGCCGTTGAATGCTCACCCAAAATATATTTCTATTTCAGATGAATGATGGAGTTGGCGGGACACGTGGAGCGGTGACCCGAATAATAAAAATTTGAATAATAAACTTTATTTTTTTATATTTTTCATCGATGAATATTTCTAATAATTAGTATTGAAAATTTATTTCTGGAATAACTCTTGGAATTTTTATCTAGCATTTTTCTTATCATTTTAAATGGTGAAAGGTCTTTTGAAAATTCACGTTTTATTATAAATCGCACTATCACTTTATAAGTCGTGTTTTATTGGGAAAACGGGATGTTACAAAACATCCCGAAATAAAAGTTTGGAATAATGAATTTTAATTACTATTTTCTTTGTTAGACTATTTCTTTTGAAGCTAAAATTATTTTATGGAATAATTATTTTTTGAAATGTCATTTAATCTTTTTAATATTATTATTTGGTTGATAAAAGTTCTTTTAGAATACTTAGAAAGCGCTTTTCATATCAAATTACACTTTCAATTTATAAATTGTATTCTATTTTGAAAATTATGAAAATGGGGCGTTACAGAAGTGGTATCAGAGCAGGTCGACGTTTCTGTAGACTCGTTAAAACAAAAAAGGGTTCTTTTCTTTAAAATTAGAATAAATAAAATATAAAAAAATATTTGTCCAAAAAAAAAAAGAATAATACATATAAATGAGTTACTTACCACCGCTATGCCACGCCAACTCCAGAAGCCAAGGCACAGACTTAAATTTTTAAAAAGTTCTATTGCTACTTCTACTGCTATTTCCATTGCTACTACTACTGCCAAAACTATATGATTCATATTGCGGATAAAGAAAATGATTTAACTTAAATTTAATGGATGCATAGCACATACGATAGAATGTGACTATTAGACTATTGCGAGATATTGATGAATTCTATAGACAAATAGAAAGAAGAGTACAAACTCTGGAGGACCCTTGCGATAGAATACATGAGGTCCTTTACGAATTTATATGCGATCTAGAATGTTAGGATTGACTGTGAGTATATTACTAGCAACATAGGTTTAGAGGGACTTTACTGATTTCTTTCAAGTTAATATTCTTGATTTACTATGATCGTTTTCCCAAGAGTTAATGGTAACAGATTGAGATGATTATGATATCATTTGGGAAGACAATAATTATTGTTTGGATGTCTAAAGTCGTGAATCTGAAAGTTTGTAGACTAGATTTGGAAATTAATTTATATGAAGGAACGATTTTTATGGGATCTTAGTCATTGACAAACTTAGGAAGAGCCGAAAAGGTATAGAGTGCCACATAAGGAGATAGTAATTCAATGCATAAGGAAGATGAGTTTATTTTCTATGGAATAAAGGCTAGTATTGTACCCCGAATTGTGTAAAAAAAAAAGTAATAAGAAGTTTGATAATGAAATTATCAGAAGTATTTGGTTAGTATAGTAGGTTTCCAATATTTTTGATTTTATAATGATCGATATGCTAGTTATTTGAGACTATGTAAAATATTTTTAGAAAAATATTTGGGATTTCACCGGATAGACAAATAGAATATACTATTGAGTTTTTACTTGGACCATCAAACTCACCTTATTGGATGACGTGAAAGGAATTACAAGAGATCAAAGTGCAATTATAAGATCTATTGGTTAATTGACTTATTTGGTCGAGAGTATTACTATGAGGAGAACCAATCATGTTTGTTAAGATGGATTATGAGTCTATAAGGTCTACATTGGTTTCATGGAGAATTTATTTGATCATAAAACAATTAACCAGTACTTAGAATAAAAGATTTTATTTAATTATTTAAAAGAGCTAGTGTCTTCTCTAAGACATATTTTAGGTCTGGATATCACCAACTGAAGTTCAACAAGTTTAATTTATGGTTAGACTATGTAGTATTTTTCTTATCATGATGTTACTATTTGAGAAATAGAAGTTGACCTGATAAAAGTCGAAGTTGTTAAGGAATGGCATGCGCCTACGATTGTGAATTAAGTTTGAAGTTTTCTTTGTCTCTCTAGGTATTACATAAGGTTTATAGAAAGTTTTTCAAAGAGTTCAACACGAATGACTAGATTGACCAGAAAATACGAAAAGTCTCAATAGATGGAGAAATGCGATGAAATTCCCAAGAACTTAAAGAAAAGTTGGCTAGTTTACCTATAGAATAAGAACAGTTGATAAATGAGTTTGCTAAATTGAGAATCGAGATTGTAGTACTTTCTAGTGGATAGAAAATGATTATTGCAACAATGGTTGTACGACCTGTACTTAGAAATAGAATTAGGGAGACACAAACGACGAATAAGTATTTGTGCAAGATGAGAAACCATTGCCCTAAAGACATCAAAGGATTTGCTATAGCTACTAAGTGCGCATTAATCTATGAAGGAATGTTGGGTATTCCTAAGGATGAAGAACTAAGAGATTTAGATCATTAAATAAACACACTGTACATCATACACCGCTCACCCTTGAGGTACGAAGATGTACCGAGATTTAAAAGAGGTTATTTGGTAGAGAAGCATGAAAAGGGACATTGGATTATTTATAACAAGGTATTTGATGTGTCAGCAAATCAAAGTCGAAGACCAAAGGCCGTTGACTTTACTAAGGCCTCTTGAGATCTCATAATGGAAATGAGAACATATAACAATAGATTGTAGTCCAGTTTCCATTATTGGTAAAAAAAAAAAAAGAATAGTGATATGTGACCAAATAGAGACATACGTTTAACTTTAAAATTTTGGAAAAGTCTGCAATCAAACTGAGGAACGAAATTAAGCTTTAGTATAATTTATCCATATTAGACAGATGGGCAATAAAAAAGAAATTCAAACTTTAGAAGACATATTATGAGCATCAGTGCTTGACTCGGGTGAAAATTAGGAGCCAATTTTACCTTTGGTAGGGTTCACTTACAATAATAGTTATCAAACAACCATTAAAATGGCGGCATTGTACGGAAGAAAGTGTAGATCATATTAAAGTGAAATGTGTGAGGAAAAAAAAAATTGGGACCATAATTGATTGAGCAAACAAGAGAAAAAGTTGAAAAGGTTTGGGATAGAATGAAGGTGGTGTAGAGTAGATAAACAATCTTATGCTAATAGACAGTGGAAGATGTTCGAGCTAAGTACTCAAATTTTCTTATTTAGTAAGTATTCGAATTTCGAAGACGAAATTAATTTTTAGGTGAGTAAGATGTAATACCCAAGAATTTTGGGGGAAAAATTCTTGGGTATTACAAATCGCCACTCTAGTTGTGGATAGAAGTGCATTTGTATCATTTTGTGAACATAATTTTGAAAAAATATAATTATATGATATATTTTTAGAGATGCTTCTAATAGTCGTTTTAATTAATAGAAATCTAAATAATTTAATCAAAATAACAATTGAGAGATATTCTAAAAAAATGAAAATATTTCCTCAATAGATACATTTTTCCATGTCCGGAGAAAGGAAAAACGCGAAATAGGCAATAAATACATTTCCTCTTGATACGATTCGCTTACTCTCACGATTTACAGCCCGAAAGCAGTTGAAGACAAATTCCACCAAAAAGAAAAAAAATAATAAGTTCTTATGTCATCTGTGTATTTTTTTTCCTTCTTATAAATATCAATTATCACCTTTTGCAAGTTCAGCAATAGCCATCTGTGCCATTTTTTAAGGACACTAAGCAGATTCAAACTTCCAACACCTGTTTTTTTCTCTCAAGGGTTTTCAGAAAAAATACTCATATATAAAGCAAGAAAAAAGCATTGAAGAAAATGGGATCACTTTTCAGTTCGACCAAGAACAGAGAAGATATAGATATGGCTCTTGCCAAGGCCAAGCAGATTGTTTCATCCAACCCTGTCGTCGTTTTCAGGTCAACCCTCATGTTCTTGTTTGACCCTTTTTGTGTTTTCTTTTGCTGGGTGATTCTTGATTTTTTTTTTTTTTTTGGGGGAGCTGATTTTAAAGGTTTGATCTTTATGGTGGGTACGAAACTATTGGATCTAGTTTTAAGATATATGAAAAAGATTGAGATTCTTGGCAATTTGAAAATAGTATATTGTAAATAGAATAATGGGGAAATTTGAAATAAAAATGATGGAATTCTTTTTAATACGAATTGTTTTGCATATCAGCTGGAGAATCAATAAATTGTCATTGCATTTTGAATTTTGGAATATTGAATTGTAAAGTGAATGGAAGGCAAAAAAAACATGGTTTATGTCTTTCTAAGAGGATATTTTCTTTTGTTTTATGATCAGATTATTTAAGAGCAAGGAGGAAATGAATTAAGTACGATTTTTCAGCTTAATTTATGGTTCTTGGTATCTGTTGCTGAATCAAAATTTCCATTGTTCAAAAAATTATTGCACGAGAATCATGAGGGCTTTCTTAAAATCTTGATATTTGTATTACCTGGTAGTATCTTATAATAGAACTCTAAGACTTACAAACATCCTTTTTGGTTATATTTTGCATCTATAAGCTGAAAATCACTTTTTTTTTTTAGAGTTTGCAAACACTCCATTATCCAATGTGCCTAAATTATTAGGATGCAGCCTGCTATTGTATTGTATCTCTAGCTTCAGCTTTCTATCTATTTTGACATTTCTATTATTACTGTATCTCTGGCACTGAAAAATAATGTTACAAAAACATCTTGAATCATCGGACTAATTTTCTTTTTCTTGATTTATTGATAATCTGCTCTTATTACTGGAAACTCCGGAACTGTATAAATCTTGTCTTATACGATGTTTTTACTTTCGTAGTAAAACATACTGTGGATATTGCACTAGGGTGAAGCAGCTACTATCCCAATTAAAAGCAACTTACAAAGTTATCGAACTTGACGAGGAAAGTGAGTTTCAAGAACGATACACTTCGATTCTAAGTTTTTTACTTCTTACTGTTATTGAGACTTGCGAGCTTTGTTATTTGTTTAAGGTGATGGTGATGATATTCAGGCAGCTCTTTTAGAGTGGACAGGACAGAGGACCGTTCCAAACGTGTTCATCAACGGCAAACACATAGGTGGTTCTGATGGTAAGTTCTTAAGCTCTATTAAGATGGTGTTTGGCTGAGTTTATTAGCTCTTCAAAATATCTTATAAGATGTTTGAGAGCTTATAAGCTATTGAAAAGTATTTGGTAAGTTTTTTCCGAAAAGATCTTATAAGCTCTAAAAAATAAGGTGTTACGAGTTTATAACCAACTTAATTTCGAAGTAGGATCTTATTTTAACTAAACTCTTTTGATTTTGACCATTTTAATTACAAAAATGACATCTTATAAGTTGTATCATCGTATTTTATCCAAACACTTCAACAACATATTCTCGAAATAAGATCTAACATCTTTTAAGAACTGAAAACATCTTATTTTGAAAAAAGGATCAGAGCTTATAAGATCTTTTAGAAATAGGATAAGCCAAACAACCTCCAAGTAATTTAGCCGAAGAAAGAAAGCAAAATTAGTTGCGCCTATTTCTCTTCAAAAGCCCGTTAGTTTTTGAATTTAAATTTCAACCTCTTTATTCTTGTGCTTGCAGTGGTAATTGCGAAACATCAAAAGGGCGAGCTTGTTCCGTTGCTTGCTGAAGCTGGTGCAATTCCAAAACAAACTACTCACATGTAAATTTTCATTATGGGATGGAAAATAAGCTTATGTGAAAAGTTGCTACCTGTATTTATGAAATAATAGTTGTGCATCACAAGCTAGTGAAAACTTTTGTTTTGTATGGTGATCGAAGTGACAGGGTGTTTTCTCCGTTATTTCGTCTGATATTATGATAGTTTTGTGCTTGCTTTCGCGCTTGTCATGTGCAATCGTACGTGGGATAGTTGATGCTAGTGTTCGCTTTTGTTGTGTGCAAGTTAGCTTCGCTTTATGTTTGTTGTGTATTTCATCTTGTATTTTAAATATCATCGCCAAATGTAAATTAATGACATCATCAATACGCTTTGTGTGTATTGATGATAATTGAAACGAGATGAAACTTAAATTGAAGGGTGAATTACACTTTGTATGTAAATTTTTTCTTTTGCCTCCTAATTTTTTTGTAACACTTGAGCCCCTGAACATAGTGTGTGGAGGTGGTAAAGTTTAGAGATGTTAAAACGGGCCCCTAGCCCTATAGGGCCACCCCTATAGGGCTTTCAAAACGGCTTCTGGCTAAACGGCCACTAACGGGCTACAAGCTAAAAAATTATTTTTTTTATTTAAATCTAATTTTTATACTAAAGCATGTATAACAATATAACAATCAAACTAAATATGCAAAACTAAATTACACAATTTATTTATGTTGCATTACAAGGATAAAAGTCTTAAAATTCAAATATAAACCAACATCATCATTATCGTCAAAGGCTTTGAACTTTAAGAACATACTTACTGAATAAGAGTTAATACAAAAATATGTGCAAAAACTCATTTCAAAATAAAAATAGAAACAACAAACTACAATGTAGAATGATAAACACTATATAATGAATATTTTCTTAATACATTTGATTTTTGTCAAACAAATTAAATAAATATAAATAATGATAAAACGCGATTTGATGTTCAATGTTTGTGCGTGAGATAAGTTGGAATCTCAAAATGCAACAAATTCATCTTTATAATAATATGAATAGAATTTCAATTATTTGTCACATTTAAGTCACGAAAATTTTAAACTATTTAGATTATAGTATTGTATTTATTTGAGAGATATAAATTATATAATATTTTAAATCATCATAATTGATTACATTTTAAGTCACTATAAAAATATCTTTCATATGAAATATTACGTAAGTTTTGTTATCCCTTAATTCACCAACCCTCTATTTTGAAAAACAAAAATACAAAATTCAAAAATACAAAATTTTTTTAAAAAAAAAAAAAAAAAAAAAAGCGGGCCAGCCCAGTGGCCCGGTGGGCTGGCCCGTTTAGCCCGCGGGCTAACCGGTCCGGGCCAAAAAAGCCCGGATTTAAACGGGCCAGAAAAATCTGGCCCTAACCCTGTTTTTTTTCCGGGCTAAACGGGCTGGCCCGCGGGCCCGAGCCCGTTTAACATCTCTAGTAAAGTTTATAAAAAATGTTAAAGACACAAAAAGTTAAGGGGGCAAAGTGCAAAAAGTCGTATGGTTTAGGGGTTTAGTATAATTAACCCTAAATTGAAGTAGAGTATTCTATGTGATGATTGAGATAGCCACAATTATTTCGATCGTCTTAAGCATGGATCCTCTGTGTGATCGATCATTTGAGATACTTTAAGGGCGTATTTGGAATTTCCAAGGTCTTAATTCTTAGATAAATCGTAAGCTAAACAATTTTCATAGCAATCTTATTTCCATTATAACTCATAACATCTTTCCATCAAATGAGGACCCTTGTGAAGGGTTCAGAGGCTGTCTTGAGCTGCTTTAACACAACTAAATATGTATTTCCTTCCTATCATCATTTGTGATTAATCGAAATGAGAATATAAAAACTATCTCTGAACTTTAGACGAATTACAAAATAAGAACCTAATTATTTTTCAAAATTACAAATATCCCATACACTAGTTTTTAATTTACAAAATTGCATTTGTTGAGAGGTATTCATATATTAATCGGAAACTTCAAGTGATCTGTATCACCTCAAAGGCTATTTATTATTTTGAAAGAGAATTAAATTTATTTATAATTAGGCTAAACCTATGAGTAGTTTTTATAACTATCCATTAATTGAATCTTGAGTTCATCCTTCCCTCAGGCTCAGTTTGATTATATTATTGCTGGATGCATTGTAAACTTTCATTATAGATAAAAGAAGATTAAATCAAGTTTCAATTATGACAAAATAACAAGCACTTACAAAGTGAAAAATGGCAAAATATTGCTCCCTTTTGAATCTGCTTCAAGAACAAGTACATGAACTGAGGCTATCTTGCTAATATCTGTAAAGATACTCTTAACATAGCAATTCCAAATTATACAACTCCCAAGAGTACAACAGAATGCTTTTACTTCAATTGATCTACAGCTTGGTAAAAGATGAATTTGGCCAAAAAGAAAAAAAAGAAAAAAAATTACAGCCTAATCTGCATTTATGAGCTTAGGGACCTGTAATACTTTATTTATTCTTTGCTTGATAAATGTTTTGTTAAACATTCAACTGTAATACAGCTAGGTAAAATAAGCATCACTTCTCTGTTTGGCATTTATACAAGGATGGGAGTACCACTATCAGCTGCTTCTTTCACCTTCTGAAAGAGATAACAATAGCTATTAGCTTCCATCGAAAAACATAAAAGAAAATTAATAACTACGAGCACCTGGTCGAGCTTATAAAATGTTTGAGAGCTTATAAGCTCTCTAAAAGTGTTAAATAATTATTTTTAAAGTATATATTATAAGCTTCTAAAATAAGATGTTAGGAGCTTAGAAGTTGTTTTTGAAAACGGGGGAGATGCCAAATTATTTTCCAAATCAAGATTTTATTTCAACGATCTCCTTTGATTTTGACCGTAATTACAAAACTAACAACTTATAAGCCCCACCATCTTACTTTATGCAAATATTTCAACAGCTTATTTTCAGAAATAAGATCTAACATCTTATAAGAGCTTATAAGATGTAGGAGCTTATACGATCTTTAAAATAAGCTTAGCCAATCAACCTCTAAATCTTATTTTCTTACATTAGATGTGTGGATCCACAGATCAAGTGTCTCGAGAGCTTTGCCAGATAGATGCGTTTGAGCAAGATTCACTCCTTCGCCAGATTGTTTACACGCCCACTGACCAAAAGGGCAGCTGCTGCATTTAGCACCTGTGAAATGCATCGAAGCAGAAAATCTTGAATGCGCATTGAAATAAAAAGTTTTTTTTGTTAGGAGATCTAGTTCTATTATTTATGAGATAAATGGTATATCCATCCAGTTCTGTGACTTTGCATACAATAAAGCACCAGAAAGATAACTGCCAGTTCAAGAAGGAAAAGTGACGAAAAATTACCAAGGCATCAGCAATAGACCCCTTTTCTCCTGATAGTACACGCTTAAGTACATCGGCATTGTAATCTGGACCTCCACCTCGCAAATCATCCAGAGTGCAGCGAGGGATTCCAAAGTCCACTGATAAATTATTGAAGTTGATTTGATAATTGTTAAACTACAATCCCATAAACTTTTTACTTCTAAGAAAATGAGCAAGAACAAGACAGGAATTTAAACCTATGAAAGCAGAGCAATTATAAGTAGCATCACAGTTGAAAGCAGTAAATAGTGAATGAAAAAAAGTAGGAATTTATGGAAGGTAAAGATTCTTACATGGATCAAATGAGAACTTTTCTACCTTATCTGGAGTGACGTCAAGGACTAGTCCGGGCCCTGTTTAAGTTTCCAGGAAAAACTGAGTAAAATATCATAAAATGAAGAGCATACGCTATAAAGTAATAATTTGACAGAAAATCATTGCAAATGGACTTTGAATCAGATGCATTTGTAGAACTAATGTGTTTCGGTTAAATAAAAGATGTATTTTATCTTACCAAGGGGACTCATCTCATCAAGTCCCTCGGAGTGAACAATCAATGCTCTTTTCATGCCAAACCTTTGAAGTGCGTTTGCCATTTTATGGACCTGGAAGGTACAAAACAATTTGTTTCACAACTATACAATGGCTTTCTGTCATAACGTACTTTATCAGACAATGAAATTCTATCTAGCAGGTAAAAAACACATGATCTCAAGACTATAGCTTTTCTCACGCTCATCAAACACAATTTCGAAGTAGAAAGAAAATAAGTTTCATAACCAACTTCAACTTGCATAAATAAAATCCTACGACACCACAATTTGCCAATGTACTCACCAGATCTTCTGTGTACACTCCAACAACAGCAAAAGGAACTCTAGCTGGATTCAACATGGGGCCTAAGATATTGAATACGGTCTTTACTTTAAGCTTTTTCCTGACAGGTCTAACAATTTGCATCGCCGGATGATAGATTGAGCCATCATAAAGCCGATTCCTACTTCATTTACACACCTTGCAACTCCCTGAATACAATAAATAAATTAATGGAGTTAAATATGCAAGATAGGATTAAAGTATCAGTTCATGCCTATAGGCTATAGCCAATCAATTTCACAGGCTAAACTGTGTGCTGTTTAAACTTTATGCGTATTGTTACGTGGACCCGCTACATCCATTTAGATACTTAATAAATGAGAATGCTGCCATGGTTTTCTGTAAAATCAAACTATAAAGAAAAGAAAAACTCCCCAGCACACTCGGTCTGTGGATGCTGTTTGTTAGTGACAGAAATGATCTTCTCTCAAGTAACATGCTGAATACTAATTCTGAATATATTCCAAAACATTCTCGATAGCAAAAATAAAGAAGCGACAAAGGCTACTTAATCTAATTAAGATTGATTATTAATTTCTGGTACACCGTCCTTTGGTTGAGTTGCCCGGCTGGGAACTAAATAGCATAAGAAGTTCTCAAAACTCACAGGGAAAGTATCTATAATTTATTTCACTGTTATCTTCACTTCAAAATAGAAGAACAATCACAAGGGTAGTAGCCCAGTCAGTGTGGCCCATAAATTCTCGGATGGATGTCACAAAAGATTAAACCAGTTTGTGGTTGTATTCCTAATTTTAAGTCGGTGAAGGACTTGATTTGATGAAGCTGTACTGGTGGGCTTGCCTATATCTCAAACTGGACACTTTGGAATCCTATGTTCACAACCAAGGAGGTGTTGTTCATGTTGGCCCCCCATTCACTTCCCTAATATTTATCAAAACATGAATAAAGAAATAAATGTATAATGAACTTCTAATGATCTTTATTTTAATCTATATCATATGTGCGTGCACTTTTGTGCGATAAAAATGTTTGGGTCAATATAGTTCAGCATCAACTCATCTCAAGATCCAGGAGTAGCATAATTAATATCTTTTTCCGTTTCCTTATATTTCAGAATAATCTTATCTATAACAGCCGGTTTCACGAGAAGTCATGTCGAAGTTCAAACTACGGTTTCCAATTCAGCTATTAAAACGCACACGCACACTTAGTTGCTAAACCAAAGTAAGATTATGTGTTCAAAATCGCATGACAATTGTACATCAAAAGGAGCAGTTATTAAACCAAGTAATGTACTATATCTTCACATACCTCTGGTTCCAAACTAATAGCAACCCCCAATGCTTCAAGTACATCGGCACTACCACAAGCAGATGAACTAGACCGATTACCTTGCTGTGATGCAATGGCCAATTTCAACATTCGTTTAGCCAAATAAAGAAAAAAACGAAAAGAAAGATATAAATACGAACGAAAAATAATATTTTAAGTAATATGGATGAGACCACCTTAGCAACTTTTGCGCCACAAGCTGCAGCAAGAATCGAAGCTCCAGTAGAGATATTCACTGTGTTTGCACCATCACCACCAGTCCCAACAATGTCCACTGCATCACTCAGTCCTTCCACTTTCCGACAGTGCTTTATCATTGCTCTTGCTAGCCCAACTACCTATTAAATAGTTAGGAATCAGTATTTATTTCGTTGTTTTAACACAGGGACAACTTTCAATAACGTAAATAAATAAATGTATCTTGTTACTTCTATATAGAGATTTCAGTTATGCGTATTCTAATTTTGGTCCAAGTGCCATACCGATTGACTACATTTGGGCAAATTAACTACATTTCTGGTGCCATTTAAAACTGACTTACAAATCCATCATAACAATACACATGTCATATCAAGGTACAGCATTATTTACTTCTTTCAAATTAAAATTGAGTCCCCATCATCAAAGTAAAGGTTATCTACATATCTATTTGACTGTATCTATTAGACTTTAAAGTTTTTTTTGTATCTGATATCGCTAGAGACTGGAGCTGTGCCCTTTAACCTTAGGTTTTATTTTGTTTTCTTGGGACTCCTCGTCCCTTTGTAACATGTTCTATCTTTTATTCTAATAAAATATCTTTGTTTCTTATAAAAAAAAAAAAAAAAAAAAATTTGACTGTATCTATTTACATGCAAATTACTCAATTCTATTTCAAACAACACAAGAATTTTATAAACATATTATCGTGCTAATGTAATGTGTTCCTTTAAGATATATGAGTTGAATTGTATAGCAACTACATAAGTGAACAAGAGAAAATGATAGCACATTATATTGATTTCGCAATTCTTTCATAACAGTCAAAGCTTCATATTCACTGGGAAAGATCGGTAGAAATAAACAGAGCAAATTGTGGTAATACTGGCACTAAGAAATACATCCAAAAGATACAGCAATATTTATTCATACACTTTATTTCTTGAAACATAATAAAAATATCCACATAAACAGAAGGCACTCACTTCTTCATAAGTTTCTCCTTTAGCTCTCAAAAGCACCAAAAACGCGCTAATCAAAGCCTCATCAGCACCATCCAACAAGAAATCAAGAGAGGCCTCAGCTTCAGCTTCCGATAAATCCACCCCGCTTATCAAAGCCTCTATCAACTACAGCCCCAAAAAACAAAAAATCAAACAAATCCAAAAACAAACGATAACCCATGAAAAAATTCAAGCCCAAAAAAATAAAAATAGAAAAAAAAAAAAAGCACACACGCACAGACAAACAAAAATTTTATGAAATAACCCATTGTTTACCTGACTAAAAGAAGATACAGGGGATGCATGGCTGCTTGAATTCGGCAAAGCAGACGGCGAAAAACTCGAACACTTGATACCAAAAGGGCCGTGAGGATTTGGATTATTTACTTTATATCTTGGCAAAAAATGATGATGATCAATAGATAAACACTGAAACCGATGTGGAGAAAGACAAAGTGGGTTGTGTTGTAGAACAGTCATTTTTGCAGTGACTCAGAATGGAAGTAAAGATTGAGGGCAATGCAGTTTCAATTTAATGTGTGTACTTTTCTGAAATATACATAGAGCAATAAATGTTGCCAAGAAAAAATGTGCGCTTTGTGATGGTGTCCTACAAATCATGCAAAATGTTAGAAATGTGACTGCTGCGGGGTTGTTTGGAGGGGGTGGGGGTTAGATACAACTGGTTAGATAAGAAATGATTAGGGTTTTCAGATCTTCAACTGATGAAGTTTTGGCAAGTGACGAGGTGTACTTACTTTGTTTGGGGATAAAAATAATTTGACTTTGATTTTGACGAAAAATAGTTTACTGATATATAATTAGTGTTTTTCATTAATATGACACAACAAGAAAAAAAAATATCTTAAACTTGGGAGTAATTGTTTAGGGAGTGATTGTCTGACCTTTCATTTTGTTATTTTATACTTTTGGAGAGAATAGCGAGAAAAGATTATTTTGAAAAATGAAAATAATTTTTGAAAGTGTAATTGGATATAAGATGAAAATGTAATGATGATATTTGATGTGATAGTTGTTTTTAGTATAATAGCAATAAGATGTGATTGGTGATTTGAAAAATAAGAGAGAGTGAATAATATAGTTGTGATATAATTATCTACTGATGATAGTTGATGTGATGTTTTTTTATTAAAATTATAAATAGATGTGATTGATAAATGAAAAGATGGGAATGAGTGGATACTGATTTTTTGAATATTTCCACAGACAATCGCATTTCCAATGAGAAATTAAATCCCGAAAAATGAAATGGAAGAAAACATTCTCACAAGTAGTCAGTCCTAACCTTTCGTTCCGTTCTTTTCTAGGGATGACAATTTTGACCCGACCCGAGAGTACCCGCCCTGGCCCGACCCGTTTGGGTTGCCCCGCCCCATGACCAGGGGCGGGGCGAGTCTGGGTCTCACTTCCGCCTAGCGGGTACCCGTCCCGCCTAAAATTTTTAGTTTAAAAATACATTTTAATATATATTTTGCATATATGATGTATATTATAATATATTTTTTATGCATTCTTATATTAAATTTAATATTTATAAATTGATAATAATAAATTTTGTAAATAATATTTTATAAATGTATATTTTTTCAATTTTTCAATTTTTTAATTTAATTTAATTTAAAACGGGCTGTAACGGAATCTTCGATCGACCCGCTATCGTCTCATGACCAAGCGGGTTGACCCGCCCCATTGACATCGCTATTTTTTTCTATTTTGGATAGAATAGTATGAGAAAATTATTTTGAAAAATAAAAACAATTTTCAAAAGTGTGATTGGATATAAGATAAAAATATGATTATAATAGTTGATGCAATCATTTTTTTAGTCTAATAGTGATTATATGTGATTAGTGATTTGAAAAAACAAGAGAGATAAAATAATGTATTTGTGATGTGATTGTGTAATGATAATAACTGGTGCGATTTTTTTGTTAAAATTATAAATGAGAACAAATGAATAGTGAATTATTTGAATATTTTTACAGATAATCGCATGTTCACTTTCAGTAAGAAATCCGTCCATAAATTGAAACGTATGAAAACTTTTTTCACAAGCAAGCATTGTCTTAATGTATAACTCGAATTTAACTTTATTTTTTGTGTGAGTTGGTAGAAATTTAGAGGTTACTCAAGTACTTGAGGGTTTTTTCGAGAATGTGCAAATTTGTATTATTGCGATTAAAATAGTAATCGAAAATTAGTAGTTTTTGAACTATATTATTATATTTTAGTGAGAAATTTCAAAAGCCTATTTTAGAATTAAAATTTGTTTTGAATGTTTCGTGGAAAAAAACTACAAACAATTGATTTAGGATTGATAAAAATCGATTTCTAAAAAGGGAATTTTTATTATAAATGTTTTCTTTAGTAGTTGTTTATAACCATTCAACTTGTTAATATTTGGAAATTCATATTGAAAGGAAGAGTAATGTATTCATAAATTGGAGAATTAAGAAGATGAACTTCTCATCCATCTTTGTTGTGTTTATATACAAGATAGAGCTAAAATATCTAAGTAACAATTAATCGTTATATAACTAACTAAATAACTCGACTTAACAATATGTAAATAATCAGAAGATTTAATTAACTGTTGGAGCAATATCTCTAGCTTGATACCCCCCTCAAGTGGAGCATGGATGTCCAACACTGTATTGTGTGTGACAAGGTCCTGTTGATTCTGTACATAATTGATAGGATAATCTGTAGAAGGATTAACTGGAAACATAAAAGGTGAGGAGACATATTGTTGAGGATTTTCCAGTTGGAATGGAAAATTGTCTTCACAAAATTGGACATTCCTTGAAATGAAAATTTTCTTATTTATTAAATCATAAAGTTTGAAGCCTTTTGATCCAAGTGGATAACCTAAAAAACACATTTTGTAGCACGAGGTTGAAATTTGTGTCTGTTTGCTATCAATGTAGAAGCATAAGCCAAGCATCCAAAAACTTTGAAATGAGAGTAGTCAGGCTTTTTGTGAAAAAGCATTTCATAAGGTGTTTTATTTTAAGAATGGGAGTAGGGATCCTGTTGATAATGTGAGTCATGTTGTCATATGCATTCATCCTTAAAATGAATCGGAACTTTTGAGTGAAACATTAAGGCTCTTGCAATTTGTAAAAGGTGTTGATGTTTTCTTTCTACAATACCATTTTGTTGAGGAGTTTCAACACAACTTGTTTGATGTAAAATGCCATTTGAAGAATAGAATTCATTAAGCAAAAACTCTGTGCCATTATCAAACCTTAAAGTTTTAATCCTTTTGTTAAATTGAGTAAAAATCATATTGACAAAAGACTGGAGATAAAACTTGGTATCTGATTTATGTTTTAACATATAAATCCATGTACATCTTAAAAAATCATCAACAATAGTAAGGAAGTAGCTAAAACCGCTATGGGATTTTGTAGAATATGGTCCCCAAAGATCACAATGTATTAGATCAAAACTATCATTTGAAAAGGAATTGCTATCAGTAAAAGCTAACTTCTTTTGCTTGGCAAAATGACAGATATCACAAGTACTAAAATCTAAAGAACTAGTTATAGGAATAGGTAATAAAGAAAGTCTCTTGGCTGGTATATGTCCCAATCTTGAGTGCCAAAGCATAGAGTTTGTAGTAGAAACAGATGCAGTTTTGCTGATATGAGGAATGTTTAAATGGTAGAGACCATCATTTTCTTTAGTAGAGCCAATCATCATGTGGTTGCTCATATCCTGTAAAAGACAATGTGATGATAGAAAATGCAAGGCACAATTTGATGACTTGGCAAGTTGAGATACATATATAAGATTGAAGGTAAAAGAAGGTACACATAAAACCTTATGTAATTTGAGATGATCAGATAATTGTACATCACCAATGAAAGAAGCATTTGTAGTATTTCCATTGGGTAAGTAAACATGAATTGATACAGGATAAGGAATGCTAGTGAATAGAGACTTATCACATATCATGTGATCGTGCTTTGTCAAGAATCCATTTGCAAGTGTTCAAATTTTTGACAACTTAAAAATGAATCATACCCGAAAGAGATGGTGATGTGTTTGAATTAAGATTTCCATGAGATATGGTTGTGGCTGCAGAGTGAGGACCCTCTGTATCATGAGGTGGATTTGATTGATGTTGCCTGGCAAATGCTAGAAACTGATCAAGCATTTCTTTAGTCAATATAGGATTTTCAGTAAAAGGCTCAGATGGAGAATCTAAATGTGTCGTGACATTAGCAAAGAATCGAATCTTTGACATTCTTGGACCCTTAGGACCTTTCCACCCTGGAGGATATCCAATGAGTTGGAAACACTTGTCTACGGTGTGTCCATTATAGCCACAATGAGAGCACTTTGGTTTCTTTTTCTCTTTTGACTGAAACTTCAAAAAAATTCCTTGTCTTGCCATCATAGCCATTGAATCAATGGGATTAGCAGATAGAGATATATTGTTTAATCCCCTTTGTGATTCTTCTTGAAGTAATAATGAGTAAACTTTTGCAAGAGAAGGCAATGGAGAGTTTAACATCAACTGGCTTAATTGGGCATAAGACTCATGTAAACCAACTAAGAACTTAATGACAGAGTCATTTTGCTGAGTAATTGCCATAAGAGAGGAGAAATTGCAGGTACAAAGACCACATGTACATTTCATTATAGGCCTATGATTTATGTACTCATCCCACAATCCTTTGAATTGATTATAATAGACAGTAATCGAATTGTTACCTTGACTGATAGAACTCAAAGATTTTTCCAAATGAAAGACTCTTGGGCCATCACTCCTATCATATCTCACCTTGAGTTCATCCCAAACTTCTTGGGCAGAGGTAAAGTAGAGGAGGCTTTGTCTAATGTCTTTACAGATGGAATTTAGCAGCCAAGACAACACAAGGTTATTGGCACGCTGCCAAGATTGGAATGAAACAGAGGAAGAAGAAGGGCTAGCAGAGATCCATCAATGAAGCCACCTTTATTCTTGACACTTAAAGCCATAGACACGACTCCATTCCAAGATGTGTAGTTTTCTCCAAAGGGGAAGGCTCATATACAATAATGGCCCCCGGATTGTCACCGGGTGAAGATAAAAAGGTGAAGACGGATCATCAAGATTCGATTGGCGCCATGGAAAGATATCAGGATCTTGAAAAAAAATTTGAAGAAATCTTGAGCTTCAACTTTAATTGTAGAAGAGACTGTAGACTTCAAGAACTCTAGTGAATTGTTATTGCGGAAAAAAAAACTTCACTGATACCATGTTAATATTTGGAAATTCATATTGAAAGGAAGAGTAATGTATTCAGTAAATTGGAGAATTGAGAAGATGAACTTCTCATCGGTACTGTTGTGTTTATATACAAGATAGGAGCTAAAATATCTAAGTAACAATTAACTTGTTATATAACTAACTAAATAACTGACTTAACAATATGTAAATAACTGTAAGATTTAATTAATCGTTGGAGCAATATCTCTAGCTTGACACAACTCAACTGATTCTCTCTTTTTTTCTTAAAAGAATAGGAACTGGGGAAGCGTGATGAGTATTAATATGATTTTTTAAGGTTTATGTAGTATTAATATAATTTTATAATATAATTATTACAAACTTTAATATATTATTTTTTATTTTTAAAACATGAATATGATACAGTTAATCAGACATAAATTTACCCAAAAAAAGTGATATTTACAAAAAAAATATCTCCATTAAAATAAAGTAAACATTAGTTTCATTGCTAAATTATTTCCTCAATATTATTTTACTTTTTCCATTCATTGTTTTAAAACACTCAAAATAAAGCAAAAATTGTATGAGACAGGTCTCATCGGCATTGTTTATGAGACGAATCCTACATATAACTAGAATTTTAATTCGAACACAAACCCATAAAAAAGACCCATGTATTTTGTGTTATGTAAGATCCATCTTATGAATTTAAGTCCATAAAACCGTCTCACATAAGATCACTTCCCAAAATAATATCAAAGACTATCCAGATGAGGATGGCGCACTTTGGATGCCCAAATCCAAAGTGATTTGGTTAATAGCAATAGTGGAGTATTACAAATGGGTTAAAATATTTATTTTGATATCTTATTTTAGGGGGTTTTTTGACCTAAGATAGTGGTAGCAATTTTAAAAAATGGAAAGTATTGTTATTAGTGAAGGTGACAAATTAAAAAAATTTGGGTACACAGTCCTATGAGGGGTAAGACTTGTGGGAGCTATCGAGAGAGTACCAAATGTTGACAATGACGAAGCGACTTCGGTGGATACAGGGCCAATGAGTTCAGTTGAACATCATAACGAGTGTAAGGTTACGGAAGCCTTCGCTAACTTTGATAGACATAGTATTGCAAGTAAATAGAGCAGAGAGTTTACCCTTTCTTTCTATTAGAGTCGCAAGCTTATTGTAATCGGTCATAATAAGTAATAAAGGGAGAACATTACTGCCTATTTGCTATATCCCCGCGTCCTTGCACTGCTCGGCTCGTTCTTCGAGCCCTGCTTCTCCCTTCCCCTATACCTGGTTGCTTCCATACCAATAATTTGAGTTACAAATTTCAGCCAATTGAACTACCGTCCACTACCAATTTAGAAAAAAAAAACGAAATTAGCATGAAAAAAAGCGATATTTGGTACTCTTTGCTAACCAGCTATAAAATTGCAACGAATTTGGTGGGACCATATATTATAACTCGCCCACTCCTAACAAATCTGCTAAGATAATTTTTAATACAAATTGGATTTAAATATACCAAGATAATAAAAGTCAACGATCTATGATATGTAATATAATCTTCTTTATCAATTTAAAATAATTATCCTTTTCTATGATATGTAATATAATCTTCTTTTATCAATTTTAAATAAATTGTCCTTTTCTACGTGATCTGGCTAATATTATTTTAACAATATGGATTTATGATTGATAATATAATCTCCTCCTATAAATTCTAAATAAATTATGTCATTTTCTAAAAGATCTAGCTTATACAAATTCAATTAAAAATATACTACTATGCTAAATTGATGATTCATGAATTATAAGTAATAATATACTCCTTTTATCGGTTACAAAAAATATTTTATTATCATAATTATTCTTATGGTACTTTTGGACCTAAATATAACATCTTTAATTTCTTTTCGCTTATTGTTGACAATTTCGTTTTTGGGGAAAATAAATAAAATACTAATAAAGATGCACCAAAATTAAATGCTTGTGGACTTCCTCAATAGATACACATCATACAAGTAAAAATATATAAGGTTGTATTTGGATGGATGAATTTGGATTTGAGGAAAGAATTTAAAGGAATAATTTTAAAGAGTACTACATCGAAGATGGATTTGAAATCTACAACAATAACTGAAAAAATGGTTCAAAAAATAATAACTCAAAAAATGGTTCAAAAATGAGAGCCTAGGGATTTGAAATCTATTGCATCCGAACAAGATTGTTGGATTTGTTATTATGAATTGGATCAAATCATTAACTTTCAAATACATCAATTCAAATAGGGCCAAAGAGATCAAGAAGGTTGATTTACTTCAGTTAATGTGGATGCTATATTTATTGTCCTAGTTAATTACTAGATAAGATATATAGTTAGCTTTTATTTATAAATGTAGGATGCAAACATATAGAGTAGAATTAAACATATTATTAGTCAAACTTGTTTGAATGTTTATTGTGCTTCAAATATTGTGTTTGGGTTTAGTTTAATTATTAATCAAATGAAGCTTGAACTATTTTAGTTGATTTGAACAACAAATGGAGTTCGGTTTGCTTTTTACATATATGTATATTTTTCTTTTACTAATCGAGCAAGTGCAAGCCAAACTCCATATATTATCAATCAATGTGTTTGTTTATAGTGTCTTATGTTTATGATCTAAGCTCAAGTGAAGAGCAATTTTTTTTTTTCCTAAAGTAAAAATCTCGCATAGTTCAGATGAACAAAGTAAAATAATATTGAACTAGCTTAACATGAAACCAATTCTGTCCCCACATGCAAGCGCTTGAAGAATCTCAACCTATATTACACTAGCGGCGACCGTTAGATGGTTATGTGAAAAATTCATATACTATAGGAGACAAATTAAAACTGGAAATAATTATACAACAAAGTATAAAAATGTCATAGTTTGGAGGTTAAATTATTTTTTTTTTCTCTAAAAACTAGTATCTCATCTCAAAACACATAACTAACTGTTGGAAATTGGTTTGAGAAGTAATGGTTTGATACCTAACTTTGACCAATTTTTTAGTGACTAGTTATTTAATTTCGGAGAAATTAAATAATAAAAAAAATTCTACTTTTCGAGTAGATGAGTGTGGTATATTTAACTTCTCAAAACCATTTTGTGGTGAGTGAGAAATAAAATCCACAAGTTAGTCACTTGGAAAGGGGATAATGGATGATGGGAAGGTGAAAAGACACCATCCCACATGGGAATAAAATATTAATTTTATTCAATATATAAGTAAGTGGGTTTATAAGAGTGTGCAAGATAAAATAACTATACACATGTGAGGTGTGGTGGGCAAGGCCACACACGCGCGCGCACCTACCCGCCCGCCTGGCCGACCGACGCCGATGCTCGGTCATTTTGGGCCAAGGGCCGAGCCCGAGCCCGTGTCCGTGTCCCGATTAAAAGCTGAAACTGTAGCTTTTAAAAATGAAACAGCACAACTCTCCCACTACTTGGAAATTACAGCATAGTGGAGTGGCCACTACTTGAAGGTTACATCATAGTGGAGTGCCCACTACCTGGAGGTTACAACCATTATCTCTCGGGTTACGCCTGCAAAGAAAGAGTCCCAGTGCCGTGGAAGTCCTATAAATAGGAGCATTGTTGTTGTTCAGATAACACACTTTCATACTCATTTTTCATTCTTGTACTTGCATAAGTGTACTCAGTTTTGCACATTTCAGTTCGAAAGGTGCCTTGAAATTTGATCTTTGCTATTTCAAGGATCGAAATCTGATCTTTGGGGATAACACGCCTGTTAAAAGACTATACGTGACGTGTTTATCTTGCGGATAGAGTGTTAACTCGCCTCAGCTTTTCTGCAATTGTTCAATTCTCTGTAATAGATAGGTTTCCTTGTAATCTAGTTTACAGAAATAAACACCAAAAATTTTCAACATCACTAGAGGTGTCAAAACGGGCCGGCGGGGGGCCGGCCCAGTGGCCCGCCGCCAGTGGCGGGCCGAGAAAGCTCAACTCAACCCAACCCGCCTTGCGGGTTGGGTTGGGTTAGTGCCCGCCAAAAATTAAAAAAAAAAAATTAAAAAAATATTTTTTTATTTATATTATTAATTTTAATGAATTAAATATACTAATGGATAACAAGTAAATATTTTATAAAAATATTATATATATTTTTATAAGAGATAAAAATATAAAAAATTAATTATCCTATTTTTTTTTGTCTATTTTATCTAATTTTTCATTTTTCTTTTTTTTTTTTTTTTTCAAGCGGGCTAGCTTCACGCCCGACCCAACCCGCCAAGCCCGCGGCCCGCGGGGCTAGCTAGCCCGTTAGGCCCGCCTTTGGCGGGCTACTAAATACTTAACCCACCCCCTACCTTAGGCGGGCGGGCGGCCCGACGGCCTGGCCCGTTTGACTCTAAACATCACAAGATAAACATTTACGTTTTACATGAAAACGATGGCGTCTACTTCAAGGGGTGAATGTTCCTCTGCTGCTGCTCTTTCTTTGAGAAGCTTTAAAAATTTTTCGTGCGATTTCAAGAGATGGCAATCCAAGATCTTTGTTTTTATCCGACTACGCCGAGCCTCGCTAAGTTCCTCGAGGATGATCCACCAGGTGGTGGAAGAAAATGAAACCAACAATGAAAAACGTGTTGTCTTTGATCCTCGGGGCGGGGTGACTTCATGTGCCGCAAACTACGCCCTAAATGGATCTGTCGACTCGCTATACAATGTGTATAGTGAAGTGAAATCTTCCAAAGAGCTGGGGATTCTTTGGAAAAGAAATCTGCGAACCGAGCACGCTGGTTCCAAGAAGTTCGTGGTTGGCAGGTTTATAGATTTCAAAATGGTGGATTCTAGAACTGTCATGGATCAAGCTCAAGAATTGCAGTTAATTATGCACGATATTCATGCAGAAGAAATGCAACTGGATGAAGCTTTCCAAGTGGCGTGTATGATTGAAAGATCACCGCCTGGATGGAAGGACTTCAAAAATTATTTGAAGCACACGCGAAAAGAAATAAATCTTGAAGAGCTAATAATGCATTTACGAATTGAGGAAGGTAATCACAAATTAGATTCAAGGTTTGAAAAGGGTGCTGTTGATGCAAAGGCGAATTTGCTAGAACATGGCAGTTCTAGTAACAGCAGCAAAATGAAACGTGACAATAACAACAACAACTACAAGGGAAAGAAGTCTGTAAACAAAAACCCGTTTACAGGAAATTGTCACAATTGTGGAAAGCCCAACCACATGGCTAAGGACTGTCGGCTTCCTAAAAAACCAAAATATAGACAGCCTAATGCTAATGTGGTTGAGCACAGTGGTATGATCCAAGAGCTGATCGATATGGATCTATCTGCAGTGGTTTCTGAGGCAAACCTTGTAGATAATCCAAGAGATTGGTATATTGACACGGGGGCCACTCGACATGTCTGTTCTGATAAGGATGCATTCTCTACCTACACCCCTTATACAGGTAGAAAACTTAATATGGGCAATTCTTCCTCTTCTGATGTTGCAGGTTTTGGCAACGTGGTTTTGAAGCTTACTTCTGGAAAAGAGCTACTTCTGAAGGATGTTTTTCATGTCCCAGAAATCCGGAAGAATCTAGTGTCAGGATCTCTTCTTGTAAACCATGGTTTCGCATCGATGTTTGAGTCTCGAAAATTTTATTTTAACTAAGTTTGGACAGATCTAGAAAAGGTTATCTCGTATAATGGATTGCTCAAAATGAATGTAATGGCATTCGCCGTAACCGATTCAAGCGAAGAATAAAATTGAGCCTACTTACATTTTATATGCTTGAGTATTCTGATTTGTGGCGTGTTAGATTAGGACATGTTAATCTAAATGCTATAAAAAGATTAATGAACTTGGAATTACTTCCAACTTCAAAAATTAATTATCAAAAGAGATGTGAAATCTGTATTGAAGCTAAAATGGCTAAGTTACCTTTTCATTCATGGAAAGAAATACAAGACCTCTAGAATTGATATATACTTGATATATGTGATCCTCGAAAATTGTGCAAACTAGAGGTGGTAAAAATACTTCATCACTTTTATTGATGATTGCACAAGATTTTGCTACTTATATTTATTAAGAAGCAAAGATGAAGCGTTGGAAGCCTTCAAAAATTATAAAAATGAGGTTGAAAATCAACTTGAGAGCCTGGATTAAAATAATTCGGAGTGATAGAGGTGGAGAATATGTTGCACCTTTTGAAGAATTATGTAACCATGAGAATAATTCATCAAACTATCGCACCATATTCACCACAATCTAATGGCATTCTTTGGGCGTAAAAATCGAACTTTAAAAAAAATGATGAATGCCATGTTGATTAGTTCTGACTACCCTGAACATGTGGGGAAGTCGTTTTAACAACAAACCACATTTTAAATAAAATCCCACTTAAAGGAAAAAATAAGACACCTTATGAATTGTGGAAAAATCATAAGCCATCTTATAAATACCTTAAAGTGTGGGGGTATTTGGCTAAGGTAGCAATACATGAACCTAAACAAGTCAAAATTGGCCCAAAGACGGTTGATTGTATTTTTATAGGATATGCATACAACAGTAGTGCATATCGGTTCTTGGTACACAAGTTAGAAAATCCAGAAATTTCTAAAGGTACCATAATTGAATCAAGAAATGCAATATTTCTTGATGTTGGTCGTCCCGGTCAACGCTTTTAAAAACAAGATAAAACATGACTGGGAGTAATGAAAAGTAGAACGCACAATAACTCCATAAAATTCGTATTGCTCATCATAGGTGTCAAGCAACGAATCAATCAAGCCTCAAACATCTAACATAGAGCATACATCAAAGAAACCATGGTAAATGCTAAGAATCACGCCTCTCAAAGATAAAGTGTATATTCTCATCTTAAATGAATATAGGACGTGTTTACGCACAATTCAATTCAATATTGTAGAATTACCATAGGCTTGCAAATCATCTCATATCTCTGCCACTAGAATGTATACAATTTATGAATCAAAAAGGACTTTCTCTCTTTGGTTGTAATGAAGGCTTTTTTGTTAGGGTAGGAAAATATAGATAGAGTGACTCAAACTCAATCGTATAGATCGGTGAGCAAATAAATCATCTACATTAAAGCTCAATATGCTACTCAAATCATCTCTCATTTTCACCAACTCTTCTTATCTCCATCCCCTTTCTTTTGTAAACTCAACCATTCACATTACAATTCTTAACCTCCAAGTTCATTCAAAGAAAACTCATTCGTAAAGCCGATTTTTTTTTCCCGACATTTATATGAGTTTTCAACATTTCATTTACCTTCCTTTCTTCCTCTTTTGTTCCCATCAACCAACTCTAACACCATCTTCTAACATTTTGATTTTACACATTCACCCTTATTCAATCCCTTTACTCAATGCTATACGCTCAAGTGTTGGGTAAAAGATTTATCAAGTTAAGGCTTGAATTGTGGCTATCAAAAATTAGGCAATAGGCTCAAGTTGGCTAACTAGGGATTTCAATATCATCATTAGGTAAGCAAAAGGCTTGAAGGGCTAACAAAAATGGCCTTTGATCATTTTCACAATTCGCATACAACATGTGACCTTGACAGAGATACCAGAGCAAGTTCTAGAATTCTAACAACATGAATGATACACTCAAATCAACAACAAGACTGCATATGATGAAAGCAGTAAAGGCACAAAAGCTCACAGGCTTGGAAATACGTAATTCAAAGCATCAAACCATGTTCTCAATATCCACATGCTCAATATCATCTACTCATGGCTCAATCAACTCAAACTCAACACCCAATCAAAACAATACAAACTTTTCAAAAATATAAGCATCAAGTCTCGTCGCACACGGTCAACTCACTCCTTAAAATCTATGAAAACAATAAACATGCTAAAACTGTAAACGTATTTCTAATGCAAATGCAACCTAAAATGTTTTACATGCAACTATATAGAAACACACAAAATGCACATTTTTTTTTCTATCAACACATTTCATATCAAAATAACTCTCTCTCCCCCCAAACTTAAATGAAATTATATCGCACGTAAGAGAAGATAGAATTTCAATATAAACCTGTGTGGATTGGACCTGATTTATTGTGGGGGTGGCGACGGTTCGTGGCCCTCCTTGGGCGTCTCCTCCACACGGGACATGCGCCAAACGCACGAGTTGCCCGTGTGTGGGGCCGTAGCAACATCTCCAATTCATCAATCATGCACGGGTCGTGCCTTCACGCACGCCCTATCCGTTCGTGGCTGCGAAGTAAAATCTGGTAATTTTCTTCTTTTTTTTTAAGAAAACAAACAAAAACAAAAATCACACCACAAACCGTTGGGTTGCCTCCCAACAAGCGCTATATTTAACGTCTTTAGCTCGACGCCTATTAATTTCAATTTGTACCACCTTTGAATGCATATATTAGCTGCTTTGGGTCGTGGTCAAGAACCGTTTTTGCATTGTTTGCATCTAGTAATGCATAATTAGGATTTCCAAGAAAGTAGTGGAGTCCTGGTGTTGGAACACTTTGATTTGAATTATGCGCATATTGTTCGTGTGCATACGCATAGTTCGTGCTCGTCTCATTCTGGAATAGTTTTCTTATGATATCTTGCACGTGCTTTGCACGGGCGTACACATATGGTTCGTGTTTTCCTTGTCCTATTTTTTGCTCCTTTTTGTACCACACACGGCCGACAACATGCATAGACACACAACCGCGTGTTTGGTTCCAAACTTTCTTGCTTTTCTAGGATCTTGGCTCCTCGTATTTGGTACCACTCATTTGATGAATGGCACTACATTGTTCATTTGAGTTGGCTTGATGGTGCTTGAAAATCGGCTCTTTTGTTGTTGTTCACCAAAAATAGCGACTAATTAATCGGCCAATTTGAGTCTCAAGATTTTTCATCGTCTTCGGTCAATCGTGTCGATTGTAACTCTAACTTGTCCTTATTTGCTTCATCACGTGTAAAGTGGTCCCTCGTCTCGCTCATAAACAAACTTGTTTGACTCATTAACGAGGTGAGGACTTCTTCTAAAGATGGTTTACCTTCCACATTAGTAAATCCATTCATTAAATTGAAGCTTGATGGCAGTTGAGTCAAATTCTCCGTGTTAGCATATAAAAAATCTTCGTGATTCCCCCAATCTAGATAGTAGCACGTAGGAGTAGGATTATTCCAATAACTGTAAGAATTCCAATTATTGAAGTAATTGACTTTCTCCATTCGAGCGAGTATTCGTGTACTACCTGCACCAACTCAAAGAAACAAATCAAACATTGTAGAGATAGAATTTACAAAAGAAAAATGAATAAAAAAATGTCTAAATTAAAAATAATTCTATCTATCGAAATATTAACACAAAAAATTGTATTAGTCCCCGGCAACGGTGCCAAAAACTTGTCCGCCTTATTTTTAGCTTCACCGCAAGTGTACGGTGTAGTTTATAGAATAGGGTAAGCGATGTCGTATCCACGGAGACTAATAAATTAATGCGCTAAGTATTGAACTAAAATAGACTTATTTTTATTTAGACGATCGATATTGGATGATTGTTTGTGGAAGTAAAGACAAGAATAACCACAAAAACACAAGATGAAAATAATAATGGAATTATCAAGGGAATGAAATGGATTTCCAGGTTATGGTTTCAATTAATATTCCTCTTGTTGTCTAATTTAATCAAAGCCAAAATTATCATCAATACACCTATAAGACGATCACAACGGTATTTTATCCTCCCTCTCGAGATGTATATAAAGTGTAGATTGAAATATCTATGCTAGCATCTCTACTCAACATAAGATACACAACTCTCGATTATGCAAATATTCATGTCAAGTACTCAAGATCTAATATTGAAACTCATCTCTCGAATTATGAATCAATATATCAAACATGCTAAATCATTGGCCAAATGATAAAACAAGAATAAAAACAAAGTACTCAAATAGGCTTCAAGACAATAACTTCAATTAAGATTAAAACATTCAACAAGAGTTCAATTAATCTACTTCAAAAACCCGGAAATCACAAGAAGTTTAGCTACTCATTACAAATAAACAACCCATAGACAAATTGTTCATATTCATGACAAGCTAAAATGAAAGATTAAAGCACAAAGAATGAGAAAACTTAGGGAAATGGATAATCTCTTGATTGATCTTCAATCCTCAAGCTTCGATTCGACCCGATTCTTCCCTTGGTTCTTCCTTGATGAATTTGATGTATTTCTTGTGTTCTTGGGTGTATTCTCAACCTTTCCTTCATGCCCTAGATCAAGCCTCCCATGTATCTATTTATAGTACCCTCCTTTTAGATCCAAAAATCGGACTTTCATTGTTTTCTCCGCCTGCGGGCGCTGCAGCGCTAAAAAATGGGCGCTGCAACGCGCACATAACACACCCGGGCGTTGCGCGCCATCCAAAATTTGGCCATCGCTGCCCGGTTTTCGCCTCCCACTGCAGAGCCTCGTTTTGGCACTACAGCGCCATCCAAACGTCCGAATTCGGTTTTGAGTCCTTCATCAAAGTTGTAGCCCTATCGCTTTCTATATCCACTTGAATCATCCCAATATCAATTTTATAGAGAGAGTTATGGCCAAAATACTAAACCCTGCCAGTGATAGAAATTTCAAACGCATTTGGACGTTTCTTCAAATCAATCTCTCGTTGTTTGATCGTTCATACTTCTTTTGATACATGATTCATTAATATGACTATAAACTCAATATAATTGGCTCTGAACATGGCTTGGCTACTCAAATGACTCAAAATACTCAAAAACAACACAAAACTCAAGTCTAGGAAGCCCAAATCAATGGTATAAAACCAAGTGAACACTTGAAAATGTATATCATTGTAAAGAAAGGGTTGAAATAAGTTCTAACAAAAGAACTTATGAGAAAGTAAGTAGTTCTTCACAAGAGAATGAAGAACCAAGACAAAGTAAAAGGACTAAAACTGCTACATCATTTGGTCCTGATTTTGTCACTTACTTGTTAGACGGTGAGCCAAGTATAGTTAAAGAGGCTCTGTCTAGTCCAGATGCTCCGCTCTGGAAAGAAGCTATCAATAGTGAAATAGAATCCATTTTACAAAATCATACCTGGGAGTTGGTTGATCTCCCTGCAGGTAGTAAACCTTTAGGGTGTAAATGGATATTAAAAAAGAAATATAAGGCAGATGGAACTATTGATAAATATAAAGCCAGGTTAGTGGCTAAAGGCTTCAAACAAAAAGAAAGAAGTGATTTCTTTGATACATATTCACCTGTAACAAGAATTGCATCCACTCGAGTGCTTATTGTGATTGTTGCTTTGCATAATCTCGAGATTCACCAAATGGATGTAAAAACTGCGTTTTCAAATGGTGGATTGGAAGAAGAAATATATATGGAACAACCTGAAGGATTTGTAGCACCTGTTCAAGAGAAAAAGGTGTGCAAATTTGATAAGATCGCTGTATGGACTTAAACAAGCTCCAAAAACAGTGACATCTTAAATTTGACACAACGATGTTGTCAAATGGCTTTAAAATCAACGAATGTGACAAGTGTATTTATGTAAAGGCATGTCAAATGCATTTGTCATAGTTTGCCTATACGTAGACGATATGTTAATAATGGGTAGTAGTCATGATATAATCATGGACACTAAGAAAATGTTAAAAAGAAATTTTGACATGAAAGACATGGGAATTGCTGATATGATTCTCGGAATCAAAATTGACAAAACATCTGAAGGAATTAGCTTGACACAATCTCACTATGTGGAAAACATGCTCAAGAAGTTCAATGCTTTTGATGGTCCACCATGTAAAACGCCCATTGATTTGAGCATAAATCACGTAGTAAATAAAGTCAACCAAGAGGCTCGGTTGGAATACTCGAAGGTGATAGGAAGTTTGATGTACATTACAAATTGTACACGTCCGGATCTTGCCTATCTTGTAAACAAGTTGAGTAGGTATACAATCAATCCAAGCCAAGAGCATTGGAAAGCACTAACTAGGGTACTAAGATATTTAAAATACATCATGAGTTATGGAATACACTACTCGAAATACCCTCAAGTACTTGAAGGATATAGTAATGCTAATGGATTTGATTCAAAGGACTCTCTACTCCACTAGTGGATATATATTTACTATTGGAGGAGGAAGATTATCATGGAAATCCACTAAGCGACTTGTATAGCTAGATCCACCATGGAATCTCGAGTTTATAGCTTTTGATAAAGTCGGCGAAGAAGTTCGAGTGGCTTCGTAATTTCTTAGAAGATATTCCATGTCGGAAAAAGCCTCCTCGTGATGATTCACCGTGATAGTCAAGCTACTATAGGGAGAGCATAAAGTAATATAACGGTAAGTCTGATACATCCGTCAGTAGACATAATATAATACGTAAGACAATTGATCTCTAATGGTGTTATATCAATTGACTATGTAAAGTCAAAAGATAACATAGCAGATCCGCTCACGAAAGGGCTTAACAAAGATCAATTGAGTAAATTGCTAGAGGGAATGGGATTAAAACCCACAATTTAAAGAACGATTAAAGTGGTAACCCAACCTTAGTGACTTGAGATCCCAAAAACTTGGTTCAATGGGAAAACTAAACTTTAAAAGTTCAGTTAAGCACTTGTAAATCAGTCTACCCATCCCTAAAAGGCAAAACAAGTGCAATAAGCCTGTTGGTTGTGGTAAGGTTAAGTCATAAGGACTTTTAATGATAAATTGACTCGGTCAAGAGAGATCACCTATATAAGTGAGAAGTGAGGGCGCTTCAATGTAACACTTATGAATCCAAAGATGTTGTCCATGGCCGAAAAGGACACAATCAAGAACGGAATGTGACAAGTCATATTGTGTAAATGTCATTGACTAGGTGTACACGAAGGAGGAATAGTTCAGCGTTCATCCCACTAGGCCGCCGGTAAATCCGATTATATTTACAAAGGAAGGTTCAAAGTCGCAAACTACCTGTCTTGATACAATATGGTTTCAATTAAACTGAGTACAAGAGTCTGCATTTTCATGTGCATTTGATTTCCACTCGTGTGGGGGATTGTTGGAAATTGGTTTGAGAAGTAATGGTTTGACACCTAACTTTGACCAATTTTTTAGTGACTAATTATTTAATTTCGGAGGAATTAAATGATAAAATAAAATTCTACGTTTCAAGTAGATGAGTGTGGTATATTTAACTTCTCAAAACCATTTTGTGGTGAGTGAGAAATAAAATCCACAAGTTAGTCACTTGGAAAAGGGATAATGGATGATGGGAAGGTGAAAAGACACCATCCCACATGGGAATAAACTGTTAATTTTATTCAATATATAAGTAAGTGGGTTTATAAGAGTGTGCAAGATGAAATAACTATACACATGTGAGGTGTGGTGGGCAAGGCCACACGTGCGCGCGCGCCCGCCAGGCCATGGGCCGAGCCCGAGCCCAAGCCCGTGTCCGTGTTCGTGTCCCGACTGGACGGTGCATTTTCATTTTGCACAGAAAACATTTGTTTTTATTTTTTAAAGAATAAAAACGAATCAGTTGCAAGTTAAAAGCTGAAACTGCAGCTTTTAAAAATGAAATAACACAACTCTCCCACTACTTGAAGGTTACAACATAGTGGAGTGTCCACTATCTGGAGGTTACAGCCATTATCTCTGAAGTTACTGCCCTACAGTAAAGAGTCCCAAGGCTTGGTTGGAAGTCCTATAAATAGGAGCATTGTTGTTGTTCAGATAACACACTTTCATACTCATTTTTCATTCTTGTATTTGCATAAGTGTACTGAGTTTTGCACATTTCAGTTCGAAAGGTGCCTTGAAATTTGCAGTGTTGCTATTTCAAGGACGAAGCTGTTGTATCTTTGGGGATAACACGTCTGTTACGTCAGCACTATACGTGACGTGTTTATCTTGCGGATAGAGTGTTAACTCGCCTCAGCTTTTGTGCGATTGTTCAATTCTCTGTAATAGATATATTTCCTTGTAATTCAGTTTACAGAAATAAACACCAAGAATTTTCAACACTAACAATACTGAATCATTTTAAATCCACTTATCTTAAGCTTTTGAGAAAAAACATAGTAATTTGAGGGTTCTGATAAACAAAAAAATAGAGAAATTGTCACCGCAATGATTTTCCAAAAATCGCATAACCAATTGAGTATTGTACTCGCATTAGACGTGTTCAATGATTTGGAACCGCTTCATTACGTTTGCCCAAGGTGGGAACCGAAACCTAACCAACTTATAGACGGTTTCGGTTCCAGTTCCGATTTTGAACCGCCAGATCAGAAACCGCCGGCCGAATCGCTCGCCCGCCAGGTTTGGCCGATTTTTCCTTTTTTTTTTGAATTTAAGAATTTTTAAGTTTTTAATATTAATAAATTAACACAATTGATGAAGGAAATGAAATTAAGTAACACAAAAATTAATTTTATTGATTTAAAAGTAAAATTACAACTTACAATTTACAAAATAAAAAATTCTAAGATATTACTATTCCAAAGTACAATTTAAAAATAAAATTACAAGTTAATACAATTTCGTATAAAATTTAAATTACAAAGTACAAACCACAAAGAAAGGGAAAAAGAACAAAAAATGGGTTTGAGTCTTATTATTGCCTACGTATCCTCATAGAGGAATCAAAACCCTACGTAGTTCTCTTACCTTTTACTTACCTTAGGGAAGGTGACAACGTGATTCTTCAATCATTTTGTGACTTGCTTGATCCTGATCAAGATTGTCGCTTTCTTCTAATCATCAAAATTGATGTGTTGCTCACGCACCGCGGCGTTTGTCCAATTGTGGAGAATGCTTGAGCCTCTAGATTTTCTACTATTAATCTAGATCGCTCTGCAGGATCCGAATATAACCTCCTCATCAATGCTTGCTTTCTAAGATCGTTAATCAAATGATATTGGCCGTTGAGTTTTCAAAATTTGAATTTTCAAAAAAAAAAAAAAATGCAAAACCAGCCGGTTTAAACCGAAACTGCCGATTTAAACCTGAATCGCTTAGGTTCATTTAAGCAAGCCACCAACGGTCACATTTGTGATCGTTGGCAATTCAAATTTCAAATTTAAAATTTAAAATGTCAATTTTCTTAAAAAAAATATATTAAAAACCGCCGGTTTAACCGACGGTTATAATCGGCGGTTTCCGGTTTCAAATTTTCGGAACCGTAACCTAACACTATAAATAAGGTCTACGGTTCCGGTTCGAACCGAAACCGGGGTCAATGGTTTTCGAACCGTTGAGCACGGTTCGAAACCGCCGGTTTGTCGGTTCGGTTCGAACCATTGAACACGTCTACTCGCAGCAGAGGAGGCGGTTCCGCCCCGAAAAATATGACCCGAAATTGGATTCGTCTTCTCTTCTCTAGTTCTCTTTCACTGAATCAGCTTGGTCAAATCTCCAATTTCTGATTAATTTTTGATAGAATCGTTGTTTATGAAGTAAAATCACAAAGCACTGCCGTATTCGAGTAACATCCGCTGTTTTCGTTGGGTTTTTGCTTAGGGTTTTAGGGTTTTTCATTTTTTCTTCATTACATAGCAATGGAAGCGCCTGAAAAACTTGATGACACAGTCAATAATGTAAGTCTATGTATGTATCTGATATGTGCATAACATGTATAAATGATCTGAGAATGATGGTTCTGCTTGTGTTTTATTTTATCTCGATGACTTGTACTTTTTTCTGCGAATTTTTTTTCCTGCTAATACCGTGAGTTGGTGACTGTTGTCGCTGATAATCTGAAATCTGTTATTAGCATGGAAGAATGTGTTAGGTTTGATATTTGATTCGTTTAGTATGATTTAAATGACTGTAGGTGTTATTTTTCAATGTTAGTATAGGATGATATGAAACAAACTCGAATTCTCTGATTCTGTGATTGAAAGCGCACGAAGAAAAGTGATCTGGAAAATAAATACAGCTAGACCAGTTCTTTTGATATAATGAGTTTTAGGTTTAAAGCAGATGTGTTTTTTCCTATGTATATGATTTGCAATTAAGAGAGCTGACATTGTCATCTTATCGGTCAAAATGAAATTTTGCATGTAATCGCCTGAGAATATATGGCTGGGATTGATATGTTAAGATCATTAAGATCATTTACTATGACAGAGAACTCAAAAAATGGCTGGGACTGTCAACTGGGGTACAGCAACTGTCGTAGGAGTATTTGCAGGCATGTTATATGGAGGTAGCAAAGAGGCCTCTGCATCTGTTGTAAGTATGCATCGTTAAAGTTAGATTATTTCCGTGGATTCGTGAAGTAGATTTTTTCTCTTTTGTTTAATTTTCCTGGGGCTTTCTTTTAAAGTTATGGTATGAAGGCATTATGAAAATCGTAATTATTTTATTCGAAATTATTCATTAAACTTTCCTTTCCAATCTAATGAGGGTATTAGAAGCATCGGGTTCTGTTTGAGACTCATTTATATATGATGATGATGTACGACTTGGTACCTCAGGAACTGATACTTTTCTTTATTGAATATGTGATCCAATATTTATGGCATTTATCCATGCTGGTTGGAAAATTCAATTAGCTTGTCAGACAGAGAAGAAGTTGAGTGTTGACGGTAAATGTTTTATTATCGTTGTTTGACCTTCTTAATGCAAGAGTTTATGTTTATGTAACATCTACACATTGGTGGGATTAATTGTTGTATTTTTACTGGTGTTCAAATAATTTATTTTAAGCATGGATTAGTCCTTTTGTCCAATATAAAAAATGGCCCGCAATTATGTAAATTAATGGACCCAATTGTGAGTTTGGTTGTGGCTCTTATTTGTGATGACAGTTATGCTGGTGTTTCCTTTTGATTAACATCATAACATGATTGTTTCATATGACCTTAGCTTCGACTTTTAAAAGGTCTGCACTTCAAGCACTCCAAGTTCAATTAATGATAATAGTTCATGCAATATTTAAATTTTGAAACTTTAAGTTTGAAAATACCAACTATACAGGGCCGTGGCCATAGTGAAGGCAATTGAGGCAATTGCCTCAGGCCTCCCATTATTTTGAGGCCCCTAATTTGATACATAATATATATATAAGAAGGTAATTATTTTTGTTTCTAAAATTTGAATATTGTGTGCGTTATAGATTTAAATATTTGTTATTTTAATGAGATTTAAACATTATAAAGTGTAATAGTGAAAAAATTAAGTGCCTTGAAAACATGAGATGATTAGTTTCTTTAATTACTTTGTAAATGAAAAAAATATAATTATTGCAATTCTTATTTATTGGATAAATAAAGGCCTAAAAATAGTAATTAGTTAGTGTTTGATTATCATATACACGTTCAATTAGATTTATATAAGTCTAGGAGCATGATTTTATCATAAATAATCTATTCAACTCATCTTCTTGACATCATCTTTACAATGTTATTAGTAGCATCTCTATTGATATTAAAATTTTACATAATAAATTTTTAACAACTAGCCACGGTAGAGAAAAGACACATGACTTTCTCAGGTTTTATCTTTCCATCTCTTTAATATATTAATTTAATTTTTTCTTTTATTTGATTATATTAAGAGTATTAAAAGAAATTTTGAACAAAGAGAGTAATACTCTAATTGAGGTACTAAATTACATAAAAAAAGTGTTAGTTTTCTTTCCAAATACATATATAGTGTATAGAATATTATTAACCATACATGTGACAATTTATTCAGCTGAAAAAATGTTTTCCAAAATTAATATTTAATTTTTTATTTAAAATCCACTATGTCCGCTTTTGAAAATGGTATGTTAGAGCATCTTGAGTATAAAACTTTAATACATATAAAAATATGAATGATAAATAAATCTCTATGGTTTTTTTTAAATAATTTTTTTTTTGCTTAGGCCCCTTCTAAAATTTTGTCGCAGGCCCCATATTTTCTTGACACGGCCCTGCAACTATAGTGCTTGATACTGTAATTTAAGGATCTCATAAGGAATGATTTTGGTTAATTTTGACAGTCAAGATCAGAATTGATAGTTTGATTAGTTTTGCTTTTTTTTTTTTTGATACTTGAGATCTTCTTAGTGGATGCCTTTTCATATCAAATATCATGGAAGACTTTTCTGAGGGAGTTTGCATCTGTATTACAGAGCAAGGATGCAGAAGTAATGTTAAAGCTGGGAAGCACACCAGATAAGCGTGAACAGTATCGACTCATGAGAGATGCAATGGAGAAAAGATTTATCCGAGTCACTCGTGGTTCGATAGTTGGTGGAATTCGTCTTGGGATGTTCACAGCTGCCTTTTATGGTTTGCAAAACTTGCTTTCTGAAAAACGAGGTGTACATGATGTTTTTAATGTAGTTGGAGCTGGTTCTACTACTGCTGCTACATTTGGTTTAATAAGTGAGTAGGCAAATTTATTGAGTAGTTATAAAGTAATTCTCATGTTTGAGAAGTAATAATGCTTCCTTTTTTCTTTTTCTCTTTCTTTTGATGCTTACAGTGCCAGGTTCACTTCGTTGGCGCTTAAGGAATGCGATGTTGGGTTCGGTTTTGGGTACAGCAATCTGCTTCCCTCTTGGTAAAATATTCATCCAAATAAATGGCTGTCTACTATTGTAAATTTCTCATCTTTTTTCTTGTATCTTACTGTTACAGCTGTAGCAAAGGTCATATCACTAGACGAAATGTGCTTGTGAATTGTGATTGACCCTTTCTAGTGACCTCTTTTTGGCAATCATAATATTTCTTAAGCTTTTCAGTGACTTCATAAGTATTAACTCAATGTTGTGGTGGTGCTTGTAAGATAGGTTATGCGCAATTTATATGTAAAAAAACCACCACGTGTTTATTTTGCCTGACACCCATGTCCGAGTCCGAGCAACATAGTTGCACTTTGAGGGGGTAATTTTTATGACAAATGCGAACCTCAAGGGGGTATTTGTAATGCCTCAAGGGGGTATTTGTGATTTTAAAAGATAGTTGAATTTCTTTGTAACTAGACTAAACCTCAGGGGCAATTTTTGTAAGTATCCCTTTAATTTTTGATTTTTCTAACTTCTAGCGATCTATGCACATGTGTGTGGTTGTAGAATTGGAGTTGTTCGATGAATCATATTGATAACTTTTACCACTACTTTCTCAGAAGACTGAATTTCATTTCCACAAAGTGGATTTCGAGGGGAAAAAGGAAAAAGAAAAAACGAAAATAATTGATCAGATTCAAACAACTGCCAATTCGAACACTGAATTTCACGCAAAACATTAATAGTTGTTTCATTTCAGGTTGGCTTCATTTGAAGCTTGTAGAGAAAGCAAATGAAGGGAAATCGTCGTCTACTACTGAAGCCAAGAGCAGTATTGGTGCTGCAGTGGAGAGGCTTGAAGGGAACTTAAACAAATAGGACTTGAGTTTTGAACTGCATTAACCGTGAGATGCTGTCTCAACTTGGAAGTACTTACAAAAGTTGAAGCAGGCTGTGGTGTTTTCGAGAATGCATCTGAAAATTTTTCTTATAAGAGAGGTTGCTAATATTAACTGTAGTCTGTATACTAAACACTCCTTTTTGGTTTATGAAGGGGAGAAGAGGTGATTGCTTTGATATATGCAACTTAATAATGGAAAAACAATAATGTATTTTGAAACCAATGTTACCTTATTTTTTTTTTTGAGGGTAATGTTACCTTAGATTTGAGATTGTAAGAATACTTTGTAGAGACTAAATACGTTGGACGCGTCTTCAAATGCAAATGAAATCTCACTTTATGTAGAACATATATTTGATTGTTTATGGCAATCATTGTAAAATTCTGGTCAGAGATTTTATTTTTTGTTTGTTTGTTTCGAATTCTTTTGGAATAATACACCATTACATCAGTACTATTATTACACTTCATCTCACAAAATATTACTGGAATCATTGATAGTTGTTATCAGTAATAGTTGATTTTGTCTCTATCTCACAAAACATAACCCTGATTGATATTAAGGAATTTTGGGTGTGAGGTTGGCTTAATTTAATTGCTGGAGCTAGAGACAACATGCTTTGAGTTTGTCTTTTTCGTCAATGATACACTTTAGTCTGATGTAATTGGGTTGAAAAAGGAACGAAAACACAAATTTAGATGGAGAAATGGTACGCTTTCGTCAATGTATAATTGCATATTGTTTCCAAAGTCTGCTCCTTCTATCCTTTACATCCTTGACACGTATGGTCTTCTCGGTTCCATTTTCCTCTTGAAAATTATGAATGCAGATACTATGGATGATGTAATCACAAGATGCTGCTTTGAAAGAAGAAATACAGGTACAAGATGCAACTGTGTTTTCTAGGTCTAGGACATAAAATGAATGTAAACAAATTTCATTTTCATGTTTTTCCTATGCACTTTTTCATATCTGATGCTTGTTAGCCTAGCTAAACAAGGCATTGTTCTTGAATGTATTCCACATAGTGCACGGGATCAAAGCTTGTTTTTACACATTTATTCTCAGGATCTCTTATTATACCTTATTCTGGAGGTTCCTTTGCTTGCTTGCTCAAGCCATGACTTAATCACAAATGAGCTTTTAATTTGCTGATGCAGAAATCTAATTTTTCGTCTTGATTAAGTTACACCATTTTTCAATAAATTCTTTTTCCTTAGGATCCAACCTTGTTGCTCTGTGCTGGTGAAGTATTCGAATAATTTCTTCAGTTTCACCCAACAGTAGAGCTGCTTGACGGACAATTTTGTCCTTCTCTTTTATGGCTTTGCGTTGACACTTCATGATTATTACACGCATCAAATTGGTAAGGCAAGCCGCTAGTATATTCGCAATCATGTTGCACAATTGTTCGAACAACCCCTCATCAGCCCGGAGATAATCGCCTTCATATGCTATCAAAAGCCTTTGGCAGATCCGGTACATTGAGTTAGCAGCTATAATCTTGACTGGCCAGTTAAGAGGGTTTTCGATCAGGAAATCTTCCACCTCTCTCTTGAGATCCGCAATGCTCCTTATGGCATTGTCCGAGAGCTCTTGTAGCGTCTCCTTGCAGTTTCTTCCCGTGAGAGACGTTTCCTGGAGATCCTTGCCCTGCCACTTGCGGTACAGTTCGACTCCAACCCAAATGACGTCCGCTGCATTTCTGCTGTTCACTAAATTCCCCTTTTTGTCCAGGCTTTTCTCGATAAGTTTCACGTAGAAGAGGCCTTCGTCCACACTCTGCAGTAGCCAGTTGACTTTACGCTTCGGGATGTTGGGAAGTGCAATGGCGATACTCGTCAGGGTCACCAGAGGCAAAGACCAGCACTTGGGAGGTTCCTGTGAATGCAGACTTGGGACTTGGTTCATGTCAACTTCTTTCAACCCTCTGAAGTTTCCGACTTTGTGTAGAAGGTTTATCAGGTTCTTGGGTTGCTGATTCTTACCAGTCTCAATCAGTTTATCGACCTCATTGCAGATGTTTCTTTGGATCTTTTGAGGTAGTTCTGCCTCACCTTCAAGTAGAAGAATGTAACGGCTAAGATCTAGCTCCGTTCGGATTTCTGATTCCGATTCCGAAATCCCATGAACGCGTGATGGGCCGAAACTGAATACATTCTTCAACTTTTTGATGAAGCGGAAACACGAGAAGATTGGACTTGCAAAACAGAAAGTTATAAACCGAATTCCTTTGCAACATAGAACGATCAATATCTGAACTCCAACAAGAAAACTCAAAATTAGTCCTTTTGTATTGTGGACAATTCTTCTCCACTTACGGTTTCTAATTTGCAAAGGTAGAGAGCTCTCTTTCCACTCTACCAACCTTTGTGTCCAGTAAGCTTCGATTTTGAATTCATACTTAAAGCTCCTTTTGCCATTCTCGGAGCATTTGAACTTTATCGCAGTGAAGCATCTGAAGGCAGGGGCAATAGTACCCACTCCTACCCCGATAGACTGAGCAAGAACAATCCATTTAACTGACCACCCATATTTGGAAGATGTTATATTGATAGTTTTGTACTCCATCACCATTCGAATCTCAGCTTGTACCAAGACAAGAGCAGTCAGCAAACAAATAACACCCGAAGCAGTGCAGGTTACGGAACGTGCAATCACAAACTGAGGACAACTGGTTTCTGCCATCACCCAATATTTCGTAATCATTAGTCTCAGTTTGTCAAACATACAATTTCCTTCCTCAGATTCCAAGAATTGTTCATCTGAGGCCATTTTCAGCATTTCATGGTATTTCGATTCTAGGTACCTTTTCGTTGCTGGTACCATTATAGCTGAAGAGGCCACCATAACAAGTGAAAGGAGCATGAGAACAGATGTAATAATTTCTTCAGCAAACATTTTTCTACCACCAAGAAAATCTCGCATTTGGATGATTTGAACGCAGATATTTACAACAACAGTGACTACAAGAACGCCTAAAGCAGTAGTATTCATTAGAATTTCTCTATCTTCCATTGATCCCAAACACGTCATGAAATTTCCCATAGCGGTTGACATGAAGGCAAGGGTGCTTACCTTTGCAAGCCGATCAGTGGGAGCAAACATCCGAGTAGTAAGATCCACCGGCAGCTTCATGGCCACGGCTAATAATGTCAAGGACATGGCATTGAGGGAAAAGAATTTACTGGGAAACCAGTATTTCTTTCTTCGAAATCCATTGAAAGTATCAGCTGCCATTGCAAGTGTGCAGATTAGAGAGGCTGCAGCAACATACATGCCTATCCATGGCATCGGTGCTTCGAGTTGCTTCTCCACATCTGCAGCAAAAGCCGCTTCCCCTGGCATTTTGTAGCAAATTTCTTTGAGGTAAGGTCTTTAGTTTTTGGCAATGAAGGGTATAGTTTATTTGATTGGTTAGTTTTGTGCTAACGCCATTGGCGATAAACTAGCATTTTATGGATTTGTTCAACAAAAATTCAAGGATCAATGCTTCTTGTGTTGATTCTTTTCTAATGTTGATTTTGTTTTAGCCTTCCAAAAAGATTACACAGGAGAAATGAACATAGACTACATGTGAACACATAATTTGAATAGTACTGGAATTTATTGTAGCTTTTGATTTAGCTCATAGCAGTCAAGAAGATTAGGCTTGACATGGGAACTCAATCATTCAATGGTCCTATGGGATTATTAAAATTTATATGTTCTTTCGTAAGACGTGGTATTTGAAGTAAAAAATATTCTCAGGGGCAGCTGCTTTAACAATTTTTTAAGACGTGGGCTACATTCATAACAATATATTATTTTTTTTTAAACGTTGTGGTTAGAGGGTAGGGAATAAATTTCAAATAATCTGAAAGATATACGGTTCGGACCCTGGTCAACACCCTTACAAAAGGCGAGCGATACCACTTAAACTACAAGCTCGTGGTTCATAACAATCTATTCTTAAATATTGCAAATTATCATTATTGAATGTTATCTAATTAATCTACTTTTGTCCTCAGTGATATTGTTTAAGGACTAGAATACACTAGGCCCCATTTGGTAGGGGTATATGGCCCTACCTAATCTCTTCAAATCTGGTGCCACATCCATCTGGTCCACCAATAACCAATTGCCACAATATTTATCTTTTATTTGGAGCCCAAAGTCAAAAAGTGAGCCTCATTTTTCTCATAAAAAGCAATTTGCTAGAATAATGGTATAAATTAAAACTGTGAATTTTTTTTGTTCACACCGACTGGAGTTGTTCTCTTCAATTTTGGCTGCTGCAGCAAAAAAGTTTTTGTTCCTCTCTTTCAAGTATTCTCACTGTTTTGGCTCACAAAATTATAAGACCAGGTATGACTAAAAAGCCTTTTGCAATCTAAGTAGATCCTGCTCATAAACACTGGGGAGAAAATAAATAATTATCTTATTACAATCCATTTATAGGCTTGAGCTGTGGGGCCCTCGGCTAATTTACCATAGTCAAAACTCAAAACTATGATGCTGTTAGAAAGTAAACAATTTTTTTTGTCAAGGAGTTAGAAAGTAAATAATGAAGCAACCCATGACATGGGTGATTGGAAATGTACTTAGCTAAGTATTAGTGGGCCGTAGTCACTTGGACTCCAGCAGTATGCAGACAAGTGCTTGATGCATGTCAACTTCTTAATTATCAAATTCTTAATCTATTAGGTGAATTGATTGTCATAGTTATGGTTGGTGGACCATCAAAACCATCAGAATTAACACACAAGAGATTTGAGTGCAATATCTTTATTAATGCATCAAAAATTAAAGCAAAGACTTGTATTGGACCACATCTTGCAACAAGTCTGGGATGATCATGGCAGATGAACTGAGACTTGTTTAACCATGAACACTAGGAATAAACGTGACGCATCATCATAACACCAGCTAACTTGCCTTAATCACAGCTATCATCCCTCCACTTTTACAGTTACATGCTCTTCTCTGGATTTTGAAGCATCTATTTCAGTGTTAGGCCTAGAAATGGACTCCTCATTATTCTTATATTCCTGCTTGATTAAAGCTCGCCAATCATCAATGTCAGCTGCCTGATCAAGAGTGACGAATGGGAGTTCACGTTGCTGGAGAAGTGCGATAATTTCTTCAGTTTGACCAAGAAGAAGAGCTGCTTTACGGACACTTTTCTCTCTTTCTTCAATTGCATTGCGGTGACACTTCATTGTTATTACATGCCCTAAATTGGTAAGACATGCCGCCAGTATATCCGCGATCATGATGGATAAATGCTCAAAAATTTCATCATCCGTTTTATCACTTTCAGCACCATGGGTCAGCAATATTGTTCTGCTCATCCTGTACATTGAGTTTGCAGCAATAACATTTACGGGCCAGTTAAGAGGATTCCTCATGAGGCAGTCTCTTGCATCTCTCATGAATTCCAGGACAGTCTTTTCAGCTTTATCACTAAGCTCGTGTAGAATCTCGTCGGCATTTTTCCCTTTAAGTGATGTTTCATGAAGATCCTTGTCTTGCCACTTGTGGTACAGTTCAATTCCTACCCAGACCACATCTGCTGCAGTTCTTATGTTTTCTAAACTACCTTTCCTATCTACGGTTTTATCTATAAGCTTCACAAAGCAGAGCCCTTCGGTGACACTGTTTAATAAGCGATTAGATTTGTGCTTTTCGACATTGGGAAGTGCGAGTGCAATGCTAGTCAGAGTGACCACAGTTAAGGACCAACAATAAGGAAGGTCTTGAGAATGCAGACTCGGAACTTGATGACTATCAAAATTAGTCACCCCATTAAAATTGCTCGATCTATACAAAAGTTTTAACAAATTTTTCGGTTTCTGCATTTTACCTTTCTGAATGACAATATCTACCTCTTTGCAGATATTTCCCAGAGTTTCACTAGGCAATTCTACCTCCCCTTCAAGCAGCATAACATAATGCTTGTCAACCTCTGGATTAGCCGTAGATTCTGAGATTTCGTGATCACGTCCTGAAAAAGAGTGAGATATGCGCTTTTGCCTCTTTAACCTTTTTACGCAGTTAATGCATGAGATGGTTGGACTTGTTATACAGACAGAAACAAGAAGTAATAGTTTGCTAGCCAGAACAATCAGATACTGCACAAAAATACAGTCCTCTCAGATAATGAACCACTTTTCTGCTCTTGAGATGTCGAATTTGTAACGACAACGAGCTTTGTCTCCAATCCACCATCTTCTGCGTCCAGTATCCCTCGACCGTAAATGCAGTTTTGATGTTCCTGCTGCTTTCATTCGAAGACCTAGAGTTTATCGCGACGAACCATCTGGATGCTGGGGCGATTGTACCCACTATCACTCCAATAGTCTGAGCCAGCAAAATCCATTTCGTAGACCAACCATAGCTGGAAATATACTGATTTAGTATCCCATACTCCATTGCCATCCGAATCTCAGCTTGCACCAAAATAACAGTAATGAGCAAGCTCACTACACCCGACGTCGTGCACGTCACTGAACGAGCTATCACAAACTGAGGATTACTGGTTTCTGCCATCACCCAATATTTCTTTATCAACACTCTCAATTTATCAGTACTAACTCTCCCCATATCGGTTCTCTCTTCATTTAAAGCCGATTTGTGCATCTCGTGGTATTTCTTTTCTAGGTACCGTTTAGTGGACGGGATCATTAGAGCCGAAGAAACGAACATAACGAGCAAAAGGAGCATAGATCCAATGGCTAAAATTTCTTCAATAAACGCCAGCCTGCCATTGAGATAAGAATGCATTTGTACAACCTGGATGCATACATTTACAGTGACTGTGATCACCAGAATGCCTAAAGCCGTAACGTTCATTAAAACGTCCTTATCGGTCATGGATCCTAGAGATGTCAAGAAATTAGCCATGGCGGTTGACATTAAGACAAGACTGCTTACCTTTGCGAGGCGATCGGTAACAGCGTACATCCGAGTAGTGAGATCCACTGGCAGCTTCATTGAAACTGCTAGTAGAGTTAGTGAAGTGGCGTCAAGGCAAAAATACTTAGATGGGAACCAATATTTTTTGTTCCAAAATCCATGGAAAGTATCGGCGGCCATTCCGAGTGCGCAGATTAGGGATGCTAAAGCAACGTACATGCCTATCCATGGCATCGGTGCCTCGAGCTGTTGTTGTATATCTGTGTCGCCGTCAGTTCCGTTCCAGGGCATTTGCAGTTATTAACACTGTCTCAGTTTATGTCTACCTTAGTCTGTGAGATGAATGGACAAGTCTGTTTTATGTAGAAGGGTAATCAGAAAAATGATGTCATGTATAGCAAGGGAATGAATAAAATTCAGTAAAACGATTCTTGATCAAGAACCATGGAGAACAAGTGAGTGGGATTAGAGGATCTTTCTCTGTACTATTGTTGCTATTTTGTCTGAATAAGGGAGATTAGGAGATGGGAGGAAAGATAACATAGATTTATGAAAAGTGGCCCTACCTTGAAACCTGGAAAGGAATTGAAAAAAAAGGTTCTTGTGAAAGGACATGAGGATTATTTTAGCTTCCAGTCCATATCAGGCTTGGACAATATGTTCACATGCACATTAAACTAATCAAATGTTTTACGTGAATTAAACAAATCGATGTTTCATAGGGACTAGTGTTTTACTGTTTTGAGTTTGTCTTTTTTATCCCATAATGAAAGTATATACATGTTACATTTCCCTCACCTAACGGCCAACACAGTGCAAGGATGAAATTTTTTTTGTTGGAATATGGCCCAATTCCTATTGGCCCATTTCCTCATTTGTCCAGGCCCCATTTGAGACCAAGCCCAGAAGCAACCAACCATTCCTTCACCCGGAGCAACCCGACCCGAGCACTGGCGGAGACAGGGCTGGGCCAGTCTGGGCCCTGGCCCAGCCCATTTTTTTTTAAAAAAAAAATTTTAGTGAGGATTTTTAAAAAAAAAAAAAAATTTAGTTATAATTTGTATTAATTTTTCTTGGATTTTTTATCCGGCCCACCCCATTTTCGTGTATCGGCCCACCCTGGTAAAGCGTCCTAGCTCCGCCCTTGGACCCGAGATTAAAACCGCGGATCCTCTTTATGTCATCCTAACCGTCCATTTTGTGGTTTTAATCCACACCATTTGTTCCCCACTTAAATACCCATTTATCTCCAAACCCTAAGGCGGATGAACCGTAGCACTCAAGATTTCTTCTCTCACTCTCTCTCGACTTGCAAATGCGCGACTTTGTGTTCTCCTTCAAATCCCTTTGTCTCTTTTGATTCTCTCGTGAATCTTGTGTGAGATTCAGGTGCCTTTGTGAGCTGTGTGTTCGATTGAGCTTGTGAGTTACCGTTCGTTTCGAGGGGTTTGGATATTTCGGTTTTTCAGGCTTGTTTCTCCGGTGGGTTTTCGGGTGATTCGAAGGGTTCGGACGGCGTTGGGGTCTCGGTGGTGGCCAACCTCGGGTGCGCCTGTTTCTCTTCGACGGTGAAGGTCCTCTACACCAACCTGAGCCTAAGTCCCGATTGACTACTAAGCCTCGTGCTTCAAACCGGTGATCTCCTTCTTTTTGCTTTCAGTTTTTTAGTTCCATTGTAGAGTTGTTACTGATTTTTAGTTTTGCCTTGTTTGTGACAAATGTTCGGTCGTCGTAGAAGGCAAATGGTTGATCACCCGATTCGCGGTCAAGAAGGGTTTACTTTACTTTTCTCGTAGTTTTTGGTTTTTTAGCCTTTAGCTTTTTGGCTTTTATTTACGCTTATTTGCTTGTGGCTTGAATGGGAAAGTGCCTTCCCGGTTGCCATTGTGTTGCAAAAGCGTTTACACGTAATTTATCTCTTTTATTTAGAAAGATTGTAATCCCTACCCCGTAGATTTTGTAATAGTTAAGTTCGTCGGACTATTGTTGAAATGGCTATGGCGTTCGGACACGGCAAATGGGTCGATACCTAACAAAATGGTATCGAGCATCCCCCATTGTGGGATGAAAACCCTTACCCTAGGGTTTCGCCTTTCGGTAAAGAGGCTTGAACTCTCCTTTTATCGCTTTTAGTAGTGTAAATACCGCTTGCCGCGGTTTATTTCTTTAGTCTTTATTTGCCGATTCTGTGTGATCCCTTATTTGCTCTTACGTGGTTGATCGTCATTACGTGGTTGATCGTCTTTACGGTTTTTTATTTAGTATTAAAGGAACTCCGAGCGTAAAAGCGCTTGACCTACACCGCGAGTGTAGTGGAATCTGTGGTGCGAGGGTTTCCTTTGTGGCCCTTATTTGTGCTTCTGCTGTATTCTATTTTTTCCTGTGTGTTTTGTTGCTGGTTCTGTGCTTATAATCTGCATTGTGTGCTTTGTGCTTCTTAAAAACTGTTGTGTTTTTTGAAAATGGCAATGCCTAGTTATAATCTTGAACCTTTTAATGGAAAAACTGATTTTTCGATTTGGCAACAAAAAATGAAAGGCATTTTAATTCAACAAAAAGTTTACAAGGCTGTGAGTGGTGTTTATGCTGAAAAAGATACCGCTGAAAAGAAAGCTGAAATTGATGAGTATGCATATTCTTCTATCATTTTGAATCTTTCTGACTCTGTGCTTAGGAAGGTTGGTAAACTTGATTCTGCAAAAGCTTTGTGGGAAAAATTGCAAGAATTGTATACTGAAACTTCTTTGCCTAGTAAGCTGTTTTTGCTTGAAAAATTCTTCAGATTTAAACTTGATTTGAACAAAGAGATTGATGAAAATTTGGATGTGTTTACCAAATTAATTCAAGATATTAAACTGACTGGTGATAAGAATATTGATGATTATACTCCTATTGTGCTTTTAAATGCAATTCCCGAATCTTACAAAGATGTTAAATCGCTTATTAAGTATGGTAGAGATTCTATTACTCTTGACATCATGTTGTGAATGGCTTAAAAAGCAAGGAACTTGATTTAAAAGTCAATAAGGGGGTAGCGTAACTCCTGGGAGGTTATGCATGTTCGGGGTAGGTCCCAACATAGGTTTGGTAACCACCAAAAATCGATAATCATCAAAAACTCGAATTTTCACAAGAAAAGGGTAAAAGCAAGTCTAGATCCAAGTCTAGGCCTAAAGGAAGAAAATGCTATAAATGTGGTGAGGTAGGTCATTATATTAGGGAGTGCCCTAATAAGAAAGGAAACCGAGAATTTTAAAAATGATCAAGCAAATATGGCTTCTAGTAGTGAAAATGTTGGTGAAATTTTTATGGTGTCCGATTTATGTGAAAAGCATGTCATTAATTCTGTGAAATCAAACTCGTGATTGATAATGAATGGCTTATTGATTCTCGCCGCACTTTTCACATGTCACCATTTAAAAATCTGTTTTCAAGCTACTGATGAAGTGAAAAACTGTCATGTTTCTATGGCCAATGAGAAAAAATGTGAAGTTCTTGGAATTGGTGATATTTGCTTGAAATTTGAATCAAGTTATGCTTACACTTTGAAAAATGTTAGACATGTACCGATTTGTGCAATAATTTGATATCTTGTCTTTGCTTTAGAAAATGATGGATTAGAGGGAGATTTGGAAATGGTGTTATGAAAATTTTGAAAGGTTCTTTAGTGATTTTCAAAGTCACAAAAGGAATAACTTGTATGTTTGTTTCTTTGAATCTATGCCTCGTTCTTTGTTAATCTTTGTGAATCTTTGTCAATGTTGATAAAACCGATTTATGGCATAAAAGGCCAGTCACATGAGTGGTAAAGGTCTTGAAATTCTCGCATAAGGCTGGTTGTTTTGGTAGTGATGTTCTATCATGTTTGCCCTTTTGTGACTCATGTGTGTTAGGAAAACAACATAAAGTTAAATTTCCTGTTTCTCCTTTTCCTAATCAATCTGTTTGCACCGATATACTTGAGTATTTGCATGCGATGTCCGGGGTCCGTCTAGTGAACCCACTCAAGGTGAAATAGGTATTTCTGCCTATAATTGATGATTTTTCAAGAAAAGTCCGGTTTTCTTAATGAAAAATAAATCGATGTGTTTGAAAAATTCAAGAATTGGAAAACATTGATTGAGAATCAAACCTAAAAGGATTAAAACCCTTAGGGCGGATAATGGTCTTGAATTCTACGCATAACTTGTTTGACAACTTATGTCTTGAATATGGTATTAAAAGGCATAAAATCAGGCGCTTATACGCCGCAAAAAAATGGTGTTGCCGAAGCGTATGAATAGAACCTTACTTGAAAGGGTCGAGCATGCTTGCTTTCCTGTCTTTCAAAAAGGTTAAGGGTGAAAAATTTGTTCATACGGCCGCGTATTTGATTAATAGATCTCCATCTCAGTGCCTTTGAAAGGAAAATGTCCTCAATTTGTGTTTTCTGGTAAACAAATTGATTTTTCAAACTTGAAAGTATTTGGTTGTCTTTGCATTTGTTTATCAAAAAGGTGATAAACTTGAACCAAGATCTAAAAAATGTGTTTTTTAGGATATCCTGAAGGTGTGAAAGGCTATAGGTTGTGGCTTAGGGTGAACCTGGTTTTAAAATTTTAATTAGTAGAGATGTCATTTTTAATGAATCAATTTCCATGTTTGACTCCTCTTTGCCTTTGTGTGAATCGAGCCCACTCCAAATAAGGTGGAGCAAATACTTTTTCAAGTAATTTTGATGAGTCCGAAAATGTACATCTTGAAATTGAAAATGTGCTGAACATATTCCCGAAAATGTGCCTGATTTTGTGCATATGCCTCGAAAATGTTGATGTTCTTTGATTTGAATGATGAATCGGGTGATTTGGATGATAATGAACATCATGAACTTGGTAACTATCAACTTGCTTAGGGATAGAACTCGAAGGAATATTAGGCGACCTTCTCGTTTTGATGATTTTCACTTGACTTCGTATGTGTTTTTCTGCTTTTTGAGTCAATTGATAATTGTGAACCTAAAACTTACCAAGAAGCTTTAAAATCAACATTCTCAAGAGTGGTTGAATGCTATGCATGAAGAAATGAACTCTTTACATGTTAACAACACTGGGTACTTGTACCTAAACCTGAAAATTGTTCTCGTGGTTGATTGTAAGTGGTTGTTTAAAGTAAAAAATGAGAATGATTCTCAGACGTTTTAAAGCTAGACTTGTGGCTAAAGGTTTTACTCAAAAGGAAGGTGTTGATTATATTTGAAATATTTGCTCTGTTGTGAAATTTACAACCGTGCGAATTATGCTTGCCTTGATCGCTTTCGCTTAAATTGGGAATTAAAGCGTTAGATGTGAAAACCGCTTTTTGCATGGTGATTTAACCGAAAAAATCTATATGCAATGTACCAAGGTTTTGTGGATAATAAGAAATCGATTTTGTTTGTTTGTTGAAAAAATCCTTATACGGCTTGAAACAATCTCCTAGATGTTGGAACAAGAAATTTGACGAATGCATGTTGTCTTTGAATTTTAAAAGAAGTAATTACGATCAACATTCTTTATTTCAAAGAAAATGTAAAAGTGCTGTTTTCTTGTTGATTTATGTTGATGATATCTTTCTTTGATTAGTCCGTGTTTAAAACTATTGAGCATGTTAAAAACTGTCTAAGTGCTAAGTTTGACATGAAATATTTAGGAGATGCTAAAAGGATTTTAGGAATGAACATCTTTAGAGATAGGAAAAATTCTGTGATTTTTCTGAATCAAATTTCTTATGTGCAGAAAATTTTGTCTAAATTTTCTATGTGTGATTCAAAACCTGTTAATGTTCCTTTGGCTGCCCATTTCTTGTTAAGTAAAGAACAGTGTCCTAAAACTGAGCATGATATTAATTCTATGAAGAATGTGCCATATTCCAATGCTATAGGTTACATTATGTATCTTATGGTTAGCAAGACTAGACCTGATATTGCTTATTCTGTGAGTTGCTTGAGTAGATACATGTCCAATCCTGGAATTATACATTGGAATGCTCTTAAATGGCTTTTGCGTTATTTGAAACATTCTTTGAATTACGGTTTGAAATTTGCTAAGTGCAAAGATGGGGTTAAATTGAATGGTTACGTGGATTCTAACTATGCAAATGATAAGGATAACAGAAAATCAACAACATCTTATGTGTTCACTTTGTGTGTGGTTCATGTGTTAGTTGGAAATCACATTCTGAAGACATTGTTGCATTGTCTACAACCGAATAAAGTATATAGGCAGAATCAAGCATTTAAAGAAAAATTTGGCTTAAAGGCTTGATTTAAAATTGGTTTTCTTGATGGTAATGTTGTTGTTTTTTTCCGACAAATAATCTGGTATTCAATTGTGTAAGAATCCTGTTTTTCATGATAGAACTAAGCATATCGATGTGAGGTTTCATTATATTCGTGATATTGTTGCTAAAGGCTTAGTTAATCTTGAAAAAATACCTTCTGAATTTAATCCTGCTGATATGGGAACTAAATTCCTGCCTGTTAGTAAATTTCTAACATGTTTAAAAATTCTGAATTTTGATACAGGTGATTGAACAGTTCCTATACTTGTTGGTTTTTTGGAAATGACATGCTGTGTGCTTGTTATTTCCAGTGTTGTGCTGTGTGCGCAATATGGTGATTTTACCCTGTCCCGTTATGCTTTTGCTTGCTGTGTGCTTGCTTAGCTTAGTCAGTGTGTTACGGTTTGCTTTGTGCTTACTGTGAACTGATTCTTGCTGTACTTTGTGTATAGTAAAGAAAAATAAATAGGCGATGATGATTGTGTGTGTATGTCCCGAGTCGTGTGAAACAGGAATTGTGCCAAGGTGGAGAATGTTGGAATATGGCCCAATTCCTATTGGCCCATTTCCTCATTTGTCCAGGCCCCATTTGAGACCAAGCCCAGAAGCAACCAACCATTCCTTCACCCGGAGCAACCCGACCCGAGATTAAAACCGCGGATCCTCTTTATGTCATCCTAACCGTCCATTTTGTGGTTTTAATCCACACCATTTGTTCCCCACTTAAATACCCATTTATCTCCAAACCCTAAGGCAGATGAACTGTAGCACTCAGCATTTCTTCTCTCACTCTCTCTCGACTTGCAGCGGCGACTTTGTGTTCTCCTTCAAATCCCTTTGTCTCTTTTGATTCTCTGTGAATCTTGTGTGAGATTCGGGTGCCTTTGTGAGCTGTGTGTTCGATTGAGCTTGTGAGTTACCGTTCGTTTCGAGGGGTTTGGATATTTCGGTTTTTCAGGCTTGTTTCTCCGGTGGGTTTTCGGGTGATTCGAAGGGTTCGGACGGCGTTGGGGTCTCGGTGGTGGCCAACCTTGGGTGCGCCTGTTTCTCTTCGACGGTGAAGGGTCCTCTACACCAACCTGAGCCTAAGTCCCGATTGACTACTAAGCCTCGTGCTTCAAACCGGTGATCTCCTTCTTTTTGCTTTCAGTTTTTTAGTTCCATTGTAGAGTTGTTACTGATTTTTAGTTTTGCCTTGTTTGTGACAGCGGTTCGGGTCGTAGAAGGCAGCCCGGTTCAGTCCGGTTCTGGCAGTCCGAAGGGTTTACAGCTTTCTGTAGTTTTTGGGTTTTTTAGCCTTTAGCTTTTTGGCTTTTATTTCTGCTTATTTGCTTGTGGCTTGAATGGGGAAAGTGCCTTCCCGGTTGCCATTGTGTTGCAAAGCGTTTACCTGTAATTTATCTCTTTTATTTAGAAAGATTGTAATCCCTACCCCGTAGGATTTTGTAATAGTTAAGTTCGTCGGACTATTGTTGAAATGGCTATGGCGTTCGGACACGACAGCGGGGTCGATACCTAACATTTTTTTTCAGCTTTTAGTTCCTATCATATTTGCCAAAAATATTTGTTGTTGTATGGCCATTGAGTTATAGTTTTTATGCCAAAAAAAATTATACTTGTTATGGAATTCTTGCATCTGTTGCAAACACGTTGCAATTTGCAATTATTTACACTGTCTCAGTTTATGTCTACCTTAGTCTGTGAAGAAAATGGACAAGTGTGTTTTTGTATAAGGGTAATCAGAAAAATGATGCCATCTATAGCAAGGGAAGGAATAAAAGTCAGAAAAATGATTCTTGATCAAGAACCATGGAGAACAAGTGAGTTGGATACTATTGTTGCTATTTTTGTCTGAATAAAATTTAACACTTTACAGAACAAGCAGCGGAAAAAGAACACACGAAGTAAAATTTATCTAAAAGTTAAGAATAATTTGTAGAAGTGTCAATTATGACGAAATCACTAGTTGAAAATATCTGTAGTACAACTCGAATATGAATGATTCAACTAGTTTAGGAAAAACTAACTCCAACTGAGTAGATCAATTCAAAGTAAATCGCTTCGCCCAAAATTCTCTCAAACTATCCTATGAATTCTAATAAAACACAGTATAGACGAAAATAACTCAACAAGACTCGAAACTGGACAAAGTGTTATTCTCCATGTTGCAGACACTTCGAACAACACTCTGAATCTTGTTGCTTTTCTCTCTCGATTGTATTTCTCTCTTATTGCTCTGTAAATTCGTGGTTCAAGGTGTAGAAAGAGTGATGGCCGATCCTCTCTTTATATAGGGCTTGAGTCCTTGATCTTCTTGATGTCCAAGATTCCTTGATGTCCAAGACTCCTACACACATAGGGAAACAAGGAAAACACAAGTATAGAAGGAGTAGGATCCTATAAGTTAGGAAATAAGTTGATATATATAAAAACTCCTAATACTTCTAGAAATTTGAATCCTATTATAAGTAGGAATCTAAAACAAATCTTTTCCATATTCATTAAAACTCTAAGTTTGGAAATAAGTCTAGAAAGGCAAAATTAAAAATCTTTTTATTTAAAAACCGAAAAATAGTGAGAATTAAAATTCCTAACAATGTAAATTCAATTCCAACTCAAAACAAACACATAAAAATATATACCTATACTTTTTTTGTGTTTTGTAGCATCATTCTAATGAACTCAAGTTCATGACATGGTCTCATATAAGACCACTCTTATTTTAAACGAGTCTAGTCTGAACGAATTTAGTTGAGCTGAATTTAACTCGAATTCGGATAACCCGAAATGATTCAATTCATAATGTATAAAATACTTTAGTTATTATTGGAATCATCTTATTTATTAACTTAATCATCAATGCATATGTGTATTAATTTTTTATTAATCCAAGTGATGGAAGGTATGCAGGAGAGTCACCAAGTTTATAATATGATTGGCGTTTATTATATGATTATTAATGCATTGATTAGTCATATACAGTTAAGTAGTTTTACTGACCCGAATTCATTTATTTAAAACCACTAGGACCTGAATGTTTTTGGATAATAATTATTCAACCAAAAAAATAATAAGAATATAAAAAAGAAAAATAGAAAAACGAAGCATGAATTTGGACTTTGATATGAAGAGTGCTTTGATCCTGAAATGTGGATGTAACTTTTGCCTCTGGTATAGTATAGTGCAAAGAAGTAGCAAGACCTATGTAAAGCCCAAGCCTGGCCCATTTCTAATTAGACAGTGTGTTTAGGCTAAGTCCAGCCATTTGCCCATTACATTGACAGGGGCAGGGCCTAATTAATCTGGAAATGGAAAATCTTTTACTAATAATTAAGATATGAAATTGTAAACAAATCACTAGTATTTAACAATTTGATAAATTGATATTTGTCGTTTGTGATGTTTGGTTTTCTCGGAAAATAGACAGAATAACGGGACATAATATTTAAGTCGAGGCGAGAATTGAATTTCTATCCGCAAGACGAAATTGCCCCGTACAAAAGTGCTAACGGTTCCAGACAATCGTCTTTAAGATACAACGACTTTCAAGTTTAAGTTAGCAGCACTTGCAAAAACTTAAACTTACAGCGAATAAAAGGTGTTTCGGAACTTTCGATTTTACAGAAGGGAAAAGACATAAACAATATGCTAAATGTAGATGTTCAGATGTGTAAAATGATCATCTAGGGAGCAATTAATATAGAGATTTATTAGAATATATTTTCTCTATTCTGTTACATCTAGCAGTTATACTGTTACATTATGTTATAGTTTGTTAGCTTCTAGTTGGTTAGTTACATAATAGCTAACTGCTCTCTTTACTTGTATATAAATACCAGACCTCTGTACATTAACAAAGTAATATGATATGAAATTCATTTTTCAGCTTTTATATTTTTGGTTCTAATATGGTATCAGTAGGGTTTTCTTTTCCTGGATTCCTGTAATTTTTCTCTCATCCTTCTCCGGCCGTAGTGCCTGTTTTCCGGTGATCATCCTCACCATGGCTCCTGAGTCTAGTTCCTCTGTAATCGAGGACCTTTCGAGTATGTTTTACCTGCACCACTCCGACAACCCTGGGCTGATTCTCGTATCCCAGCCATTGACAGGCGACAACTATGCTTCGTGGTGCCGAGCAATGACGATTGCTCTTTCCGTCAAGAATAAGCTTCGATTCGTTGATGGTACACTGTTGCGACCAGCTGAAACGGATGCTACTCTCCTCCATTCCTGGATTCGCAACAACAACATTGTCATCAGTTGGATCTTAAACTCTGTATCGAAGGAGATTAGTGCCAGCATTCTCTTCTCTGATTCTGCAAGAGATATTTGGCTAGATCTGGAAGAACGATTCCAACAGAGTAATGGTCCACGTCTCTTTCAACTCCGGCGAGATTTGATCAATCTCCGCCAAGATCAGCTTTCAGTTGGTGCCTATTTTACGAAATTGAAAGCTCTTTGGGAAGAATTAGGGCATTTTCGCCCCTCATGTAAATGTGGAAAATGCACCTGTGGTGGAATACGTGCTATGTCTGATCACTACCAAGTGGAATATGTTTTGGCTTTTCTCCTGGGGCTCAATGAGTCTTACGCTCAAGTTCGAAGTCAAATTCTTCTTATGGATCCTCTACCTCCTATGAATCGGGTGTTTTCTTTGGTTTCTAAGGAAGAACAACAACACAAAGTGGGTGTTTCAGAGGATTCTCCGGGTAATAACTTGGATTTTATGGCTTCGACTAATAATAGACGTCAAGGTACTTCTTCTGGTAATTCTGCTTCTGGAAATTTTTCTAAATCGCAAAAACGTGATAGACCTTTTTGCACCCATTGTAATTTCCATGGTCACACCGTCGACAAATGCTATAAGTTACATGGTTATCCACCTGGCTACAAGTCCCGTTCTAGACCGTTGCCTTCTCATTCTGGAAGTGTTAATCAAATCTCTGCTCCAGTTGCTGAGCATCCTTCTTCGACTTCAGGGGATCATTTGTCTTCTTTGAATCCAGCACAATGTCAGCAATTAATTGCTATGCTATCGTCACAACTATCTACATTTTCCACAGATAAACCTACTTCCCAGACTCCATCGCACACTGCAGGTACTTGCTTCTCTATTTCTCTGGATTCGTCTCTTGTTCACACTCGATTTTGGATAGTGGATTCTGGTGCCTCTAGGCTTATATGCTGCAATCTTGATGCATTTATTTCGTTGAGTTCTACTGCCTCTTCCTCTGTTACACTGCCTAATAATAGTTCGATTGAGACATGTTTATTTGGGGAAATTCGTTTGGGCTCAGCCTTGGTTCTTAAAGATGTACTGTTTATTCCTCAACTCAAGCTCAACCTGTTATCTGTCAGTGCTCTGGCCCATGACAATAATCTTATTGTCCATTGCTTTCCTGAATACTTCACTATTCAGGACCTACACTCGAAGAAGACGATTGGCATGGGTGATGTAATTGCTGGGCTATATGTGTTGGACTCCTCCATTCCATTCGACCATTCCTCTTCCATCAATGCTATCTCTATCGCAACCTCTTCTCAACTATGGCACAACCGTTTTGGTCATCCTTCATCCAAGAGTTTGATGCCGATCAAAGACAAGTTACAACGTTTTAGCTCCACAGATTTGGGTATTTGTTCTATCTGTCCTTTAGCTAAACAAAAACGTCTGATGTTTCAGTCTAATAATCATTTTGCCAGTGAGCCTTTTGACATTGTTCATTGTGACATTTGGGGACCGTGCTCTCCTACATCGTACGCGGGGCATCGTTATTTTCTTACTTTGGTTGATGATTGTACTCGGTTTACTTGGGTATATTTGCTGCGTAATAAATCAGATGCTTGTCATATTGTTCCTCGTTTCTTTAAGATGATTGAAACACAATTCAACAAACTTATAAAGATTTTTCGATCGGATAATGCAAAGGAGTTGCAATTCACTGAGTATTTTGGTGAGAAAGGAATTTTGCACCAGTTCACTTGCGTCGAAACACCTCAACAAAATTCAGTCGTGGAGCGCAAACATCAGCATTTGTTAAATGTTGCTCGGGCCATTTATTTTCAGTCCAAGGTTCCTTCTACCTATTGGTCGGATTGTGTGCTTACGGCTACCTTCCTTATCAATCGCACTCCATCTCGATTGCTTCAGTTTCACACTCCCTTTGCCAAGCTATATAATCGAGATTTTGACTACTCCATTCTCCGAGTTTTTGGTTGTCTTGTGTATGCTTCGACATTGGCATCTCATCGCACCAAATTCCAACCTCGGGCTCGTTCTTGTGTGTTCCTGGGATATCCTCCATCTGTCAAAGGATATAAATTACTTGATCTTAATACTATGCAAGTTTTTATATCTCGAGATGTTGTATTTCATGAACACATATTCCCCTTTCATAATCCCAGTCATTCCTCTCCCGTTTTGGATCCTTTCTATAATTTGGTTCTTCCTTCTCCTAGTGTTACACCTCCCCCGGATATTTCCCCTGTTTTCTCTATTCCCCCACCTGAACTGGCAGCACCATCTTCCTCTCAAGAACCCTTTCCTATCTTACGTAAATCCACTAGAATTTCCAAAACTCCCACTTACCTCCAAGATTTTCATTGTAATCTCCTTTCTGCCACTTCTCCTTCTCCACAGGATGTTCCATTCCCTCTCACACATGTCTTATCTTATGATTCTTTGTCCTCATCCCATAAACACTTTGTTCTTTCTGTTTCTTCTACCTTTGAACCCCAATTTTTCCACCAAGCAGTCAAATTTCCGCATTGGCGAATAGCAATGCAAGAAGAACTTGATGCCATGGAGGCAAATCACACCTGGTCAGTTGTACCACTTTCATCTGAAAAGCACACGATTGGTTGTCGTTGGATATACAAGATTAAATATGCTGCTGATGGTTCGGTGGCCCGATATAAGGCTCGTTTGGTTGCGAAGGGCTACAATCAACAGGAGGGCGTGGATTATCTTGATACTTTTTCTCCCGTTGCTAAACTCGTTACTGTCAAGGTCCTTCTTGCATTGGCAGCCACACATAACTGGTCTCTTATACAGTTAGATGTCAACAATGCGTTTCTCAACAACGATCTTTTTGAAGAAGTGTATATGGACTTGCCTCTTGGTTATTCGGGACAGCTGGATTCTCTTGATTCTTCGTGTAAACTTGCTTGTCGTTTACACAAATCCATTTATGGTCTCAAACAGGCTTCACGCCAATGGAATTCAAAGTTTACTGCCGTTTTGTTACAGATTTGGATTTCTTCAATCTAAGTCTGATTATTCCCTTTTTACGAAGGGTTCGAGTTCTTCATTTGTTGCTATACTTCTTTATGTAGATGATATCATTGTGGCTGGTCCTTCATCTGTTATAATCTCTGAAGTTAAGGATTTTCTCCAGAATCAGTTCAAAATGAAGGATTTGGGACATCTTAAGTTCTTTTTGGGCCTTGAAATTGCTCGATCCTCCAAGGGTATTTTCTTAACTCAACGTCATTACACACTGCAACTTCTTGATGATACTAGTCTGCTCGCTGCCAAACCTGCCCCTCATCCCATGGATCCTACACTCAAGCTTAATGCATCTGATGGTGACCTTTTGGAGGATGCATCCCAATATCGTCGACTTGTTGGTCGTCTTTTGTATCTCACACACTCTCGTCCTGATATCAGTTATGCCGTTCATCGCCTCAGTCAATTCGTTGCCAAGCCTCATTCTCCTCACCTTCTCGCTGTGTTTCATCTCTTACGTTATCTCAAAGGTTCCCCCGGTCAAGGTATTTTATTCTCCTCTCATTCATCCATGCACTTAAAGGCGTTCTCTGATTCGGATTGGGCGTCTTGCCCTGATACTCGTCGTTCTACAACTGGGTTCTGTGTTATTTTGGGTGACTCTTTGATCTCATGGAAATCTAAAAAGCAAACAACCGTCTCCCGTTCATCTGCCGAAGCTGAATATCGAGCTTTGGCCGCCACCACTAGCGAACTTTTATGACTTCATCAACTTTTTCTGGATTTTCAAATTCATCTCGTTGGTACCTCCACCTTATTTTGTGACAATCAGGCTGCCATCCATATTGCCAACAATCCAACCTTTCACGAACGGACCAAGCATATAGAACTGGATTGTCACTTTGTTCGGGATCGCGTTGTGGATGGCACTATCAAACTTCTTCCTAAGCGTTCTCAGTTTCAACTTGCGGACTTGTTCACTAAACCTCTTCCTTCTTCCACGCTGCTTTCACTTCTTTCCAAGATGGCCGTCATTAACATATATCGTCCATCTTGAGGGGGCATATTAGAATATCTTTTCTCTATTCTGTTACATCTGGCAGTTATACTGTTACATTCTGTTATAGTTTGTTAGCTTCTAGTTGGTTCGTTACATAATAGCTAACTGCTCTCTTTACTTGTATATAAATACTAGACCTCTGTACATTAACAGAGTAATATGATATGAAATTCATTTTTCAGCTTTTATATTTTTGGTTCTAATAAGATTTGAATGCCCTTTCAGAACAGGTGCATCGCTTGGTCTGGATCGATCTGGACTGTTGGATCGTGCCTTTTGATCACAAGATACAATCTGATGGTCCAGATTGCATCTCTTCCTAAGGTACACAAGCATCAACACGCACCCATATACACTGAACAGAGGCGTCCAATCAGCGAATATGCGCGTCCAAATCAGCGCCACTGCGTGCTACGTATAGCCATCTGGACGACTCTGCCAAGTCACTGCACTGCCATGTTGAGCCACTAGATCGAACCCTAGTTCGATTTGTCAAAACTTTAACGCTCCTCAAAGCTCCTCGTGACATTGCGTACATGTGCCTCTAAAGTGCCCAATGGGACTGTGTGCGATGTGCACGGGCCCAGCTCGGGCTCGGACGGTGCTCCGCACCATCTTCGGTGCTATTTGAGCTAGCCAATGGCTAGTCAAAATTGACTTGGTCCATTAGGGTGTACCATAAGTAGCTCCACTTGATTACTCCAACTTATTAGTGGTGAAGCTCTATATAAACTAGTTAAACAAAATAACGACTTGATACAAGCATCACAAAATGAATCCAAAGGCAACTAAAAATGACGGAGAGCATGACAAAATAAGGGGTATATATGTTGTATATAATTATTTAGAACTTGAAAACTTGATACACCAGGGCCGATTAGGCTTGTTAAGAACCCCCAATACATTTATGCATGCATATAGATCTCAAACCATCTATTATACAACTATGTGAATAATTTTAGGTAACTTAATAATGCTTATAATGCTTCAGTATCACAAGCTAGTAAATACCATCCAAAACAACAAAAATATAATGGTGACAACAATTGTCTTTAATCCAAGGTTGCAGAAATCGCTAGGCGCCAGTCGGGCGGCAACTGGGCGCCTAGCGCCTAGGGCGCCTAGGCGGGCGCCTAGGGCGCCTAGACGGGCGCCTAGAAAAGCCCAAGTTTTTCTTATTTTTTTATTTTTTTTATTTTTGCCGATTTTTCCCGATTTTTGGCCGATTTATTCCGCCTAGACCGCCTAGACCGATTTTTCCCGATTTTTTCCGATTTTTTGCCGCTGGCGCCCGCCTAGGCCGCCTAGCCCGCCAGGCGGGCGCCAGGCCGATTTTTGCCCCCAGACGATTTTTTTTGGCCGATTTTCGAAAATCGGGTCGGCCTAGGGGCGCCTAGCGCCTAGTCGGCGCCTAGGCGGCCGCCTAGGCCGATTTTTACAACATTGCTTTAATCTCAACATTCCACAAAAATAGCCTTGCTGTTTCCTCGTACTCTTGCAATTAGACCTCTATTTTGATAGATACATGCTCATCATTAGTGTTTGGATTTGCTATCTCGTCACTCGTTGCTGCAAGATCCTGCTTCATAAACGCCCTCCACTCTTCGATATTAGCTGCTTTTTCCGGGTCCAAGCTTGGAAGCTCACGCTGCTCGAGAATTTCAAGAATTTCTTTGCTCTCACCTAAAAGAGTAGCTGCTTGGCGGATGTTTTGCTCTCTGTCTTTGATAGAACTGATGTGACACTTCAAAATTATGACACGCACTAAATTGGTGAGACAAGCTGCCAATATGTCTGAAATCATAATCGACAATCTTTCAAATAGCTCCTCATCTGTTTGAAGATGATCATCTTTGTCGGCTAACAGGATAGTTTGAGTTATCCGGTACATTGAGTTGGCGGCTATAACTTTAACAGGCCAATTGAGAGGGTCTTGCACTAGAAAATTATTCGTGTCAGTCATGAAATTTGTGACGGTCTTTTCAGCAATATCGGAAAGTTTTTGCAGTGTCTCCTTGTGGGTTCTGCCTTTGATATCTGCTTTTTGAAGATCCTTATCTTGCCATTTTTTGTATAGCTCAACTCCTACCCAGACGACATCTGCTGCATTACTGATGTTTGTCAAATCTCCATTTCTGTCTAAGTATTTTTCTATAAGCTTTGCAAAGTAGAGCCCTTCACTCACAGCACCCAATAACTGATTAGACTTGCGATCTGTGATATTGGGAAGTGAAACCGCAATGGTTGTCAAGGTCACCAACCAGCAATTAGGTGGTTCTTGAGAATGTAAGTTTCGAATTTCATTTCTGTTGAATTCTCTCACCACATTGAAGTTCAAAGATTTTTGAAGAAGTGTGATTAGGTTCTTGGGTTGCTTCTTTTTACCCATCTGGATCATCTTATCCAACTCGTTGCATATGTTTTTCAGTGTCTTCTTAGGCAGCTCTGCCTCTCCCTCAAGCAGTAGAACGTAACTGCTAAAATCCATCTCCATTCCAGACCTTGACTCAGACTCTCTAGTGCCATCTGATTTCTTGGCACATGCCTTTAGAATCTTGATGTGGTAAAAGCAAAACATTAGTCCTTTTACAAAGATTGCAGAAATGAGTAGAACTAGTTTGCTGGCTAGAACAGTCAGAATCTGAACTCCAATGCAGATATTTAGAAGTAACTAGTAAGAAATACGTGCGTCGCACGTGATCCATATGACTTCACTAAATCAATTATATTATTTAATAATTTTAGTAATGAATATTAAAATATTAAAAAGTGTTTTACAAATAATGAACATTTATTCAATACTCAAATTATTTAAATTGGAATATGTCAAAGTATTATAACATATATTTTTTTCCAGCAAGTATAGATCGATAATGAATCGTCAAAAAATATTTTAAGAATGCAATCTAATAGAATTTTAAATTTATACAAAAAAAATCTTATATGAGTGTAAGATCAATGCAAGTAATATTGTTTCTTAATTGATTTTAAAATTCTTTTAACAGTATATGTTTAAAGATTGATAAAGCAAATATTACATTCATGAAAAGACTTAAAATTTAATTAAATAACTTCTTTACAAAAGTTAATCATAACATCAAATATTATTTGTAATTTATATTAAAACTTAAATTCTACTTAAATATTAATTTTATCCTTGAACTTCTTATGGTTACTTTTTCCATTCTTTGACCGCTTATTTGATTAAAGAAATATATGACAACAAATTTACAACATAAAGTATATGTAAAAGATACTTTTCAAATATAAAAATGTGATAAGTCAACATTTAAGTTTTGAAACTCTATTCAATTGCACACAATGTTGTAAAAAGCGCTAGGCGGCAGACTGGGGCCTAGCACCTAGACGGAACCTAGGCGGGGTTAGGTGGGACCTAGGCGGGATTAGACGGGCCTAGTCGAAAAAAAAATCGTAGGCGGACAAGGGTGGCCTAGCTCCTAGGCGGGGATTAATCGAGGCTAGGCGGAGATTTTTATAACAGAGATTGCACACAATATATCTTCACTTAATAAATAACAAAACCAAATGTAGTCTTAAAAAAGAAATAATAAGTTATCACTTTTCATATGAAAGCACTCTTCAATAATTAAATACAATAACACTAATTAACCTTTATATTTTAAAATTACTTTTGAAATTTTGGGTTTTAGCCTTAAAAAAGAAATTTTAAGTTATCACTTTTCATATGAAGGTACTCTTCAATAATTAAATACAATAGCACTAATTAACCTTTATGTTTAAAAATTACTTTTAAAAAATTTGGTTTTTTATAATATTTAATAAAATAAAAATTTAGAAGTATTTAAGTCGAGCATTAAATTTGGGGTATGTAAAAATTAAATAATATCATTATATAGGTATAAAATCAAAACTATAGTATTAATTATTTTGTAAATGATATTTTGAGAATTTTGAATTTGAAGTTATTTATTAAAATGCATACATAAAATTTTTAGAAAGATATTATATATTATTAGATATTGCAATCGTAATTGGGTTTTGCTCTTTCCGTTTATTAGAACATTTTCGTAGCTGTAAATTTTTCATGTGAACCATATTGTTATAAGATAATGATTATTCTTAATATACTAAAATTAATCTAATTGTTATGTTGTTGAAGAGACTATAACATTTCAAATTTTAAAAATAAACATTTCTAAATATTATTATTTATTAAAAAATAAAATTACCAATACATTTTCAAAAGGTTAATGCTTTGTATTGAATAAAAGGTATATAGCGATTTAATCTTTATTTTAATTTTCACTGATTTTTTGTTCAAATAAGAAATGAAACACTAATTATTAATGTTTTTCAATATTTTTATATTAGTTTTCACTTTTATGTTGTTGTGTTTTTTTTTTTAATTTCCCATTAATGTCATTAGTGTTTGAATTAATATATAATTTAAGTAATGCATTACTTTCTCCGCAAATGTTAAACTCTTTTAGACTAAATCCAATTTTAGCTCTTGTTTCACTCTTTTACATAATTTTATATAATTAAATTATTTTGGGTCATAGGTTTTAATATTAATGTCATGATGATATTTTAATTTATAGATCTTTAAGGGTGTACGTTTCCAACGATATTGAATTTTTAAAATTATTTTTCCAGTTTGCCTTCTAAATGTTTTACAATAGCATATATACTATTTTCAACTATCTATTTTTACACTTAATTCTTATTTTAATTTATATTTTTTATTTTGTTAAATTAATTTTATATATTAATAACATAGATTTAAGACTTCTAATAATATATCTTCATGTAAGTAAAAGAATAATTGAGAGATTGAAATCATAATACATTCCAAAAATAATTAAATTAGAAACTAAAACTTATAATGTTAGTTTTAGAAAGTTTTGTAAAAGTGAGATTCAAACATAGTTATAGAAAGTTTAAAAGGTTATATTTTTGTGTTGCAACAAAATTTTTAAGGTTCTCTTTTTTCATCTTATCGGTTTTCTATTTATTTCCACTTCCTTATAGGCACCCCTAGAAAGCTTTAGAACGACAGTTTCACTTACTTCGCATGTTGTAATAGTTCCTTTAGAAGGTGCCTAATCTACGCTGAAATGCCTTTCTAGAGGAGGCTACCCGAGGAATCGAGAAGTTTGAAGTGGTATTCTTATTTATTTTACTGTCTACTTTAAATTTATTGTTGTGGCCTATTAAAATAAAACTAGTGTTCTGACCCGTGCGATACACGGAAGATGTAACGATTAGCTGAAATGATATGCTATTCATATGTTAATGATTTGTCGAATTATGTAATTTGAATGTGTACACCTTCCAATTGTAATGAGCCAAAAAAGGTAACAAAGATTACAAACGATATTTTCAAATTAAAACACTATTTGTACATATTACAAATTTTCGAATACTTCTTTATACACAACATTCATCGTTTGTTTATTTTTTGATTCGTCATCACCACAAACTAATATTTTCAAACCCTTACGATTCGTAATCGGAAACCGCAACGTATAATCGCCATGATCAACATCGGATTCTTCAAGTACAATCCGACATTGGAGAGAGATTGGCCTTGACTCTTGTTTATAGTCATTGCATAAGATACAATGAGAGGAAATTACCTCCGTTGGAACTTGAAGGGGATTCTGAGATCTGACGGTGTCAATGTCATCATCGGAATCAAAACTTTATTACCTGCATTAGTTCCCGTGAGAATATTTGCCTCAAGAACATGCTTGGCAAGCCTCGTAATCACCAACCTAGTGCCGTTACACAATCCATTTGAATGGTCCATATTTCTCAAGAGCATAACTCGAGTCCCGACCTTCAAATGCAACTCATGATTAGGAATCCTCGAACATTTTATCCCATTCAAAAATTCAGAGTGTGCGATCATCATGCAGAAGTCAACATTAGCATCCGATTTACACGTGCTGTCAGAACTCAAATAGGTCTGGCCCTCCGATGAGTTTAAAGACGTCATATATTAATTTATAGATTCGACAACATTTAAGGTAGGAGCTAGTATAGCTCTTTCTTTCCAGTACATCGGATCATCAATGGCGTCTTTAAACATTGGATAAGTACTTTCTACAATAGTTGCAATCGGATCACCTGAAGATTCAAGCCAGATATCTTCAGGTATATCAATCATGGCACAACCATCATTTGAACCTCCGATTGTTCCATCACCAATGCTTGCGATACATTCTGAGAATTCTGCCAAATCTTTAAAATCAATGCTATTACCAAGGTTCTGAAGACTCATGTTCTTAGTCAATTTATGGATAGTGCAGTCTTTCCACAAATTCGACGCGTTAATGGACGCATTAACAATATCTTGCCGAGTTCCCTTGGGAATAACAGGCAAGATCTGTCTAAAATCCTCACCAAGTACAACGGTTTTCCCTCCAAAAGGTTTATGTTCCAACATTGGGTCGATGAGTTTCAAAAGACCTCGTAAAGTATCGTTTAATGCCTGGAAGCAATGCTTGTGCATCATCGATGCCTCATCCCAAATTATAAGTTTAGAACGAACAACAAGCTCAGCAAGCGAACTCCCTTGATTGATATTGCAAGTTGAGTCCTGAAGTGGGTTCAATGGAATAACAAATCGCGAATGTGCAGTCCTCCCACCGGGCAATAGAAGAGAAGCTATACCGCTAGATGCAACATTCAGTACAATTTCTCCTTTCGACCTCAATCCTGAAGATAAAGCCTTCCACAAAAATGTTTTTCATGTTCCTCCATATCCGTAGACAAGAAACATCCCACCTTTATTTGATCGTACAACACGCATTATCGTTGAGTAAACTTTATGCTGCTCATCGTTAAGTTTCGAGATGAGGTCCTTGTTCTCTTGCAAAAGAACATCACGATCCTAACACAATTAATCATATATAAGTCTATCTCGGTTGCTATGAATGGTGTCAGCATCGGGAAATGACATTGAGTCAAAATCACGCAGACTCCTACCGAGATTTTGCAATAATTTTTCAATTTCCAACAACGTAAGATTCTTGATTTCGTTCTCACTCAAAACCAAATCTGTTGCATAAGATCATAATAATAATTATTTATATAAATTAATATTATAACAAATATAAAAGGTTTTAGTAGTCAACATAATTTTTTGTAAATAATACCTTGATGTTGTAAAAGGCGTCGACGTTTGTATAAAATATAATCAGAAAGAAATTTCCAACATTTGTCCCAGACATTATCTGGTCGGCTCAAGGAGTCGGACGAAAGCAGTGATGCAAATAAACCTCTAAGATTCTCCGCAGAAGCACATGAGCTCGCTTCATTGATGGCATCAATATATTCCTTATCATCTTCTAACAATCCTAGAGCAAAGCAAGCCTCTCGACAGGAAGAATGTTGAACACCGTCAACCTTCTTGTAGTCGTTGTGACACGTTTCTCCACGAACAACATTGAGAAGATACCTCAGATAGTACATATCACCAGCTCCGGGGGGGAGGGGACATAAAAAACTCGTCCTATAGATTTGCCAATTTGTCTCGGCATCCATTTTCTGAGATTCGGTTTCCACGTGAATTTTGTGGGAGCTTGGCGACGTTAGCTCTCTCGCCAGGATAGATTTTATTCGCTTCCATCCATGCTAAAAATATACTTTCTTTTACTGAATCCTTCTTAAGAACGTCATCTATTCTTTCAGAATCTGAGAAAATAACGTTTTGTTCATCGGGAAGATGAAAACTTAAACGTTCAACTGGAGGATATTTATATTGAATTTCGAATCCTAGCAGTCTCCATGCTGCCTCGCAGGACAAAATATACCTACAATTGTAATACATGCTCACCTCGTCAATAGTTTTTCCAGATTCTTTGTCATTGCTACTCGTATAGAATGATGTCGTGACACGATCATTTCCTTTATTGACATACTTGAACAAATACTTTATCGACCTTGACTGGTTACACCATTCCACATTGATGTGAGCTCCATATTTCATCAACAAATAACGATTGTGCGGCACAACATATTTGTTGTCAAGAGGTACTCCATTTTTTTCCACTGTCCTCCCATCATTCCTACGTCTATAACGTGGATAACCTTCATCATCAATAGTCGTCACATCTATAAATTTTTTGGGGAACTGTTTAGTGCAAATTCCATCAGCCATGCAAGGAAAAGTTTTTCTAGCACCACCGCATGGACCATGTATCATATGGTCCTTCACTACCGCGTAATTACATGGGTTTAAACTCTCGTCGGGTATTTCAGCTGATATAATTCGATCTATATCATCGACAAACTTGTTTTCTTTTGCCAAAAACACCATAATATGGGCATGTGGCAAGCCACGTTTTTGAAACTCCATCGTGTATACCACTGCAATAAAAATAAAAGGAAAAAATTAATATATTAATCATATTTGAAGAAACGGACAATTGAAATGAATTTTTCACCTGCCATGACTTCACCAAAGAGTTTATTTTACCGAAGCTCTTTGATCAAGGAATCCAACTTGATTTTAAACACCCTACAAGTATGAAGCATTCAACTCATTTATCCATTTCAAACTGCCAGATTTTGTTTCCACTAATATATCCCTGTCTCCTAAGGCTTGATCAAAATCTCCAACAATAAGAGCAGCAACCTCAGAACTTGAAGGCATATTGTATCTCCTAGCATCCGTACTTCTCCGACCGATTAGATGCAAACAAACATCACGTTGACCGCCTTCTAAAATCTTCTCCTTTGCCATTCTAAAAGTCTTAACTAATACATTGTTTTCATCTAGCATTCACTTTAAATCATTGACGAATGACTCGTGCAAATTATTACGCTCACTCCCTTGCCTAGAAAACAAAAAAGAAATTAGGGTCATATTACATAAACAATTAAAATCAAATAATGAGATTGACAAATAAACATACCTGACTGAGTTTAATCTATTGGATATTTCATTGTCCGTGTCATATATGTATAATTGTGCGAATTTCGGTGTCACACCATTGGATGGCAACAAACTTCCCATTAGATGATAATTTTGCCCATACAATCGGAAAACATGAGGACCTCTGCCTTTATTTACGTTGGTGTCAATCTTGCCTCCCATCGATGTGAAACATAACATATTATTGTATGATCTGATATTGTCCTGGAAGTGCTTGCACTTATTTCCCACTCCAAACAACAAATCTCCCAGCACAACAGGTGGTTCCTTGATAGGAGGAAGTTGAATTATGCCATGACCACAACACGAAGAATATCTGGGTTTGGATTTTGGATAGGAGAGTAACCTTTCTTCAAACCAAAACACCGCGTAACAAAATTCATATTTGTATGTTGCATCTCCAATATCCCAATACTCTACAAAAAATAAATGACACATATATCACACAAATATATTAAGTGGAAATTTATTTATTAAATTTATAATTTCATCGCGAACTTGAATTCATAACATACATACCTTGTTTTTCAACTACGAATGTCCCATTTGATGAATAATGGGTGCAATCATTCTTAATGCCATCGAATATTGTTGTACCGTTAGAAATGGGATCCACACACGTAGATTCCTCACATGTTAGATCAATTATTTTTGTCGAGTTAAAAGACCTACTTGAAGACTCCCCTCTGCACTTTTTCTTTTTATTGTATGTTGAAATTGTTTTTGAAGATGACGTCCCTATAATTGTAAAACCAATTTACTTAAATATATTCACCCCAAATGAAAATATGTAATTTAATTACGTAATTTATACAAAATAATAAAAAATTCTAAAACTAAATATACCATTTGTGATGTTAATAAATGCAGTTTTTTGCACTGAATTAACAATGTCAGTTGACGACCTCTGCAATTCAAATGGTTTGGATACATTTGTACCAATCTTTAAAGATAGCAGACTGTTTTCTGAGAAAAAGAAAGAACATTATATTAGATTAATTTAAATAAACAAATTGAAAGTAATAAGAAATAAAATATATTAGAAAAATATATTGGTAATTGATAATACTAATTTGTATTAAATATTAAACACTACAAATAATTAAAATTAAATTTAAAAAAAAGAAACGTACCATTTGTAATGACAGAACTGGGGATATAACTATCTGTATTAATATTTGTGCCATAACAACCTTGTAAACCAGCTAGTGTACACAAACCCGACGATGATTGCACATCTATTACTGTTGACATTGAAGGATATGTATTTGTGATGTTAATAAGCGAATGGTTTGATAATGGTCGTTCAGGCCAATTTTGCGAATCTCTTGTCGCATCCATGGTAGAAATAGACAAATTCGAGCTTCTCATATTTTCTGCATAGATAAAAATAAAATAAGATCAATAATTAATTAAAGTGCACATGATATCATTAAAAATAATTCATATGTATTTACAAAAATTAATGAAATTATAAAAACCAAAAATAGTTTTATATTTTTTATTTTTGATTAACGAAAAAAATACTAATTATATACTTATTTATAATATAAATTTATTATATATTTATTTATCATCTAATATATTTATAAGTATATAAATAATTTTCGATTTTGTATAAATCATATCATTTAATTTTATTACCAATGGAAAAAAAATATAATTATTAGCTAATATATTAAAAGGTATAAAAATATAATTTTGGAAGCTAAATTTTATTTAGATAATTTAGATAATATATCTTACAATAAATTTTAATAGATTGATCTTCTAATTAAATTAATATTTTTGGATAATAATTTAATCAAACATTGTTACCAAAATAATAATTTTTCGAACTGAAAAGAAATATTAAATAAAATCAATTAACATTTTAATTTGTTCCTCAAAAAAAAAATTAACATTTTAATTTGTAGTTCATTTTTTTTTATCTAAAATATTGCTATTATTTATAATAAATATCAAACAAATAATTCATATTGGGCCATATTTTAAAACATAGTATTGAGTGGTATACAATTTTAAAAAATTGGAACAGCCCAACCCTTTTAAAAATATCTGATCCTTTTGTAAAGCCCATACTCTACACACAAATACACCAATTTCTCTTATTAAAAAAAAAAATAATAATAAAATCACAGCCATCCGATCTAAGATCGGACGGCCAAAAGGTATCCATGTGTGTAAACAACATTTTGTAGAAGGATCTAGAATGTTGGCAACGTGTACGATGGTGATTTAATGCATGATCCCCAAAAATCGAAAAAAAAAAAATAAAAAAACACTGGCCATCCGATTTCAAATCGGATGGCCACAACACATCCCACCCAAACCACCCACCCTCATTTCGAGAATTGCAGAACATGGTTTTGTTCTTGTTCATTCATCTCACTCTCTCTTATCCGAAAAACCACTCTCTCTCTCTACCTTCTCTCTCACTGTGAAACCCTAATCTCTACTCTGTCATTTCTCTCCATTTCGAAATGAACCGACTTCGGCTCTAATTCACCCCCATATCTAATCTCCCAGTCTTTTGGTAATCTATGTATACCACTTAAGACTGGGTGTAATTTTAGAAGATGGTACATTTATTGGGTTTGTTTTAATATTTTTTTTCGTTCATTTTCGAGTTAGGGTTTCCAACATTAAACCTGTAAATATTCATGAGATGGCTTTTTTGGGTGGTTTTCGCTCATTTTAATCGGTTCTGTACATGGTTTTTCGAACATTTACCTTGTAAATAACTAAAATCCGGTGGTTTCTTCATAGTCACACGGTTTTTGTCGATTTACAAACATTTTCATATGTAAACCAAAAAAATTTTATGTTTTTTCTAACGGATCTGTACATTGTTGGGTAGATCTGCCAGATTTTAATTTATTTTTGGGGATTTACATGAAAATGAACCAAAAATGCCAAAAAATACCATACGCTTGAAGATCTGCTGATATTTTGAGGTTCGCCGGTTTTCCATTTTTAAGAACTGATTTACTACATAACATTCATGGTCTTGAGTCAGAATCGCAAGTCTTATATTTTTTGTATTTTTTTCGATCTTTGGTTAATGTGATCTTTCTGTTTTCGTATTTTTTTAACCAAAAAACATATTTATTACAAATTACTTTATGGTATTTATGTAAAAATACAAACGATTATCTCCAAAATTATTTTTGTACTAAGCGATAAACTGTAAGAGTTTGATTTTTTTGTATTCGTTTTCGATATTTGGTTAACAGATCTTTCAGGTTCTTATTTTTTTTTAAAAATAATATATTTATTAAAAATTACTTTATGGTATTTATGTATAACATACAAACCATTATCTCCTATATTATTTTTATACTGAAATTTTAATTTATTTTCTCATTTTCTTTATGTTATTTACAGACCAGTTAAAGTCTATGTTTTGCTTTTTTTTTTTTACAAAAAAATAATTATATACTAAAATATTTAATGTTATTTTCGTAGAAAATTTTAACTAATAATCCGGATATTTGTTTTAGACTTAAATCTTACTTTATTTATTTTTTGTATTTTGTTTATGATTTTACCAGATATGTTAACCGTTATGCTTCTAGTGTTTTTTTTACAAATAAAAACCAAAGTTCTTCATTTTTTTATGATTATAAAACTGAATTATATTTTTTTTATAAGATATATAAATCCAATATGATAAAATATTTTTCTACTGTTACTAAGATTAAAAAAATTAATTATAAAAAATATTTTTCTACTATTTAAATAATTATTTTATTTAGTTAGTCTTACAAAATCTAAAAAACAAATACTAAGAAAATTAAGAAAAATAATTTATAATTTATCAGGTTAATTTTTTTTTAAGATCCTAATTGTCTAAATATAGTTTGATAAAACTTTTAGGTTATCACCAACTTGACCATACTCTCAGAAAGTATTGGAATCCTGTTGGAGAATTTGTCTATTTTAACTGCCTTATTGTTTTATTTAGGAGATGTAAAATTTCTGTGAAATTGAATGAAAATTAGATAAAGGATGGTGTTGAAACAGATTTGGTGTATGGAACAGAGTTTAACTATCATCAACCAAAAAGATAAGTAATGCGATAATATTCATTTTAAGTTTTAATTTACATTTACTTTTATATGATCAATTCTGACTTTGTTATTTCTTATGGGCAGGGGAAATTTTACAACAGGTTATTTGGTGATTCAGAAACATTTAAGGTAATCCTCATTTTTTATTCTCATTTTGTAGTTTGAATATTATAATAACTTTGGAGTATACAGACATATTCAGCTGTATGAACATAGAATAGATAGATATGTATCCTGTAACTCAGATAAAATACAGAAAAAATAAACAAAAACTCTACAAAAAGATGAAAAACCTAACAGTTAAGAACTGTACATATTACATATAGGGATAGGTATCAGAAATAAGTACTGAATATAGTGATGAGAAAACAATGACATTTCAGAACATGAAATACAATTGACAGTAAATAATTACAACTATTTGTTTACAACATATAAAATATATAGAAGCAACATACCCTTTTCATGTTCTGAGTTCCCATTTCTCTTAATTCCAATAACAGAGTGTCCTGTTAGCTTTCTCATCGTTATGGATAGGAGAATTTACAGTTTATAATGAAGAACTATTAGATGTGTTGAGATATTGTGTGTTATTCTGCAAATCCGTTTGGCATGAATGAAATGGTTTATATAGACTGTGGATGCATATATATGGAATGTTTGTGATATGTTAAATAGTATCTTTCAATTTAGGTAACTTTTTTAATTTCTATACATCACATATGTACGATTGAAATATTTTTTTTTAAAATGTTTATAAAATCGCAATTTAAATTAACTATTTAGTCAAAAGAGAATCTTATATTTGTTATATAGTGGGATAAAATAGATGTCCATAAACTGATGATTGCATGAAATATTTTTTGATGCACTAAGTCGTTTTAAAATGATAGGTATGGTATTAAGATATTTTAAAATTATCTGTATTATATAATTCGATTTGTTACTTTTAGAACAAATGTGTTTCTTGGGAGTTGAAATATCTTAATTAATCTACTGGAATAGGATATTATATCTTACAACAATTTTAGTTTGTAGTTAATACATGTCTGTTATTGTTTTAATCACACGTGATCAGTATGGCTCCAATTTAATTGATGATTGTGTTTTATGTTTGAATTGTTATCTATATTGAACTTTGAGGAAAAAACCCTCTTGACCCTGCTCCTAGAGAGTAGTGGAATCCTGTTGGGTTCTCAAAGGACGATTGATGTGTTTATTTACAATTTTTATTAGTCTGAATGTATGTTGTACCAGTTTACATGTTTATTTTGATTCCAGCACTGTAACAATTACAGATGTACGACTTAATAGTAAAATTAAAATGAAATAAGTCTTAACCGATTTAAAAGAGTAATTGTAAACTTCCAATAGAACTGAAATACAATTTTTTTTTAAAAAAAATACCTAAATCCCAATAACATAGAAAATCTTAACAAAGTTTCCTCAAAAAAAAAAAAAAAAATCTTAACAAAGTCCATAGATGCAATGTCAATTTGCAAAATGGATTGGCAGTAACATCAAACTGAAAAACAAAATCAATGAATACATCGAATGTAAAATAAAAATATTATTAAAAATGTTGTTATAATATACTCATAAAAAATATAACAAACACACATTAAAATTGTCTTCGAAAATTAATTATATAATGAGAGATTGTGATCAGTCTCGAAAAAATATAAGACTAATAGGTATTTTTAATTTCAATAATTAATAGTACTTCAGTTTTCATTATCACAATAACTTATTAAAGGATATGTTGAAATTGAAGGTTAATAGTTAAAAACATTAAAATTAAAATAAAACTAATAGAAGCTTATAAATTCAGCAATAAGAAAATTGAACAGGCAAATGAAAAGAAACTTTTATTAATAGTACTGAAACCACGCAAATAGAACTGAACTGAAATAAATTGTAACAAAATACCCAACTCCTATAATTGGTTTTTTAAATAACCAATAATCTAACACTAAATTTAAGACAAAATTGCTATTCACTATCTATTTAATCCTTTTCCTTCTTTATAATGCTTTTCATCTTCATGCTCGTCGTTGAAGATGAAAATTGCTCATTCAAAGCCCTCTTTGCAAGTGGCGACGCATCGGACCGATTGCGTTTGCCAAGAAGCTTGCTAGGTGTGCTAACTTCGTCCCCCGATGAACTCTCATCTAACTCCTATGAACACAAAATAACCAATTTCAGAATTAAAAAATCAATAGAATACATATAAAAAAACCTAAAAGATCAGATTCTTACATTTTCATGACGAAGTTCATCTCCTTGAAGTTTTGATAAGTAGTCTGATTCCTTTAGAATATAAAATAAATTTTGTAAAAAAAAACCAAAAAAATGAAATAATTATATGTTTGGTAGTTAATATCTAACAATTACCTGACTCTCAAGAGAAGTAGCTCCATATTTCCAAACCAAATCTTGATCCGCTGTCAACTTAACCACTGAAAAAGCTCCGGCATAATTCTGGAGATGTTCCTCTTTAATTTGTACTTTGAAAAGGACCATCTTGCCAATTTGAGCTTTCAAATCGGGGGCCAGCTCACCCGCTGAATTACTGCCACCTTTCTCTTTCTAAATAAATACAGAATAATACAAGTTTTAATTATATATATATATATAATATTTTGATATATGGATTAAATAGCTAATCTGTGAGGCCCCAAATTTTAACAACGTGAGATACAGTGTTATTGTCACGCCCCAAACGGGACGCGACGAACGATTCACAACTTAAATACAAATGGACTAACAGTCCAGACAATACCAATGAGAACCCAATAAAACAGTCTAAATAGCAAATGCGAAATAAATAACGGATACAAGTTATCACTTAAAGTCTACATTCCATCACCAAATTACAATCCGAAATTCAACAAGGTAGTAACTTAACGTCAAAGGGTCATACGCCCCTCAATTACAAACCCGAATTGATTAGGATACAAAAGTCCAACAACAACATAATAAGAAAAGAGTCCGATCAACAACAAGATGCGAAAATCCAACAAGCGTAGTACAAGGTCTCAATCCAGAGCGATTCAAAGATCCCCAAATAAATCCTCATCTAAGGTTAGAAAACAAAGTGGGGATGAGACAAAAATCTCATGGATGGGGTGATCGTGTGCGAAAGTGTGGCGTAATATAGTTAATGTGAGAAAGCGATTATCAAAACGCGTGAGTATGATGCATGGTTCCACACGCAGATTCTACAAGCGTCGTGATAAATTATTTAAATAATATAATTATACGATTTAAGAAAACAATTCATGGTCACACAGGCACTATGTGATACAAATAAGACAGGTAGGATTGCGTGCGATGAATGTAACGCCAATCCTATGCAAGGCAATTAATGGTTGCGTACGGACTTGTAGCGCCAACCAATGCAAAACAGGTAGCGGTTGCGTGAATGTAACGCCAACCAAAACGGGACGATAACTCCGAATCGTGTGGATCGAATAAAATGATTCCTTCGTTCTTCCTTGTAACTCCCCAGCCAAGTATGGTCCAAGACCGTCACCTTATTGCTCCGTAGGCAAAGACAAAATCCCGAGAGAGCCAAGAGGCTCGGATCTGTCATAATCATGATTATACCTCGATACTACGACCCGCTTCCCTTGGACAAACTCCGTCCCTCGCCATGCGGGATTAGGACGATGGGGCCGGAAGAGTGGAATAGCAGCCGAGCTGCCCGGTTCCATCCCCGACGTATCCATTCCGACTGTGAGCTCGACACACCAAGTTGACTCAGGCAGGAAGGTAATTACAATTACAGGCAGTCAACCAGGCAGTCGAGTATTATTGATTCAGGGAAGCAGTTTAGGAGAATTTTCAAAAAAACGCGAGTGGCAATTATGGCGTTGGTGGAGTTTATGGATGAAGATGATTATCGGAAGGATAAGCAACCTTCGATATCTTGAATAAGAATTGGGTGGAACATAAGTCCCGTTATAGATTCAAAATCGCAAGGCGAGGGAGTCGCTCCGCGATCGGGTATTAATCGGTCAAATTGATCCGATAAGTCAAGGGTTTTTGGGAAAATAAAATACTTTAATTAAATCTCCAAGTCAGAGGGTCCAGGGCAATTTTAGTAAAAGAGAAAATAATTTGAGTTAGGTCCTTTATAAAAGAAAAATTGTAATTTAGCCCCGTTTTGTAAAAACCAACACTTTTGGGGTTAAAAATTGAATAAATAAATATCCCGACCTTGAAAAATTATGAGGTTAGTTCCTAAATTCTCCAAATTTTCCAGAGATTCAGGTTTTTAAAGTTTTATGGTCGAGTTTTTTATAAAAATCTCACATTGGCCCCAAATTTGTAAAAATTGTCAATTCGGACCTTAAGTTTTAAAAATTCGAACTCACAAACCGGAAGGGCTTTTAATGTGATTCCAGTTGGAAAATGTCACTAAGGTTGGTAGGATATTGGTACAAAAGCAGTTTTTAAAAGCAATATGTGTAGGTCCTTCAACTTTTGAAAATATCATTTTTGTCCTATTTTAAAATAATTGCCTTTAAGGCTTTTAGGGTCCAATTGTTATGAAATTTGAACCTTGGGGCCAAAATATAATTAAGTTATAGTTAAGTTAGTATTTCCAGGTGCATGGGCTGCATAAGTCCTGGAAATTTCATTTGGGTCCTCAAGTTTAATATTTTCACATTAGTCCCTCATTTTTAGTAAAATTGTTTTCCAAGCCCTAACCACTTGGATTTTTGGAATACTTTTAAAATATGGGATTCCCAGTAACTTAAAAGTAAAAATTTAAATTTATAAAGTTTAGGTCTGGTACAGTTTTTAAAAATTGCAAAGTAGCCCTTAAACTTTCAAAATCTTACAATCTAGTCCTTGGGCTTTTAAAGGTTGATTTTATTTATCTTAAAACTCTTAAAACATTATTAAAATGTCCAAAAGTCATTTTTGAACCTGAGTACAGTCCCAAATTTCGAAATTTGCAGAGGGGTCCTTTAACTTTTATTTTCTTGCAATTTAGTCCACCAACTTTCCATTTTTGCATTTTTAAGTCCAAAATTGAAATTTAATCAATTATGCTCGACTTTTCCAGGTTATAAGTCATCCAAAACATAGATTTTAAAGATCATACACATGCATGTCCAATACATACAAGAATTCATCAATTAAAGCATTAAAGTGTACATGCATGCACCTAAAATTCAATAAATAGTAATTTTAAGCAACTCTTGAGAATTTTTATGATTTGATATATAAAATTGACATGCAATACATAGATTATATATATCTCAAGGCTCATGATCAAATTTTCTACATGCATTTTAATAAAACACCTAAAAGTTGGAAAAATAATTTTCCACCCACCTTAATTTTGGAAATTGTGAAATAAAAGGACAATTTCACAATTTTTGATGAGGCTTCTTAGGTCAGCCCCTAAGTCAAGAAAATATCAAAATTTGGAGTTAGAAAAATGAGAGAAAAATTAAGGAGAAAAGAAGGAAATAAGGAAATGAAAAGGACTACACTTTACCTTGTGTAGTAGAGTGTTGGAGACTAGTTGAAGCTCAAAAATTGGAAATTTGGCTCAACTCCAAAAATCTCCTAAGGTCAGCCCCTATTTCTCAAAATGAAAAAGGGGTGTTAAAATTTGAAAAAAATAGGAAGAGTAGGAAAGAAGGGTCTAGTACACAATTCTTACCTTTGTAGTCAAATTTTCTCTACTATTTTCTTCTTCAAGCTTGAGGTCCTTCTTCAAAATATTGTCAAGCTCTAACCTTCAAAGTCTTCTAAATGTACCTCCAAAACCAAATTTAAACTTAAGTTAAGAAGGTAGAAGAGATGAACAATGTGATATCCAAAAATGGATTGAAGCTAAAATTTCTTACCTTTTAGTATAGTGGTTCGATTTTTATGAAGGATAGGGAGGAAAAAATGTTGAAAACTTTCTAAGTATGGAAGAAGAAAGTGAAAGAAAGAATAGAGAGAAGTTGGGAGTTTTTAGAGAGAAGGAGGAGAAAGGCTTTGAGTGTTAGAATGTGTTGATGAGAAATGAAATGAAATTTTTGTGTAAAATGCCATAATGGCCGTCAAGTGAGAGAGGAAGAGAGAAATTTTTTGTTCAAATTGTGTCTTGTAATTTGTCTCTTGCATGGAGACAAAAATGCAAGTCAAAGTGTGGGTCAATTTGAATTTGAGAGGAATAAGAAGAATGTTGGTTAAGTGGGAATAAGTTGGGGAAAATAGTAATAAAGAATTGGTGTATAAGATGATGTGTATAATGTTTGAATTAATGATATAATTATACACAAGATGACTAATATATGGTGTATGTGTACAAGAGTTGGATGATATTTTTATCCCAAAATATCCATCATGGCCAGCCCACTATGAGGGTAAAATGGTAATTCCATATATTTTTTTGTCCCAATTTTGATGATAATAGATGAAATATATCAATCTCCAAAATAATTAGTGATTCCCTTGATCACTTGTAAGTCTCATGATCACTTAAACTAAATTAAAGTCTTAATTCTATAAGGTAAAAGTCTCCAAAATAAATAGTCTCTTAAAATTCTAAGGTGACTAATAAATACAAAAATAGTAATAATGATCAATCAAGTGATCATAAATGAGGAATAGAATTAATGATGATCATGATTACAAGCAATTAAATAAAATGAAATAAAATACAAAAATGTATATATTGTTATTAATTACCCGTCAAAATGACGCGTAAAATAGTCGATCGAAAGCTTAAACAACAATAAGATTCAACTAATAGCTTCGAAAAAATCGGGGCTTCACATCCTCCCTCCTTAAAAGAATTTGGTCCCCAAATTCTCTTCGCAATAGTTCGGGATATTGATTCCTTATGTCATCTTCCATTTCCCACGCTACGTTGCCTTTCGTCTCGGTTGTGGTTCTCCGCCACACCACTTTAACCATCGGAATTTCTCTCTTACGCAATTGTCGATTCTGGCCGTCGATGATCCCGATTGGCCTCTCGTGTAGGATAGATTTTCCATTAGAGGAGGAGTATCTTGAGTGATGATATGCTCGGGATCCGCTGATACTTCTTCGCTCGACACGTGGAATACATCGTGCATTCCTACATATGGTGCTTTAGTAACTCAAGTCAGAGGGCTAACTTCCCGATCCTCTCGTAAAATCTTGTAAGGTCCAACATATCTCGGACTCAATTTGCCTCCTTTCTTCGGATTGATCAATCCTTTCCGTGGTGAGAGTCTAAGAAATACTTCATCACCGACTTCAAATTCCAAATCCTTTCTTCTCTTGTCCGCGTAACTCTTTTGGCGACTCGAGCCGTGCGAATCCGCTCCTTGATCGCTTGACCTTCTCCATGGCCTCCGAACTAAGTCGACCTTTGGAATCGAGGGCGACTTTCGTTTCTCTTTTGAGTCCATTGGTCATCAATCTCCCAATGTAGTGGGGATCTACATTTTCGCCCATACAATGCCTCATAGGGTGCCATCCCAATCGTGGCTTGATAACCTGTTATTGTAGGCGAACTCGGCTAATGGTAAGTGCGAATCCCAACTTCCTTGAAAGTCCAGTGCGGGCTCGCAACATATCTTCAAGGGTTTGAATTGTTCGCTCGACGTCCATCGGTTTGTGGATGTCTTCTTTGTCTTTGAAACTTAGTGAGGTACCCAATTCCTCATGCAAGCACTTCCAAAATCTGAGACAAACCTCGGGTCTCTGTCGGATACTATATCGACCGGTACTCCATGCATCGAATGATTTCTGATATAAATGCATGCAAGTTTACGCAAGCTATCGGTTTTCTTGATGGGTAAAAAGTGTGCGATTTCGTGAGTCGGTCTACAACTACCCGTGATAGCGTCCTGGCCTCTTCTGGTCCTTGGTAGATCCATCACGAAGTCCATTGTTATATGTTCCCATTTCCACTCGGGAATTCTCAACGGTTGTAGTAAACCAGATGGTCGTTGGTGTTCTGCTTTTACTCGTTGACAAGTCAAACATCTCGCAACGAACTCCGCTACCTGGTTCTTCAGGTTTACCCACCAATAACTTCGTTTCAAATCTTTATACATCTTGTTTCCTCCAGGATGTATAGTGTATTTTGAACGGTGTGCCTCTGTTAGGATTTTATTCCTAATCTGTTCGTCATTTGGTACACACACTCGATTCCGGAACCTGATAACTCCATCTTCAGGTACCGAGAATTCTGATCTTTCTCCTTTAAGTATCTTCTCCTTCAGTTTTTGAAGATGTGTATCTTTTTCTTGTGCTTCTTTGATCTCACTCAAGAGATTGGGTGTAATCGAAATGTTAGCACATGAAATCGAGTATTGTTCTCGCGATTCCAATTGCTCACTCATTTAATGATTCCCACTCTCGAATCATAAGTCCGCTAAGCTCGCCTTTCCCGCTTAGAGCGTCTACTACGACGTTAGCTTTTCCGGATGGTATTGAATATCAAAGTGATAGTCCTCAATCAACTCCATCCATCTCCGTTGCCTCGAGTTGAGATCTTTTCTCGGGAGAATAGATACTTCAAGCTCTTATGATCCGTGAAAACCGTGAATGTTGCTCCGTAGAGATAGTGTCTCCATTTCTTCAACGCGAAAACTATCGCGCCAATTCCAGGTCATCGTTGGGTAATTGGCCTCATACGGCTTGAGCTTTCGTGATGCATAAGCGATAACCTTTCCTTCCCGCATGAGTACTTGCTCCTAGTCCTTCTTTTGATGCATCACTTGTAGACGACAAAGTTTTACATTCCCTTTGGAAGGGCTAAGACCGAGCCGTAGTAAAGTCGTTCTTCACTCTTGGAAACTCGTCTCGCACTTGTCGCTCCACTCAAACTTGACTTGCTTCCGGTTAGTCGAGTGAGTGGTCCAAATTATCTTAGAGAAGTCCTGGATAAATCTTCGATAATATCCAGCTAGTCTAGAAACTTCGATTTCGCTCTGACTCGGGTTGTTTCCATTCAACCACCGTCGTACCTTCAAGGATCTACCGCAATCCCGTGCGGATACTATATGTCCCAAGAATGCGACTTCACTAAGCCAAAATTCGCACTTGCTGAATTTAGCATACATCTTATGCTCTCGTAGTGTCTCTAAACGATTTTCAGGTGACGTTCGGTTCTTCTCTAGACTTAGAGTATACAAGTATGTCATCAATGAATATCACTACGAATTGATCCAAATAAGGTTGGAAGACTCGATGCATCGGTCCATAAATGCCGCTGGTGCATTCGCCGACGAAAGGCATTACTACAAACTCGTAGTGTCCATATCGGGTTTGAAATGCGCTTTGGAAATGTCTCCTTCATGGATTTTCATTGGTAATATCCTTGTTGTAAATCAAACTTCGAGTACACCGTTGCTCCTTGAAGTTGATCAAATAGTTCGCCTATCCTCGGGAGGGGATATTTGTTCTTGATGGTCACACTATTAAGTCCACGATAATCTATACATAGTCTTAATGTGCCATCCTTCTTTTTGACGAAAAGACAAAGCTCCCCACGAGACGTACTCGGTCGGATAAATCCCACATCCATCAGCTTTTTGTAATTGCATTTTCAACTCTTGTAACTCAAGAGGAGCCATTCTATACGGTGTTCGCAATCGGGCGGTCCCTCGGCAACACCGATGGTGAACTCGACTTCCCTATACGGGAGGGACAAAGTGGTGAGTTCTTGTGGAAATACGTCCGTATATGCTGATACTATAGGTACTTGGTTGATTTGTATCTCAACCTTGGGTTTGTTAATTACAAACGCCAAATACCCCTGAGCCTCTCTAGTGATCGCCCTTCTCGCTTTCATTGTCAAATGATTGGGGCAATCTTAACTCGTGCCCTTCCCGAAATCTCCACTTCGGGTTTTCCGGGTTCACATAGCTTAATGGACTTGTTATGGCAGTCCATTTGTGCATGGTGTGCAGATAACCAGTTCATTCCCAATATTACGTCGTATTCGGATATAGGTAATAAGATCAAATTGGCAGGAAAGTTTATCTCAAAGAATCTTAACTTCGCATGCATTATAGATGATATCCGTTATCTGACTCGCACCCATAGGAGTTGACACTTCTAAGCATATAGGCATATGTTCCATGCATGCATGCAGTTTGTGTACAAAATGCGGTGCAACAAATGAATGCGTTGATCCAGGGTCGAACAATATTTTAGCGTAGTGGTTAGATACTAGAAGCGTACCTTCTACCACGTCCTGTTGCCTCCGAGCCTCTTGTCCGGCTAGTGCAATGCTCGAGCGGGCATCCTCGCTCGACACCCCGGCCGTTTCCGGCTTTTGTGGTTGCGTTGGTTTGGATCGGCCATTGTACTTCGGCAATCTTGCGGTGGTGCCGATTACTACCACATCGCAAACACCTTCCTTGTTTATGCCAACAGCTTGTCGGCGGATGTCCTTGCCGCAATGCGTACATTCCCGACCCGCTTTCCTTGTCTTGACGGTCTCTTTCCTTTGTCATCATCTCCGTTAACCGTCCTTCAAAACTTAGCAGGGCGGTTTAGACGATCGTCCCACACCGCCTCTTAAAATCGTTTCGAGGCCTACTCACTGAATCTGTCCAATACGGTTCGATCCCCGACTAAATGCGGAGAGTCGCTTTATCATGGCCGAGTAGGTTGCCGCGTTCAATCAGCTCAACAATCAAGCTTTTCAAGTTCCATTTCAATCCTCGAGTGAACTTGTAAAGCTTATCCTCTTGATTGATCGATTGTCCCAGAGCATACTTGGACAATCGGTGAAATCAGACTTCATCGAGCCACACATCGAGTTCCCTTGCCTCAATCTATGAAATTCATCCCTGCGTGCTTCCTTCACGACTGGGAATATACTTGTTCATTGAACTCACCAAGAAATTTCCCATGTTCGATTACTTGGGTCTGTTCCCATCTCCTTTCAACGCCCTCCACCGGTCTCTAGCGGCCGATTCCGGATGAAATACAACGAGTGTGACTCTCGCTCGTCGGAGTATTGAAGAGCATTGAAGATATTTTCCAACTTCTCTATCCATTCTTCCGCTTTCACATCGTCCGGCTCTCCCAAGAAGGTTGGTGGGTCGAACCGCATGAATCTTTCCAATGTGCGATCGTTCGCCTCTCGGGCGGGTTCGGGAGCACGGGGTTGAGGCTCACTGTTGCCTCATAAACACCAAGATTTTTGTAATGCTTGTGCGTCATTGTCTCTGCGAGCAGTGGAGGAGGTGGTGGTAATTCGGAGAGGGTACCCGGTCCCCCGGGTACATCGTCGTCTCCTCGTGGAACACGACGAGGTCTCCCACGCCCTCGATGTTCGCCATTCTCGTATCTTGGAGCGTTAGTTGCGATTTGCGAGTAAATGAATACAATAATTATTCGCGTAAAGTAAAAGATATCGCAGGGATAGTAACATCAACACATGACACTGAATAATTGGCAAAAGGCATATCCATTAATATAAAATTGAATACACCCAAAGTACATTAGCAGAATACTAAGTCAGATACATGGAATCAAAATACATCCGAATCTAGTACAATAATGAAAGGTACAACACTGGATTACACAACTACAACAACAAAAGTACAAATGAGAAAAAAATCGCTAGCTAATCGGTGAGATCGCCATCATCATCGCCGCAGCTATGTCTATGATCGGTTGGTCGGGTTGAGGCGGCGCCAACCTCGCCAATCCACAAAGTCCAACCACCGCTCAAATCCCGAGCTCATCGAGTGGAGCAGCCTCCGCTCTCCAATGTCGATGGATCCTCCTCGGGATCCTCCTCGGGATCGGGTACGGGTTCGCCTCGGGGGCAATGGTGAGCATTAGCCGCTAAAGCGCCTCTAGTGCGGCGTCCTCCGAGATAGGGCCTGTGTAAGGTCCTCAATGACCACATCTGCTTGATGAGGGCCTCCTCCAAGCGATCGGCAAGATTTCTACGATGATAGGCGGGCATCAATCTCCCATTTCTCGCGACCGCCGCCGTCCCTCTTCATTTTCTCCCTCATGTTATCCAGGCGCTCTCGGATACTCAGATTTGGTCCTCCCGCTCTTATGGTGTTATCGCGTCCTTGATGATGGTGGTCGATTCGTTCTTCTCATCTTGCTTATCGCCAAGCGCCGAGTCAGTCTCTCATTGCGTTGGCGCTCTGGCTAGTTCTCGTGGTCGTGCGTTCGCTTTCCTTGCCAATGAATCATTAGTGCCCGGTAATATTCCCGCCAAAGACGGGCATGGAATACATCCCACCACGTAGCGGCGTCGGCTCCATCCCGATAAAACAAACTAAGGCGGATCACCAAAGGTAGAGGAGAGATAAGAAAGAACAAGGAAGAACGAGTAAGGGAAATCATAAAATCAACTAAGTCAAGACAAGTATGATTATGAATCTCAAAGTATGCATTCTAACTTAGTTCAAATATTAATAAGACGGTTATATGCCAATTTGAAATCGATTTCACACTTAATTGGTCAAGTCGCGGATTACCCAAAACACGCATCGGGGTCCTATCCTGGGTCACCTCGGTGTAAGTTTCCATCTTACTAGCCGAGCTCGATACCACTCTTCTTTCACGCCCCAAATGGGACTCGACGAACGATTCACAACTTAAATACAAATGGACTAACGTCCGCACAATACCAATGAGAACCCAATAAAACAGAGTCTAAATAGCAAATGAAATAAATAATGTGATACAAGTTATCACTTAAAGTCTACATTCCATCACCAAATTACAATCCGAAATTCAACAAGGTAGTAACTTAACGCCAAAGGGTCATACGCCCCTCAATTACAAACCCGAATTGATTAGGATACAAAAGTCCAACAACAACATAATAAGAAAAGAGTCCGATCAACAACAAGATGCATGAAATCCAACAAGCGTAGTACAAGGTCTCAATCCAGAGTTTGGTTCAAGATCCCCAAATAAATCCTCATCTAAGGTTAGAAAACAAAGTGGGGATGAGACAAAAATCTCAATGGATGGGGTGATCGTAAAGTAGTGTGGCGAATATAGTTAATGTGAGAAAGCGATTATACGAAAACGCGTGAGTATGATGCATGGTTCCACACACGATTCACAAGCGTCGTGATAAATTATTTAAATAATATAATTATACATTTAAGAAAACAGTTCATGGTCACACATGCACTATGTGATACAATCAAGACAGTAGATTGCGTGCGGAAGTGTAACGCCAATCCTATGCAAGGCAATTAATGGTTGCGTGCGGACTTGTAGCGCCAACCAATGCAAAAATGTAGCGGTTGCGTGCGGGAATGTAACGCTAACCAAAACGGGACGATAACTCCGGAATCGTGTGGATCGATGACAAATGATTCCTTCGTTCTTCCTTGTAACTCCCGGTCAAGATGGTCCAAGACCGCACCTTATCGCTCCGTAGGCAAAGACAAAATCCCGGAGAGTCAAGCGAGGCTCGGATCTGTCATAATCATGATTATACCTCGATTACTACCCGCTTCCTCGGACAAACTCCGTCCCTCGCCATGGGGATTAGGGCGATGGGGCCTAAGAGTGGAATAGCGCCGAGCCCCTCCCATCCCCGACGTATCCATTCCGATTGTGAGCTCGACACACCAAGTTGACTCAGCAGAAGGTAATTACAATTACAGCAACAACCAGCAATGAGTATTATTGATTCAGTGGGAAGCGCTTTAGGAGAATTTTCAAAAAAACGCGAGTGGCAATTATGGCGTTGGTGGAGTTTATGGATGAAGATGATTATCGGAAGGATAAGCAATCTTCGATATCTTGAATAAGAATTGGGTGGAACATAAGTCCTGCGTTATAGATTCAAAATCGCAAGGCGAGGAGTCGCTCGCGATCGGGTATTAATCGGTCAAATTGATCCGATAAGTCAAGGGTTTTTGGGAAAATAAAATACTTTAATTAAATCTCCAAGTCAGAGGGTCCAGGGCAATTTTAGTAAAAGAGAAAATAATTTGAGTTAGGTCCTTTATAAAAGAAAAATTGTAATTTAGCCCCATTTTGTAAAAACCAACACTTTTGGGGTTAAAAATTGAATAAATAAATATCCCGACCTTGAAAAATTATGAGGTCAGTTCCTAAATTCTCCAAATTTTCCAGAGATTCAGGTTTTTAAAGTTTTATGGTCGAGTTTTTTATAAAAATCTCACATTGGCCCCAAATTTGTAAAAATTGTCAATTCGGACCTTAAGTTTTAAAAATTCGGAACTCACAAACCGGAAGGGCTTTTAATGTGATTCCAGTTGAAAAATGTCACTAAGGTTGGTAGGATATTGGGACAAAAGCAGTTTTTAAAAGCAATATGTGTAGGTCCTTCAACTTTTGAAAATATCATTTTTGTCCTATTTTAAAATAATTGCCTTTAAGGCTTTTAGGGGTCCAATTGTTATGAAATTTGAACCTTGGGGCCAAAATATAATTAAGTTATAGTTAAGTTAGTATTTACAGGTGCATGGGCTGCATAAGTCCTGGAAATTTCATTTGGGTCCTCAAGTTTAATATTTTCACATTAGTCCCTCATTTTTAGTAAAATTGTTTTCCAAGCCCTAACCACTTGGATTTTTGGAATACTTTTAAAATATGGGATTCCCAGTAACTTAAAAGTAAAAATTTCAATTTATAAAGTTTAGGTCTGGTACAGTTTTTAAAAATTGCAAAGTAGCCCTTAAACTTTCAAAATCTTACAATCTAGTCCTTGGGCTTTTAAAGGTTGATTTTATTTATCTTAAAACTCTTAAAACATTATTAAAATGTCCAAAAGTCATTTTTGAACCTGAGTACAGTCCCAAATTTCGAAATTTGCAGAGGGGTCCTTTAACTTTTATTTTCTTGCAATTTAGTCCACCAACTTTCTATTTTTGCATTTTTAAGTCCAAAATTGAAATTTAATCAATTATGCTCGACTTTTCCAGGTTATAAGTCATCCAAAACATAGATTTTAAAGATCATACACATGCATGTCCAATACATACAAGAATTCATCAATTAAAGCATTAAAGTGTACATGCATGCACCTAAAATTCAATAAATAGTAATTTTAAGCAACTCTTGAGAATTTTTATGATTTGATATATAAAATTGACATGCAATGCATAGATTATATATATCTCAAGGCTCATGATCAAATTTTCTACATGCATTTTAATAAAACACCTAAAAGTTGGAAAAATAATTTTCCACCCACCTTAATTTTGGAAATTGTGAAATAAAAGGATAATTTCACAATTTTTTGGATGAGGCTTCTTAGGTCAGCCCCTAAGCCAAGAAAATATCAAAATTTGGAGTTAGAAAAATGAGAGAAAATTAAGGAGAAAAGAAGGAAATAAGGAAATGAAAAGGACTACACTTTACCTTGTGTAGTAGATTGGGTGTAACTGAAATGTTAGCACATGAAATCTGAGTATTGGTTCTCGTCAGATTCCAATTGCTCAGCTCCTTTAATGATTCCCACTCTCGAATCATAAGTCCGCTAAGCTCGCCGCTTAGAGCGTGCCTACGACGTTAGCTTTTCCGGGATGGTATTGAATATCAAAGTGATAGTCCTCAATCAACTCCATCCATCTCCGTTGCCTCGAGTTGAGATCTTTCTCGGGAGAATAGATACTTCAAGCTCTTATGATCCGTGAAAACCGTGAATGTTGCTCCGTGAGATAGTGTCTCCATTTCTTCAACGCGAAAACTATCGCTGCCAATTCCAGGTCATGCGTTGGGTAATTGGCCTCATACGGCTTGAGCTTTCGTGATGCATAAGCGATAACCTTTCCTTCCTGCATGAGTCTCGCTCCTAGTCCTTCTTTTGATGCATCACTTTGTAGACGACAAAGTTTTCTGTTCCCTTTGGAAGGGCTAAGACGAGTCGTAAGTCGTTTCTTCCGCTCTTTTGAAACTCGTCTCGCACTTGTCGCTCCACTCAAACTTGACTTGCTTCGGGTTAGTCGAGTGAGTGGTCCAAACTATCTTAGAGAAGTCCTGGATAAATCTTCGATAATATCCACTAGTCCTAGAAACTGATTTAAGATTCTGGACTCGGGTTGTTTCCATTCAACCATTGTCCGTACCTTCAAGGATCTACCGCAATCCCGGTGCGGATACTATATGTCCCAAGAATGCGACTTCACTAAGCCAAAATTCGCACTTGCTGAATTTAGCATACATCTTATGCTCTCGTAGTGTCTCTAAAACGATTTTCGTGTGACGCGTCGTGGCTTCTCTGACTTAGAGTATACAAGTATGTCATCAATGAATATCACTACGAATTGATCCAAATAAGGTTGGAAGACTCGATGCATCGGTCCATAAATGCCGCTTTGGTGCATTCGCGGACCGAAAAAGGCATTACTACAAACTCGTAGTGTCCATATCGGGTTTGAAATGCGCTTTTGGAAATGTCTCCTTCGCGATTTTCATTGGTAATATCCTTGTTGTAAATCAAACTTCGAGTACACCGTTGCTCCTTGAAGTTGATCAAATAGTTCGTCTATCCTCGGGAGGGGATATTTGTTCTTGATGGTCACACTATTAAGTCCACGATAATCTATACATAGTCTTAATGTGCCATCCTTCTTTTTGACGAATGACAATTAAATAAAACGGAGACGTACTCGGCCGGATAAATCCCACATCCATCGTTTTTGTAATTGCATTTTCAACTCTTGTAACTCAAGAGGAGCCATTCTATACGGTGTTACGGCAATCGGGCCCTGGCAACACCTCGATGGTGAACTCGACTTCCCTATCCGGAGGGACGACAAGGTGAGTTCTTGTGGAAATACGTCCGTATATGCCGATACTATAGGTACTTGGTTGATTTGTATCTCAACCTTGGGTTTGTTAATTACAAACGCCAAATACCCCCTCGAGCCTCTCTAGTGATCGCTCTTCTCGCTTTCATTGCTTTGAAATGATTGGGGCAATCTTAACTCGTGCCCTTCCCGAAATCTCCACTTCCCGGTTTTCCGGTTCACATAGCTTAATGGACTTGTTATGGCAGTCCATTTGTGCATGGTGTGCGATAACCAGTTCATTCCCAATATTACGTCGTATTCGGATATAGGTAATAAGATCAAATTGGCGAAAGTTTATCTCAAAGAATCTTAACCGCATGCATTATAGATGATATCCGTTATCCGACTCGCACCCATAGGAGTTGACACTTCTAAGCATATAGGCATATGTTCCATGCATGCATGCAGTTTGTGTACAAAATGCGGTGCAACAAATGAATGCGTTGATCCAGGGTCGAACAATATTTTAGCGTAGTGGTTAGATACTAGAAGCGTACCTTCCACCACGCCCTGCCTCCCTCCGAGCCTCTTGTCCGGCTAGTGCAATGCTCGAGCGGGCATCCTTGCCCGATTACCCTGGCCGTTTCCGCTTCGTGGTTGCGTTGGTTTGATCGGTCATTGTACTTCGGCAATCTTGCGTACCAGTGCTTGATTACTACCACAAATAAGAAAACACCTTCCTTGTTTATGCCAGCGATTGTCGGAGATGTCCCTGTTTACGGCAATGCGTACATTCCGACCCGACTTTCCTTGTTCGGTCTTTCCTTTGTCCGCATCTGTTAACCGGTCCCTTCAAACTTAGCAGGCGGTTTAGACGGCTCCCCACACCGCCTCTTAAAATCGTTGAGGGCCTACTCGCAATCATCCCAATACGGTTCGATCCCCGACTAATGCGAGAGTCGCTTTATCATGGTGAGTAGGTTGCCGTTCAATCACAACAACAATCAAGCTTTCAAGTTCCGCCAATCCTCGAGTGAACTTGTAAAGCTTATCCTCTTGATGATCGATTGTCCCCAGAGCATACTTGGACAATCGGTGAAATTCGACTCATCGAGCCACAAGGTTCCCTTGCCTCAATCTATGAAATTCATCCCGCGTGCTTCCTTCACGACACTGGGAATATATCTTTCATTGAACTCAGCCAAGAAATTTCCCCATGTTCGATTACTCGGTCCCCTGTTCCCATCTCCTTTCAACTCGCCTCCACCAGTCTCTCTGTATGATTCCAGGGGCATTTAAATACAAATGAGTGTGACTCTGCTCGTCGGAGTATTGAAGAGCATTGAAGATATTTTCCAACTTCTCTATCCATTCTTCCGCTTTCACATCGTCCGGCTCTCCCAAGAAGGTTGGTGGGTCGAACCGCATGAATCTCTCCAATGTGCGATCGTTCGCCTCTCGGGCGGGTTCGGGAGCACGGGGTTGAGGCTCGCTTGTTGCCTCATAAACACCGATATTTCTTTGTAATGCTTGTGCGGATTGTCTCCGCAGCAGTGGAGGAGGTGGTGGTAATTCCGGAGAGGGTACCCGGTCCCCTGGGTACATCGTCGTCTCCTCGTGGAACGCGACGAGGTCTCCCACGCCCTCGATGTTCTCGCCATTCTCAGTATCTTGGAGCGTTAGTTGCGATTTGCGAGTAAATGAATACAATAATTATTCGCGTAAAGTAAAAGATATCGCAGGATAGTAACATCAACACATGACACTCGAATAATTGGCAAAAGGCATATCCATTAATATAAAATTGAATACACCCAAAGTACATTAGCGAGAATACTAAGTCGGATACATGGAATCAAAATACATCCGAATCTAGTACAATAATGAAAGGTACAACACCGGATTACACAAATACAACAACAAAAGTACAAATGAAAATCGCTAGCTAATCGGTGAGATCGCCATCATCATCGCTCGCAGTATGTCATGATCGGGCTGGGTCGGGTTGAGGCGCGCCAACCTCAGCCAATCCACAAAGTCCAACCACCGCTCAAATCCATGAGCCTCATCGAGTGGAGCACCTCCCGCTCTCCAATGTCGATCGGATCCTCCTCGGGATCCTCCTCGGGATCGCACGGGTTCCGCCTCGGGCGGGCAATGGCCGAGCATTAGCGCTAAAGCGACCTCTAGTGCGGCGTCCCTCCGAGATAGGGCCTGTGTAAGGTCCTCAATGATCGCATCTCTTGATGAGGGCCTCCTCCAAGCGATCGCGCAAGATTACGGGATAGACGGCATCAATCTCCCATTTCTCGCGACAAGCCGCTCGTCCTCTTCATTTTCCCTCATGTTATCCAGGCGCTCCGATACTCAGATTTGGTCCTCCCGCTCTCTTATGGTGTTATCGCGGTCCTTGATGACATGGTCGATTCGTTCTTCTCATCTTGGCTTATCGCCAAGCACCGAGTCTGCCTTGCGTTGGCGCTCCCGGCTAGTTCGTGGTCGTGCGTTCGCTTTCCTTTCCAATGAATCATTAGTGCCCGGTAATATTCCCGCTCAAGACGGGCATGGAATACATCCCACCACGTAGCGGCGTCGGCTCCATCCCGATAAAACAAACTAAGGCGGATCACCAAAGGTAGAGGAGAGATAAGAAAGAACAAGGAAGAAATCGAGTAAGGGAAATCACAAAAATCAACTAAGTCAAGACAAGTATGATTATGAATCTCAAAGTATGCATTCTAACTTAGTTCAAATATTAATAAGACGGTTATATGCCAATTTGAAATCGATTTCACACTTAATTGGTCAAGTCGCGATTACCCAAAACACGCATCGAGGGGTCCTATCCTGGGTCACTCGGTGTAAGTTTCCATCTTACTAGCCGAGCTCGATACCACTCTTCTTTGTCACGCCCCAAATGGGACGCGACGAACGATTCACAACTTAAATACAAATGGACTAACGATCCGGACAATACCAATGAGAACCCAATAAAACAGAGTCTAAATAGCAAATGCGAAATAAATAACGGATACAAGTTATCACTTAAAGTCTACATTCCATCACCAAATTACAATCCGAAATTCAACAAGGTAGTAACTTAACGTCAAAGGGTCATATGCCCTTCAATTACAAACCCGAATTGATTAGGATACAAAAGTCCAACAACAACATAATAAGAAAAGAGTCCGATCAACAACAAGATGCAGAAATCCAACAAGCGTAGTACAAGGTCTCAATCCGAGAGCTGCTTCAAAGATCCCCAAATAAATCCTCATCTAAGGTTAGAAAACAGTGGGGATGAGACAAAAATCTCGATGGATGGGGTGATCGTAATGCGAGTGTGGCGTAATATAGTTAATGTGAGAAAGCGATTATACGAAAACGCGTGAGTATGATGCATGGTTCCACACACGATTCACAAGCGTCGTGATAAATTATTTAAATAATATAATTATACATTTAAGAAAATAATTCATGGTCACACAGCACTATGTGATACAAATAAGACAGTAGGATTGCGTGCGGAAGTGTAACGCCAATCCTATGCAAGGCAATTAATGGTTGCGCATGCACTTATAAGCGCCAACCAATGCAAAAAAGGTAGCGGTTGCGTTTACGCGGAATGTAACGCCAACCAAAACGGGGCGATAACTCGGAATCGTGTGGATCGGATAGCGATTCCTTCGTTCTTCCTTGTAACTCCCGGTCGATGGTCCAAGACCGCACCTTATCGCTCGTAGGTAAAGACAAAATCCCATGAGAGTGGCGAGGCTCGGATCTGTCATAATCATGATTATACCTCGATTACGACCCGCTTCCTCGGACAAACTCCGTCCCTCGGTTGCGGGATTAGGGCGATGGGGCGGAAGAGTGGAATAGCGGCCCTGCCGGTTCCATCCCCCGACGTATCCATTCCGAGACGTGAGCTCGACACACCAAGTTGACTCGGCAGGAAGGTAATTACAATTACAGTGCAACCAGCAATGAGTATTATTGATTCAGGGGAAGCGTTTAGGAGAATTTTCAAAAAACGCGAGTGGCAATTATGGCGTTGGTGGAGTTTATGGATGAAGATGATTATCGGAAGGATAAGCAATCTTCGATATCTTGAATAAGAATTGGGTGGAACATAAGTCCCGTTATAGATTCAAAATCGCAAGGCGAGGGAGTCGCTCCGCGATCGGGTATTAATCGGTCAAATTGATCCGATAAGTCAAGGGTTTTGGGAAAATAAAATACTTTAATTAAATCTCCAAGTCAGAGGGTCCAGGGCAATTTTAGTAAAAGAGAAAATAATTTGAGTTAGGTCCTTTATAAAAGAAAAATTGTAATTTAGCCCCATTTTGTAAAAACCAACACTTTTGGGGTTAAAAATTGAATAAATAAATATCCCGACCTTGAAAAATTATGAGGTCAGTTCCTAAATTCTCCAAATTGTCCAGAGATTCAGGTTTTTAAAGTTTTATGGTCGAGTTTTTATAAAAATCTCACATTGGCCCCAAATTTGTAAAAATTGTCAATTCGGACCTTAAGTTTTAAAAATTCGGAACTCACAAACCGGAAGGGCTTTTAATGTGATTCCAGTTGGAAAATGTCACTAAGGTTGGTAGGATATTGGGACAAAAGAAGTTTTTAAAAGCAATATGTGTAGGTCCTTCAACTTTTGAAAATATCATTTTTGTCCTATTTTAAAATAATTGCTTTTAAGGCTTTTAGGGGTCCAATTGTTATGAAATTTGAACCTTGGGGCCAAAATATAATTAAGTTATAGTTAATTTAGTATTTCCAGGTGCATGGGCTGCATAAGTCCTGGAAATTTCATTTGGGTCCTCAAGTTTAATATTTTCACATTAGTCCCTCATTTTTAGTAAAATTGTTTTCCAAGCCCTAACCACTTGGATTTTTGGAATACTTTTAAAATATGGGATTCCCAGTAACTTAAAAGTAAAAATTTCAATTTATAAAGTTTAGGTCTGGTACAGTTTTTAAAAATTGCAAAGTAGCCCTTAAACTTTCAAAATCTTACAATCTAGTCCTTGGGCTTTTAAAGGTTGATTTTATTTATCTTAAAACTCTTAAAACATTATTAAAATGTCCAAAAGTCATTTTTGAACCTGAGTACAGTCCCAAATTTCGAAATTTGCAGAGGGGTCCTTTAACTTTTATTTTCCTGCAATTTAGTCCACCAACTTTCCATTTTTGCATTTTTAAGTCCAAAATTGAAATTTAATCAATTATGCTCGACTTTTCCAGGTTATAAGTCATCCAAAACATAGATTTTAAAGATCATACACATGCATGTCCAATACATACAAGAATTCATCAATTAAAGCATTAAAGTGTACATGCATGCACCTAAAATTCAATAAATAGTAATTTTAAGCAACTCTTGAGAATTTTTATGATTTGATATATAAAATTGACATGCAATACATAGATTATATATATCTCAAGGCTCATGATCAAATTTTCTACATGCATTTTAATAAAACACCTAAAAGTTGGAAAAATAATTTTCCACCCACCTTAATTTTGGAAATTGTGAAATAAAAGGATAATTTCACAATTTTTTGGATGAGGCTTCTTAGGTCAGCCCCTAAGTCAAGAAAATATCAAAATTTGGAGTTAGAAAAATGAGAGAAAAATTAAGGAGAAAAGAAGGAAATAAGGAAATGAAAAGGACTACACTTTACCTTGTGTAGTAGATGTTTGGAGACTAGTTGAAGCTCAAAAATTGGAAATTTGGCTCAACTCCAAAAATCTCCTAAGGTCAGCCCCTATTTCTCAAAATGAAAAGGGGGTGTTAAAATTTGAAAAAAAATAGGAAGAGTAGGAAAGAAGGGGTCTAGTACACAATTCTTACCTTGTAGTCAAATTTTCTCTACTATTTTATTCTTCAAGCTTGAGGTCCTTCTTCAAAATATTGTCAAGCTCTAACCTTCAAAGTCTTCTAAATGTACCTCCAAAACCAAATTTAAACTTAAGTTAAGAAGGTAGAAGAGATGAACAATGTGATATCCAAAAATGGATTGAAGCTAAAATTTCTTACCTTTTAGTATAGTGGTTCGATTTTTATGAAGGATAGGGAGGAAAATGTTGAAAATTTTCTAAGTATGGAAGAAGAAAGTGAAAGAAAGAATAGAGAGAAGTTGGGAGTTTTTAGAGAGAAGGAGGAGAAAGGCTTTGAGTGTTAGAATGTGTTGATGAGAAATGAAATGAAATTTTTTGTGTAAAATGCCATAATGGCCGTCCAAGTGAGAGAGGAAGAGAGAAATTTGTTTGTTCAAATTGTGTCTTGTAATTTGTCTCTTGCATGGAGACAAAAATGCAAGTCAAAGTGTGGGTCAATTTGAATTTGAGAGGAATAAGAAGAATGTTGGTTAAGTGGGAATAAGTTGGGGAAAATAGTAATAAAGAATTGGTGTATAAGATGATGTGTATAATGTTTGAATTAATGATATAATTATACACAAGATGACTAATATATGGTGTATGTGTACAAGAGTTGGATGATATTTTTATCCCAAAATATCCATCATGGCCGTCCACTATGAGGGTAAAATAGTAATTCCATATATTTTTTTTTGTCCCAATTTTGATGATAATAGATGAAATATATCAATCTCCAAAATAATTAGTGATTCCCTTGATCACTTGTAAGTCTCATGATCACTTAAACTAAATTAAAGTCTTAATTCTATAAGGTAAAAGTCTCCAAAATAAATAGTCTCTTAAAATTCTAAGGTGACTAATAAATACAAAAATAGTAATAATGATCAATCAAGTGATCATAAATGAGGAATAGAATTAATGATGATCATGATTACAAGCAATTAAATAAAATGAAATAAAATACAAAAATGTATATATTGTTATTAATTACCCGTCAAAATGACGCGGTAAAATAGTCGATCGAAAGCTTAAACAACAATAAGATTCAACTAATAGCTTCGGAAAAATCAGGGCTTCACAGTTATGTAGTGATTATTTATTCGGCTATGTATCACAGACTTATTATTAATGAAATGCGACTCTACTTTTATTTATTTCTTCCAACGTCAGTTACGCATTTCGCATTTTTGGAGCTTAACAATTTTATATTCTCCTCTAGTATTAATGATTGATCGAATGACTACGACTTTAGAAATATTAGACCCTCGAAAATTTAGGAGTACATTTCGATCCTTATCCAAATATTTCATCTTATTCTATAATTCATCCCAACCAACTTCCAATATATTTTTCGATTACACATTTCTTATTTCACATCTTTATTTTAAATTCCTAAATATTTAATTATGGATATTTATACATTTTATTTTTTTCCCCTCAATTTTATAAAGAAAAGAAACCAAATATTTTTTTTTTCTTTTTTTCCCTAATTTTCGAAATTACCACTTTAAATGGGGAAAATAACTCAATTTTTCTTCTATCAGTATTTTATCATTTTGTATCCCCCAACTAAATTATTATTGGACAAAAAAAAATAAATAAAATTTTGATAATTTCATTTCTATTTTAGTTTATGTCTTCCAAGCCTACAACTAAAAATCTTCCTACAAATCTCACTAACCCCTTAGTCAAACAAATGAATTTTAAATTCCCGCTAAAACCTAGCTTTTGGCTTCATGTCCCTAATAAAGAAAGCTAGTTATTTATTTTTTACCCTAAACCCCTAATTATTCCCATTAACTATCATTAATCTCCCAAGCAAAAAAAATCCTCTCCTTTCTCTCTAAATATTCTCCTACTTCTCTCTACAAATTTCTTCATATCTTCAAAACACACATTCTTCAAATCTTCAAACAATCTTCATATCTTCAAAACACACATTCTTCAAATCTTCAAACAATCTTCATATCTTCAAACATTTCTTCATATCTTCAAACACACCTCCCTCATATCTTCAAACACTTCTTCATATCTTCAAACACATTTTCTTCATATCTTAAAGAATAATTTCTTCATATCCTCAAACATTTTCTTCTTTCTTCAAACACTTAATAAAAACAAAAGAACTCTTCTTACTTCTTTATTTTCGAAACTATCACTACTACAATGTAAGGAATTTTCTTCTTCAATCAATTTTGATATTTCTAGCTCATCCTCTTCATTTCTTAAACTAAGTTTGATTTTTGGTTTGAGGTACACTTAGAAGACAACTTGAAGATAATAGAGACTTGGAACCATCTTGACTAGACCTCAAGAAATTGTGAAGGAATTTGGACTAGAAGGTAAGAAATGAGATTTTTAGTACATTTTCTTCTTCTCTTCTATTTTCCAAAATTTTGATACTCCATTTTCATTTTTGGACTTTTAGGGGCTGACCTTAAGAGTTGTTTTAAGAGTGAGAAAAGAGACCCATTTTGAGACCTCTACTAGTCTCATTTCATCTACTACACAAGGTAAGTTTAGTTTTACCAATATTCTTCACCTCTTTCTTCTTTCCTTAAATTTTTAACCTCATTTCCTAACTCCTACATTTTTTTTGATATTCCTTGACTCAGGGGCTGACCTAAGTCACTTCTTCATCAATAGTAATTTATTCCATTTTCACCAACAAATCGATCTTTAAGGTGGGTGGAAATTCTTTCAACTTCTAGGTGTTTTAATTAAAATGCATGTAGTATTTTGTTATTGAGCACTTGAGATATATATATATATATATATATATATATTATGTATTGCATGCTATTTTCTTGTATCGAGTTGAAAAGTTCTCAAGTGTTGCTCAAGAATGCGATTTATCGAAAATTAGGGCATGCATGTACACTTTATTGTTATATTTGATGAATTCTTGTATGAGATGGTCATGTATGTGCATGACTCTTGAAATCTATGTTTTGTATGACTTATAACTTGGAAAAGTCGAGCATAATTGATTAACTTTCAATTTTTGGACTTAAAATGCAAAAATAGAAAGTTGGTGGACTGAATTGCAAGAAAATAAAACTTAAGGGACCCCTCTATAATTTTCGAGTTTTGGGACTGTACTCAGGTTCAAAAATGATGTTTGGACATTTTAATAAAGTTTTAAGAGTTTTTAGATAAATAAAATCAATATTTAAAAGCCCAAGGACTAGATTGTAAAATTTTAGAAGTTTAAGGGCTATTTTGCAATTTTTGAAACTGTACCAGACCCTATTTTTAAAATTTGAAATTATAAATCTAAAGGGACTGGAAATAACATATTTTAAGTGTATTCCAAAAATCCAAGTGTTTAGAGCTTGGAAAGTAATTTTATAAAACTTGAGGGACCAAATTGTAAAAGATTAAAATTGAGGACCAAAATAAAATTTACAGGACTTATGCAATCCATGCACCTGGAAATACTAATTTAACTATAACATAATGATATTTTGGACCCAAGGTTCAAATTTCATAACAATCGGACCCCTAAAAGCCTTAAAGACAATTATTTCAAAATGGGACAAAAATGAGATTTTCAAAAGTTAAGGGGTCTACTTATTTGTTTTTAAAACTGTTTTTGTCCCAATATCCCAACGACCTTAGTGATATTTTCCAACTGGAATCACATTAAAAGCCCTCCCGGTTTGCGAGTTCCAATTATTTTAAACATATGGACCGAAATAATAATTTTAACAAATTTGGGGCTAATGTGCGAATTTTATAAAAACTCGACCTCAAAACTTTAAAAACCTGAATCTCTGAACAATTTAGAGAATTTTGGAACCGACCTCATAATCTTTTAAGGTCGGGACATTTATTTATTCAATATTTAACCCCAAAAGAATTGGTTTTTTTTACAAATGGGGCTAATTGTAATTTTCTTTTTACAAGGACCTAACTCGAATTATTTTTTTTATTTTAAAGAAACAGCCCTGGACTGTGAAGCCCCGATTTTTCCGAGCTCATAATTGATTCTTATTGTCGTTTATGTAATTGATCGACTATTTTACCGCGTCATTTTGACGGGTAATTATTAATAATATATACATTTTGTATTTTATTTTATTTTACTTAATTACTTGTGATCATTATCATCATTAATTCTATTTTGCATTTATGATCACTTGATTGATCATTATTACTATTTTTGTATTTATTAGTCACCTTAGAATTTTAAGAGACTATTTATTTTAGAGACTTTTACCTTACAGAATTAAGATTTTGATTTAGATTAAGTGATCATGAGACTTACAAGTGATCAAGGAAATCACTAATTATTTTGGAGATTGATATATTTCATCTATTATCATCAAATTTGGGACAAAAAAAAATATATGGAATTACCATAATGACCTTATAATGGACGGCCAACATGGATATTATTGGAGTAAAAATATCATCCAACTCTTGTACACCTACACCTTATATTAGTCATTTTGTGTATAATTATACCATTAATTCAAACATTATACACATCATCTCTTATATTATTTCTTTAATAATATTTTTGCCAACATGTTGGAAGTCTTCCAACATTCCATTCAAACCAAGTCTTGCCTATACCTTTGACCTTCAAATTGTCTCCCATGCAAGAGGCAAAATGCAAGACACAAAAATTGAACAAAAATTCCTCTCTCCCCCCCCCCCCATGGTGGACGGCCAATATGGCAATTTTTACACAAATTTTTCATTTTTCATCCAACACATTCTAACTCTCAAGGTTAATTTTCTCCTCCTTCTCTCTAAAAACTCCCAACTTCTCTCTACTCTTCTTCTTACTTTCTTCTTCTATACTTAGAAAAATTTTCAACATTTTCCTCCTTATACTCCATAAAAGTCGAACCAAACCATACTACAAGGTAAGAAATTTTATCTTAAGTTCCATTTTTGATATCACATAGTTCATCTCTTCCACCTTCTTAACTTAAGTTTGAATTTGGTTTGGAGGTACATTTAGAAGAATTTGAAGATTAGAGCTTGACAATATTTTTGAGGAAGGACTTCAAAACTTGAAGAAGAACTAGTAGAGGAATTTGGACTACAAGGTAAGAATTGAGTACTAGACCCCTTCTTCCCTATTCTTTCTATTTTTTTCAAATTTTAACACCCCTTTTTCATTTTTGAGAAATAGGGGCTGACCTTAGGTGATTTTGGAGTTGAACCAAAATTTCCAATTTTAAAGCTTCAACTAGTCTCCAAACACCTACTACACAAGGTAAAGTGTAGTCCTTCTGATTTTCTTATCTCCTTCTTTTTCTCCTTAATTTTTCTCTCATTTTTCTAACTTCAAATTTTTGATATTTGTTTTGAATTAGGGGCTGACCTAAGAAGCCTCATCCAAAAATTGTGAAATTATCCTTTTATTTCACAATTTCCAATTTTAAGGTGGCTGGAAAAATATTTTCCAACTATTAGGTGTTTTTATTAAATGCATGTAGAAAATTTGATCATGAGCCTTGAGATATATATAATCTATGTATTGCATGTAAATTTTATGTATCAAGTCATGAAAATTCTCAAGAGTTGCTCAAAATTACTATTTATTGAATTTTAGGTACATGCATGTGCAATTTAATGTTTTAATTGATGAATTCTTGTATGTATTGGACATGCATGTGTATGATCTTTAGAATCTATATTTTGGATGACTTATAACCTGGACAAGTCGAGCATAATTGATTAAATTTCAATTTTGGACTTAAAAATGTAAAAATGGAAAGTTGGTGGACTAAATTGCAAGAAAATGAAAGTTAAAGGACCACTCTGCAAATTTCGAATCTTGGGACTGTACTCAGGTTAAAAAATGACTTTTGGACATTTTAATAAAGTTTTAAGAGTTTTAAGATAAATAAAATCAACCTTTAAAAGCCCAAGGACTAGATTGTAAAATTTTGAAAGTTTAAGGGCTACTTTGCAATTTTAAAACTGCACCAGACCTAAACTTTAAAATTTGAAATTTTTACTCTTAAGGTACTGGGAATTACATATTTTAAAAGTATTCCAAAAATCCAAGTGGTTAGGGCTTGGAAAGTAATTTTACAAAAATTGAGGGACTAATGTGTAAAATACTAAACTTGAGGATCCAAATGAAATTTCCAGGACTTATGAAGCCCATGCACCTGGAAACACTAACTTAACTATAACATAATTATAATTTGGACCCAAGGTTCAAATTTCACAACAAATGGACCCCTAAAAGCCTTAAAGGCAATTATTTCAAAATGGGACAAAAATGATATTTTCAAAGGTTAAAGGACCTACACATATTTATTTTAAAAAATACTTTTGTACCAATATCCTACTAACCTTAGTGACATTTTCCAACTGGAATCACATTAAAAGCCCTTCCGGTTTGTGAGTTCCGATTATTTTAAACTTAAGGTCCGAATTGGCAATTTTTACAAATTTGGGGCCAATGTGAGAATTTTATAAAAACTCGACCTCAAAACTTTAGAAACCTGAATCTCTGGACAATTTAGAGAATTTAGGAACTGACCTCATAATTGTTCAAGGTCGGGATATTTATTTATTCAATTTTTAACCCCAAAAGTGTTGATTTTTACAAAACGGGGCTAAATTACAATTTTTCTTTTATAAAGGACCTAACTCAAATTATTTTCTCTTTTACTAAAATAGCCCTGGACCTTCTGACTTGGAGATTTAATTAAAGTGTTTTATTTTCCCAAAAACCTTTGACTTATCGGATCAATTTGACCGATTAATACCCGATCGTGGAGCGACTTCCTCGCCTTGCGATTTTAAATCTATAACAGGACTTATGTTCCACTTAATCTTTCAAGATATCGAAGATTGCTTATCCTTCCGATGATCATCTTCATCCAAATACTCCACCAACGCCATAATTGCCACTCGCTTTTCAAAAGTTTCCTAAATCGCTTCCCTGAATCAATAATACTGATCATTGCTGGTTGGTTGTTGCTTGTACTTGTAATTACTTTCCGCTGAGTCAACTTGGTGTGTCGAGCTCACGATCGGAATGGATACGTCGGGGATGGAACCGGCAGCTCGGCTGCTATTCCACTCTTCCTAGCCCCATCGTCCTAATCCCGCAACTGAGGGACGGAGTGTCCAAGGGAAGCGGGTCGTAGTACTTGAGGTATAATCATGATTATGACAGATTCGAGCCTTGCAAGCTCCATTGTGGATTTTGTCTTTGCCTATGGAGCGATAAGGTGCCGGTCTTGACCATCCCGCTGGGAGTTACAAGGAAGAACGAAGGAATCGCTGTCTGATCCACACGATTCCGGAGTTATCGGACCCGTTTGGTTGGCGCTACAAATCCGTACGCAACCGCTACTTGTTTTGCATTGGTTGGCGCTACAAATCCGTACGCAACCATTATTTGCCTTGCATGGGATTGGCGTTACATTTCCGTGCGCAATCCTACCTGTCTTGGACAAATCACATAGTGCCTGTGTGACCATGAACTGTTTTCTTGAACTGTATAAGTATATTATTTAAATATTTTTATCACGACGCTTGCGAACTGTGTGTGAATTCATGCATCATACTCACGCGTTTTCATATAATTGTTTTCTCACATTAACTATATATCGCCACACTTGCACACGATCACCCCATCCACTGAGATTTCTGTCTCATCCCCACCTATTTTCTACCCTTAGATGAGGATTTCGTTGAAGATGCGGAACCGGCCCTGGATTGAGACCTTGTACTCCGCTTGTTGGATTTACTACTTCTTCTTGTTGTTGATTGGACTCTTTTCTTATGTTGTTGTCGGACTCTTGTATTTCTTTCCATTCCATTTTAATGGCGAAGGGCGTAGGACCCTTTGACTTTAAGTTGCTATATTTTGTTGATTTTCGGGATGTAATATGGATTATGGATCGTAGACTGTAAGTTGTATTTGTACTTGTTATTTTATTTCCGCTGCTATTTAGACTCTGTTTCATTGGGTTCTCGTTGATATTTGTATGCGGACTTTGTTTGGTTATTGTATTTAAGTTGTGGATCGTAAATCGCGTCCCGTTTGGGCGTGACGATTAGAAGAGTGGTATCGAGCTCGGCTAGTAAGATGGAAACTTACACCGAGCTGACCGGGATAGGACCCTCGATCCGTGTTTTGGGTAGTACTGCGACTTGACCAATTAAGTGTGAAATCGATTTCAAATTGGCATAGAACCATCTTATTGATGTTTGAACTAAGTTAGAACGCATGTTTTGAGATTTCATAGTCATACTTGTTTTGACTGATCCGCCTTAGTTTTGTTTGATCAGGATAGAGCCGGCGCCGCCTTCATGGTGGGATGTTTTCCATGCCCGTACTGGCACCGGAAGAGTGATCGCGCGACCACAGAGCTAGCCCAGGAGCGCCAGCGTAATAGGGACCTGACTCAGCGCTTGGCGAGGAGCCAAGATGAAAAGATCGAGCTAACCACTGTCATCAAGGACCGCGACAACACCATAAGAGCGCGGGAGGACCAAATACAGAGTATCCAGGAGCGCCTGGATAACATACGAGAGAAGATGAAGAGGGCAAGTGACGGCCGCCAGAAATGGGAGATTGACGCCCGCCTATCCCGCGACACCGTCGAGCGCTTGGAGGAGACCCTCATCAAGCAGATGACAGTCATAGAGGACCTTACACAGGCCCTAGCTCAGAGAGACGCCGCACTGGAGGCTGCTTTGGCAGCTAATGCTCAGCCATTGCCACCGCCCGAGGTGGAGCCCGTACCTAACGCCGAGGAAGATCCCGAGGAGGATTCCGAGGAGGATCCAGTCGACATTGGAGAGCCTGAGGCACTCGAGGCTGCTCCACTCGATGAGGCTCAGGGATTCGAGCAGTGGTTAGACTTCGTGGATTGGCCCGAGGTTGAGGCGCCACCTCAGCCCGACCCAGCCCCGATTATGGACATAGCTGCGAGCGACGATGATGGCGATCTCACTGATTAGTTAGCTGATTGTTAGTTTGTACTTCTGTTGTTGTAGTCGCATATTCCAGTGTTGTACCTTACTTTCTATTGTACTAGATTCTGTTGTATTTTGGTTCTGATGTATCTTGACTTAGTATTACTACTGTTGTACTATGGGTGTATTCAAGTTTTATATTAATGGATATGCCTTTTGCTATTTATTCAAATCTTGTGTTGTTGTTACTTTCCCTGCGATATAACTTGCTTTACGCGAATAATTATTGTATTCATTTACTCGTGAATCGCAACTAACGCTTCAAGATACAGAATGGCCGAACATCGAGGACGTGGGAGACCTCATCGCGTTCCACGAGGGGTTGATGATGTACCTAGGGACCGGGTACCCTCTCCTGAATTACCACCGCCTCCTCCACCTGCTGCAGGAGACAATTTGATCGCACAAGCCTTACAGCAAATACTGGTTTTTATGAGGCAACAGACAGAGCCTCAACCCCATGCTCCCGAACCCGCCAGAGAGGCGAACGATCGCACGTTGAAGCGATTTCTGCGATTCGACCCACCAGCCTTCTTGGGAGAGCCGGACGATTTGAAGGCAGAAGAATGGGTAGAGAAGTTGGAGAATATCTTCAATGCTCTCTAATACTCGGGAAGCAGAAAGTCACACTCGCCGTATTTAAATGCTGGAATCGGCCGCTGCTAGACTCAGTGCGGGCGATTGAAAGGAGATGGGAACAGGGCCGGGTAGTCGAAACATGGGAAAATTTCTTGGCCGAGTTCAATGAACAGATATTCCACGAGGTTGTGAAAGAAGCGCGCCGAGATGAATTCCACAGTTGAGGCAAGGAACTGACTGTATCTCGATGATTTAGTCCGAATTTCACCGATTGTCCAAGTATGCCCTGGGACAATCGGTACCAAAGGATAAGCTTTACAAGTTCACTCGAGGATTGAAACTGAACTTGAAAAACAGCTGTTGGTGTTGAACCGACAACCTACTCGGCCGCGGTAAAGGCATCTCTCTCGCATTGAGTCGGGATCGAACCGTATTGACAGATTCAGCAGAATAGGCCATCGAACAGATCTTAAGAGGACAAAGTGGGATAGCCATCTAAACCGCTTTGCTAAGTTTGGAAGGGACCATTAATAAAAAAGAGACAAACAGAAAGAGACCAAGATCAAGGAAAGCGGGTCAGAATGTGCGCATTGCGTAAAATCGGGACATACTTTGCCGACAATCTGGCATAAACAAGGAAGGTGTTTGCGCTGTTGGTAGTAATGTCGGCACCAGACTACCGCAAGATTGCCCAAGTACAATGACCGATCCAAACCAACGCAACCACGAAGCGGGAAACGGCCAGGTAATCGAGCGGATGCCCGCCGAGCATTTGCACTAGCCGGACGGGAGGCTCGGGCCAACGGACGTGGTGGAAGGTACGCTTCTAGTATCTAACCACTACGCTAAAATATTGTTCGACCCTGGATCAACGCATTCATTTGTTGCACCGCATTTTGTACACAAACCGCATGCATGCATGGAACATATGCCTATATGTCTAGAAGTGTCAACTCCTATGGGTGCAAGTCGGATAACAAAGATATTATCTATAATGCATGCGAAGTTAAGATTCTTTGAGATAAACTTTCCGCCCGATTTAATCCTATTACCTATATCCGAATACGACGTGATATTGGGAATGAATCTGTTGTCTGCACACCATGCACAAATGGACTGCCATAACAAGTCCATTAAGCTATGTGAACCCGGAAAACCCAAAGTGGAGATTTCGGGAAGGGCACGAGTTAAGATTGCCCCAATCATTTTAGCAATGAAAGCGAGGAAGGCGATCACTAGAGGGGCTCAAGGGTACCTGGCGTTTGTAATTAACAAACCCAAGGTTGAGACACAAATCAATCAAGTACCTGTAGTGTCAGAATATACGGATGTATTTCCACAAGAACTCACCACTGTCCCTCTAGATAGGGAAGTCGAGTTCGCTATCGAGGTATTACCAGGGACTGCCCCGATTGCCAGAACACCGTATAGAATGGCTCCTCTTGAGTTACAAGAATTGAAAACGCAATTACAAAAACTAATGGATGTGGGGGTTTTCCGACCGAGTACGTCTCCGTGGGGAGCACTTTGTCTTTGTTAAATCAAAAAGAAGGATGGCACATTAAGGCTATGTATAGATTATCGTGGTCTTAATAGTGTGACCATCAAGAACAAATATCCCCTCCCGAGGATAGACGAACTATTTGATCAACTTCAAGGAGCGATGGTGTACTCGAAGTTTGACTTACAACAAGGATATTATCAATTGAAAATCCGCGAAGGAGACATTTCCAAAACTGCATTTCAAACCCGATATGGACACTACGAGTTTGTAGTAATGCCTTTCGGTCTGACGAATGCACCAGCAACATTTATGGACCTGATGCATCGAGTCTTCCAACCTTATTTGGATCAATTCGTAGTGATACTCATTGATGACATACTCGTATTCTCTAAGTCTAGAGAAGAGCACGAACGTCATCTGAAAATCGTTTTAGAGACACTACGAGAGCATAAGCTGTATGCCAAATTCAGCAAGTGCGAATTTTGGCTTAGTGAAGTCGCGTTCTTGGGACACATAGTATCCGGCACTGGAATTGCAGTGGATCCTTCGAAGGTACAAACCGTGGTTGAATGGAAACAACCCGAGTCTTTAACGAAAATCAGGAGTTTCCTAGGACTAGCTGGATATTATCGAAGATTTATCCAAGATTTCTCCAAGATAGCCGGACCACTCACTCGACTAACCCAGAAGCAAGTCAAGTTTGAGTGGAAAGACAAATGCGAGGCGAGTTTCCAAGAGCTGAAGAAACGACTTACTACAGCTCCAATCTTAGCCCTTCCAAAGGGAACATAAAACTTTGTCGTCTACAGTGATGCATCAAAAGAAGGACTAGGAGCAGTGCTCATGTAGGAAGGAAAAGTTATCGCTTATGCATCACGAAAGCTCAAGCCGTATGAGGCCAATTATCCAACGCATGACTTGGAATTGGCAGCAATAGTGTTCGCGTTGAAGCAATGGAGACACTATCTCTACGGAGCAACATTCACGGTTTTCACGGATCATAAGAGCTTGAAGTATCTATTCTCCCAGAAAGACCTCAATCTGAGGCAACAGAGATGGATGGAGTTGATTGAGGACTATCACTTTGATATTCAATACCATCCCGGGAAAGCTAACGTCGTAGCAGACGCTCTAAGAAGAAAGCCGAGCTTAGCCAGACTTATGATTCAAGAGTGGGAATTATTAGAAGAGCTGAGCAATTGGAATCTGACGAGAACCGATACTCAGATTTCATGTGCTAATATTTCGGTTAAACCCGAACTGCTGAATGAGATCAAAGAAGCACAAGGGAAAGATGCACATATTCAAAAACTGAAGGGGAAGATATTTAAAGGAGAGAGATCAGAATTCTCGGTACATGAAGATGGGGTTATCAGATTCCGAAATCGAGTGTGTGTACCGAATGACGAACATATTAGGAATAGAATCCTTGCAGAGGCACACCGCTCGAAATACACTATACATCCTGGAAGAAACAAGATGCATAAGGATTTGAAACGGAGTTATTGGTGGGTAAACATGAAGAACCAGGTAGCAGAGTTCGTTGCGAGATGTTTAGCTTGTCAACGAGTAAAAGCAGAACACCAACGACCATCTGGTTTACTACAACCGTTGAGAATTCCTGAGTGGAAATGGGAACACATAACGATGGACTTCGTGACGGATCTACCAAGGACCAGAGGAGGCCATAATACTATTTGGGTAGTTGTAGACCGACTCACGAAATCTGCACACTTTTTACCCATCAAGAAAACTGATAGCTTGCAGAAACTTGCACAGATTTATAACCGGGAAATCATTCGACTGCATGGCGTACTAGTTGACATAGTATCCGATAGAGACCCGAGGTTTGTCTCCAGATTTTGGAAGTGCTTGCACGAGGAATTGGGTACCTCGCTAAGTTTCAGCACAACAGCACATCCACAAACCGATGGAAAGTCTGAGCGAACAATTCAAACCCTCGAAGATATGCTGCGAGCTTGCACATTAGATTTTCAAGGAAGTTGGGATTCGCACTTACCATTAGCCGAGTTCGCCTACAATAATAGTTATCAGGCCACGATTGGGATGGCACCCTACGAGGCATTATATGGGCGAAAATGTAGATCCCCACTACACTGGGAGATTGATGACCAATGGACTCCGAAAGAGAAACGAAAGTCGCCCTCGATTCCAAAGGTTGACTTAGTTCAGGAGGCCATGGAGAAGGTCAAGCTGATCAAGGAGCGGATTCGCACAGCTCAAAGCCGCCAAAAGAGTTACGCGGACAAGAGAAGAAAGGATTTGGAATTTGAAGTCGGAGATGAAGTATTTCTCAGACTCTCACCACGGAAAGGATTGATCAATCCGAAGAAAGAAGTAAAGTTGAGTCCGAGATATATTGGACCTTACAAGATTTTACAGAGGATCGGGAAGTTAGCCTACCGACTCGAGTTACCAGCACCATATGCGGGAATGCACGATGTATTCCACGTGTCGAGACTGAAGAAGTATCAACCAGATCCCGAACATATCATCACTCGTGATACTCCCGCCTCTAATGGAAAATCTATCCTACACCGAGAGGCCGATCCGGATCATTGATCAGCAGATACAACAGTTGCGTAAAAGAGAAATCCCGATGGTTAAGGTTGTGTGGCAGAACCACGACCGAGACGAAGACGCAACGTGGGAGATGGAAGAAGACATAAGGAATCAATATCCAGAACTATTCTGAAGAGAATTTGGGGACCAAATTCTTTTAAGGAGGGGAGTTCCGAGCTCATAATTGATTCTTATTGTCGTTTATGTAATTGATCGACTATTTTACCGCGTCATTTTGACGGGTAATTATTAATAATATATACATTTTGTATTTTATTTTATTTTACTTAATTACTTGTGATCATGATCATCATTAATTCTATTTTGCATTTATGATCACATGATTGATCATTATTACTATTTTTGTATTTATTAGTCACCTTAGAATTTTAAGAGACTATTTATTTTAGAGACTTTTACCTTATAGAATTAAGATTTTGATTTAGATTAAGTGATCATGAGACTTACAAGTGATCAAGGAAATCACTAATTATTTTGGAGATTGATATATTTCATCTATTATCATCAAATTTGGGACAAAAAAAAATATATGGAATTACCATAATGACCTTATAATGGACGGCCAACATGGATATTATTGGAGTAAAAATATCATCCAACTCTTGTACACCTACACCTTATATTAGTCATTTTGTGTATAATTATACCATTAATTCAAACATTATACACATCATCTCTTATATTATTTCTTTAATAATATTTTTGCCAACATGTTGGAAGTCTTCCAACATTCCATTCAAACCAAGTCTTGCCTATACCTTTGACCTTCAAATTGTCTCCCATGCAAGAGGCAAAATGCAAGACACAAAAATTGAACAAAAATTCCTCTCCCCCCCATGGTGGACGGCCAATATGGCAATTTTTACACAAATTTTTCATTTTTCATCCAACACATTCTAACTCTCAAGGTTAATTTTCTCCTCCTTCTCTCTAAAAACTCCCAACTTCTCTCTACTCTTCTTCTTACTTTCTTCTTCTATACTTAGAAAAATTTTCAACATTTTCCTCCTTATACTCCATAAAAGTCGAACCAAACCATACTACAAGGTAAGATATTTTATCTTCAATCCATTTTTGATATCACATAGTTCATCTCTTCCACCTTCTTAACTTAAGTTTGAATTTGGTTTGGAGGTACATTTAGAAGACTTTGAAGATTAGAGCTTGACAATATTTTTGAAGAAGGACTTCAAAACTTGAAGAAGAACTAGTAGAGGAATTTGGACTACAAGGTAAGAATTGAGTACTAGACCCCTTCTTCCATATTCTTTTTATTTTTTTCAAATTTTAACTCCCCTTTTTTATTTTTGAGAAATAGGGGCTGACCTTAGGTGATTTTGGAGTTGAACCAAAATTTCCAATTTTAAAGCTTCAACTAGTCTCCAAACACCTACTACACAAGGTAAAGTGTAGTCCTTCTCATTTTCTTATCTCCTTCTTTTTCTCCTTAATTTTTCTCTCATTTTTCTAACTTCAAATTTTTGATATTTTTTTTTTGAATTAGGGGCTGACCTAAGAAGCCTCATCCAAAAATTGTGAAATTATCCTTTTATTTCACAATTTCCAATTTTAAGGTGGGTGGAAAAATATTTTCCACCTATTAGGTGTTTTTATTAAATGCATGTAGAAAAATTGATCATGAGCCTTGAGATATATATAATCTATGTATTACATGTAAATTTTATATATCAAGTCATGAAAATTCTCAAGAGTTGCTCAAAATTACTATTTATTGAATTTTAGGTACATGCATGTGCAATTTAATGTTTTAATTGATGAATTCTTGTATGTATTGGACATGCATGTGTATGATCTTTAAAATCTATGTTTTGGATGACTTATAACCTGGACAAGTCGAGCATAATTGATTAAATTTCAATTTTGGACTTAAAAATGTAAAAATGGAAAGTTGGTGGACTAAATTGCAAGAAAATGAAAGTTAAAGGACCCCTCTGCAAATTTCGAATTTTGGGACTGTACTCAGGTTCAAAAATGACTTTTGGACATTTTAATAAAGTTTTAAGAGTTTTAAGATAAATAAAATTAACCTTTAAAAGCCCAAGGACTAGATTGTAAAATTTTGAAAGTTTAAGGACTACTTTGCAATTTTTAAAACTGCACCAGACCTAAACTTTAAAATTTGAAATTTTTACTCTTAGGGTACTGGGAATTACATATTTTAAAAGTATTCCAAAAATCCAAGTGGTTAGGGCCTGGAAAGTAATTTTACAAAAATTGAGGGACTAATGTGTAAAATACTAAACTTGAGGACCCAAATGAAATTTCCAGGACTTATGCATCCCATGCACCGGGAAACACTAACTTAACTATAACATAATTATATTTTGGACCCAAGGTTCAAATGTCATAACAATTGGACCCCTAAAAGCCTTAAAGGCAATTATTTCAAAATGGGACAAAAATGATATTTTCAAATGTTAAAGGACCTACACATATTTTTTTTAAAAACTGCTTTTGTCCCAATATCCTACTAACCTTAGTGACATTTTTCAACTGGAATCACATTAAAAGCCCTTCCGGTTTGTGAGTTACGATTATTTTAAACTTATGGTCCGAATTGGCAATTTTTACAAATTTGGGGCCAATGTGAGAATTTTATAAAACCTCGACCTCAAAACTTTAAAAACCTGAATCTCTGGACAATTTAGAGAATTTAGGAACTGACCTCATAATTTTCCAAGGTCGGGATATTTATTTATTTAATTTATAACCCCAAAAGTGTTGGTTTTTACAAAACGGGGCTAAAATTTTTCTTTTATAAAGGACCTAACTCAAATTATTTTCTCTTTTACTAAAATAGCCCTGGACCTTCTGACTTGGAGATTTAATTAAAGTGTTTTATTTTCCCAAAAACCCTTGACTTATCGGATTTGACCGATTAATACCCGATCGCGGAGTGACTTCCTCGCCTTGCGATTTTAAATCTATAACGGGACTTATGTTCCACCTAATCTTTCAAGATATCGAAGATTGCTTATCCTTCCGATGATCATCTTCATCCAAATACTCCACCAACGCCATAATTGCCACTCGCTTTTCAAAAATTTTCCTTAATCGCTTCCCACTGAATCAATAATACTCATTTGCTGATTGATCGCTTTTACTTGTAATTACTTTCTGCTGAGTCAACTTGGTGTGTCGAGCTCACGACTCGGAATGGATATGTCGGGGATGGAACCGCAAGGCAGCTCGGCTATTCCACTCTTCCAGCCCCATCGTTCTAATCCCGCAACTGAGGGACGGAGTGTCCAAGGGAAGCGGGTCATAGTACTTGAGGTATAATCATGATTATGACAGATTTGAGCCTTGCAAGCTCTACTGTGGATTTTGTCTTTGCCTATGGAGCGATAAGGTGCCGGTCTTGGACCATCCTGCCTGGGGAGTTACAAGGAAGAACGAAGGAATTGCTGTCTGATCCACACGATTCCGGAGTTATCGGACCCGTTTGGTTGGCGCTACAAATCTGTACGCAACCGCTACTTGTTTTGCATTGGTTGGCGCTACAAATCCGTATTGCCTTGCATGGGATTGGTGTTACATTTCCGTACGCAATCCTATCTGTCTTGACTGAATCACATAGTGCCTGTGTGACCATGAACTATTTTCTTGAACTGTATAAGTATATTATTTAAATATTTTTATCACGACGCTTGCAAACTGTGTGTGAATTTATGCATCATACTCACGCGTTTTCATATAACTGTTTTCTCACATTAACTATATATCGCCACACTTGCACACGATCACCCCATCCACTGAGATTTCTGTCTTATCCCCACCTATTTTCTACCCTTAGATAAGGATTTCGTTGAAGATGCGGAACCGGCCCTGGATTGAGACCTTGTACTCCGCTTGTTGGATTTACTACTTCTTCTTGTTGTTGATTGGACTCTTTTCTTATGTTGTTGTCGGACTCTTGTATTTCTTTCCATTCCAGTTTGTAACTGAAGGGCGTAGGACCCTTTGACTTTAAGTTGCTATATTTTGTTGATTTTCGGGATGTAATATAGATTATGGATCGTAGACTGTAAGTTGTATTTGTACTTGTTATTTTATTTCCGCTGCTATTTAGACTCTGTTTCATTGGGTTCTCGTTGATATTTGCCTGGACTGTTTGGTTATTGTATTTAAGTTGTGGATCGTCGTCACGTCCCGTTTGGGGCGTGACATGGACCCTATGACTTTAATTATTGATTAAAATATTTTATTTTCTCAAAAATCCCCTGACTTATCGGATCGTATTGATCGATTAATACGCGATCGTGGGGCGACTTCCTCGTCTTGCGATTTCGAATCTATAATGGGACTTATGTTCCACCTAATCTTTCAAGATATCGAAGATTGCTTATCCTCCCGATAATCATCTTCATCCAAATAACTCCACCAATGCCATAATTGCCTTGCGCAAATTTTCGAAAACTTTCCTAAAATGCTTCCCTGAATCAATAATACTCGACTGCCTGGTTGACTACCTGAACGTGTATTTAATTTCCTGCCTGAGTCAACTTGGTGTGTCGAGCTCACGGTCGGAATGGATACGTCGGGATGGGCAACCGGCACTCGGCTGCTATTCCACTCTTCTGGCCCCATCGTCCTAATCCCGCAAGTGAGGGATAGAGTTTGTCCAAGGGAAGCGGGTCGTAGTACTTGAGGTACAATCATGATTATGACGAATCCGAGCATTGCTACCTCCAACGTGGATTTTGTCTTTGCCTATGGAGCGATAAGGTGACAGGTCTTGGACCATCATGAACGGGGAGTTACAAGGAAGAACAAAGGAATCGATGTCTGATCTACACAATTTCGGAGTTAATCGGAATGTTTGGTTGACGCTTACACATCGATGACGCAACCGCTACTTGTAATGCATGGGTTGGCGCTACATATTCGTGACGCAACCACTAATTGTCTTGCATGGGATTGGCGCTACACATCGATGCAAATCCTCTGTCTTGCTTGAATCATCGTGCTGTGTGACCACGAACTATTTATTAAATCTGTATAAATATATTACTTAATATATATTTATCACGAGCTTTTGTGGACTATGTGTGAAAACATGCATCATACCTCACGCGCGTTTTTCATACAACCGTTTTCTCGCATTAACTATATACATCGCCACACTCTCACCCGATCACCCCATCCACTGAGATTTCTCATCATCCCCTCCTTTTTCTAACCTTTAGATGAGGAGTACGTTGAAGACGTCGAACCTACCACGGATCCCGTGCTCCGCTTTGTCATACTAGTTCCTATAATCATTGATGTCGGCGACATTTTCTTTTGCTTTTGTTATTGTTGAACTCCTTCGTTCTGTTTTAGTTTGGGTTTGTAAGTTTAAATTCGGATATTCGATGGATTGTATTCGGATATTGTCGGACCTTGAGATGTAATTCGTACTTGTGTGTATTTTATTCCGCTGCATTAGACTCTATTTCACTTGGAGTTTTGTATCCTTGTCTTAGACTGTTGAATTATTTCTGTTTAAGTGATTGATCGTCGTCGCGTCGCATTTGGGGCGTGACATAATCTTTTTGAAAATTACAAACCTAAACAATTTCATTTCTTAAATCCACACAAGATTTCCCTATCAACATCTCACATTCTCTATCCCAACAGAGCAATGTGGCACTTGCAGATTCATCAACCACTTGAAAGTTTATCATATATCTATTAATATAAAAAAACGTAAAATTAAAATTAGAAATTAGAAAAACCATTAAAAGCAATTTAATTTTATAATTTCAATTGTAATTAACATTAAAAAATTACCGTATACGCCCAGTTTCCTGCAATTGATCACATTTGATGCAGTAAAGCTGATCAACAGCTGGATGCAGTTTTTGGTACATCGTGTGCAAGATATGTACCACCATTCATCCGAGATACCAATAATTCTCGCACAAACCCAAAAACTATCTCCCTATAAAATAATTCAAATTTAAAAATTAGAAGATTAAAAGATTAAAATATTAAAATAATTATTTAAAAAACAGACTTAAAAAATTATAAAAAATTGAAATTAAATTACAACATCATTTGCATATAGATGTTCTAGCGGCTTCAATAAGAACTTTGGAGATTCTAGATCCTCCAACACACTTGTAGACCTTGGATTTGAAACATGGCTAATCGAAAATGTTGGATTATTTCTGGCCAGAAGACTGAAATAGTAAAATAATAATCAGTAACAATTTAATAAATGATAAAATATAATGAATAATATTTATTCACACGAACCTTCTCTTAAAATCTTCAATTTCCTCAATAGCTTCATTAACAATCAACTTTGTAACATAATAGCTGTTAGACACATTCACTTGTTCTGTTTTAAAATTAATCAAAAAATTAATTAATTTAATTATGATGGACAACAAAAATATTTGTTGAATATATTATTTCAATAATGAGATACCTTTAAAAACTTTAGCACGCCCCATTTGTAGAATCACAACAACAGGGTCGGATATATTATTCTCCAAATGAGGAAGAATTTGTTCTACGTAATCTTCCCAAAGTGTACACGAAAGACGCCTATTCCTCTAGAAATGTAAGGGTTAGTTTACATTAAAATGAATTGTGCAGAAAAT